>VYXF01012567.1:54074-71843 GCA_013397295.1 Polioptila caerulea
AAAAAGTGTTATTGTTATTACTTTCAAAGAGTAGTCATCACGTCTTGATAGGTGATATTGTGATATTTCCCTGAGTGGGAATTGCATAGAAATTTCAGCAAAACAACAGCAAAACATAATCATTAATTCTAAATGTATGTGAAAGAATTATAAAGAAAGAGAAAAACCCTCTTAAAATCACTGCAACTCGATGCAAAGATTTGATGAATTATGCTGAGCTCTTTGAATCCAGTATTTGCAATAAAATCACCAGAGATACTAATTAAGGTGAGATTAATGTAACTCTCAACTGTTGCTCTTGGGAAAATCTGCAACATTTATGACATGCATATGCCACCATATTCTTATCTTCTTGTGCAGAAGAAAAGAAACCCTTTGTCTCTGGCATATTTGTACGGGTATAGAGATGAGAATAGTAAGAGACCAAGCGTCAAGCAGTTTCCAGCCCTGGTGTATCATTCCTCTCAGACATTATAAAATCTATACCTTACCTTTGCAATTCATCACTCTCTCAAAGTTGTTGTGGAATTGAGTGATGCTTTATGTACAGGTACTAAAAAAAACACTGCAGTTAGCCATTTATATCAAGTATGTAAATTTTAGTTGAACAATTTAAATTTGAAAAGGAATCGTGACTACAAAGATAATGTATTCAGACTGCTTTTGCCCATGTAGGAATATTATTTATGCTGTACTCTATTTCCCTATACTGTTTGATTTGTAAAGTTAAACATTTATGTCCTTTATTGATATAATCATTTCATGTCTTTGGAGAATTAGTGAGCACTGATCAATAGTTTGGAGGTTAATCAGTACTTTACTTCTTCACTCCAGTTAAATTTAGTTCAATTAAACAGAATTGATGCTAATTACTGTCCTGATTGAGCAGTGGTTATTACCATATTACCATTCACTATCAGAAAGCTAAATCAGTTCCCCAAGAGGCAGCTCAATAGAGCAGTTACAGTGACATAGCATGCCCCAATTAAACCATCTATATTGTGATAACATATTTACGAAGAAATTTTCATGCTGAAACAAATTAGAGGCTTGCATTATTTTCAAGACTAGACAGCACATAGCCAAGACATAGATGAGTGCACACCAGTGTAAAGATGGAAAAATGTATAAATTGACCCTAAAGCAATGCTCCATTGCACCTGTGACTAAAAAGACATGGTTATTTCAAGGTTCAGTTCAGCAATAAACAAAGAAACCTCTGCTCACCTCGTGGAGGAAAAATTGAGAAACTGTCTTTTCTGAAGAATATAAAAATATAATTTTTGCAAAGTGTTTCACATACAGGCTATGTTCTAGTCCTTTTCCTCTCTTTCCCCATATTCCTTCTCTCTGTTTAGGGGTGAAGGGTAGATGCAACTGCTGGGATTGAATCTGTGCATGAAGAGTCATTTGTGCTACACTTTTAATTAAATGGGGTAACAGTTCAATACTTCTTAACACTGTGACCATACTTATTTTTTAATTAAAAAACTCCCAACATAAAAATGCATACAGAAGTGTTCCAAAAAAATAAAAAAAGAAAAATTATTTTATCACAATAGTATTTTTAAAATTATTTCATTTTGTTCCTTTTCTCCCCACACCTGCCTTTTCTGAAGGAAATCCAAGCATCTGTAATAGCTAACAGTGATAAAGGACCAACACTTTATGTTTTCAAGCTGGGTAGAAACATTAAATAATTAATCCTTGTATGACTGTCTCTCCTCTCTTAAGTTAGAAAAGTACAGTTATTCAATGTGTTTGTATTCAATGTGTCAGATAATCTGGTGAATACAGCTTTGCCTATCCAAATGTGTGTGGTTAAAGTCGGATTCATTTATCAGTTCAGCACAAAGCTTGCACATAAGAAGATGAAAATATTATTATTCTTCCTATGATAGCTCTCCCAAAAGCTATGCTTTTCTAAGAGATCTTCTCCACTTTCTTTGGATCAAAACTCTTTATCTTTCAATATTTATGAAATGTATGTTATATAAGAGTACTGTGCTGATACGTGTGTGACAGGGTGAAATGTTTGATTTGGTTGCTTGTTTTTTTAACTGAGTTTAAATCTTTCGCATACAATGTTATCTTTTGCAACAACTATTATTTAAGTTTCCGGCTTGATATAACTTGCCAGGAAATAAGTTACAGCAGAGTTTATCTGAACTTGCTAGTTATGATTCTTATGGGCAGACAAAGAAGGTAACTGTGTGCCCTTCATCAGCCTTCTTCCTCATAACTTTTCTTCAGAGTTAGAGAAATCATGGAAACCAAAGAAACAAGAAATTAACCCAAACCTTAAAAGCACCTTACTCCTATCCCTCTCTTCTTCCCAGGCTTTTCTCACAGTTTTCTCTATTTCTTCCCCCCTAGATGCACAGCAGGATGAGGCACAGGAGCTATGGTCAGTTCATCACATGTCTGCCATTCCTTCCTCCTCAGGAGAAGGACTCACACTCTTCCACTGTTCCAGCACAGGTTCCCTTCCACAGGAGATGGAAACAAGGATGTTGGTTTTGATTTGCTCAGGTGCTGCAGGTAAACATCTTTCAGGCTTTTCAATCACAGAGATGAGCCAAAGAGAAGAACAGGTAATAATTTGTTGCTATATCACAAAGACTGAAGATGTAGTTTTTAAATTCTGTAAATATTTAAATCACATCTAAAATTAATTTTGTACAAATACATTGCAGTGGGAAAAAATATGAAAAGTAAAATATGATTCTAAGAAAAGCTGATGGTTGGATTTATACAAAAATCTTTTCTAATTCTTTATCTATTTCCATTTTTACACATCATGTTTCATTCATATTTTTGGTAAATTTCCAATGTTCTCAAAGTATTTTGGTTTTGATTTTTAATATATTTTGTTTCCAGATTGTTTAGATTATCATGCTGATTTATCCAGAGTAAAGAGACAAAAGACATATTACAAATCAACCCAAACACAGACAGAATCCTTGTCAAGAGACACATCTGCTCCTCTTGAAAGAAAATAAAAGTGGCTCAAAAAATGTTGTCCCAAAGGAGATACCAGTTTGGATTCCATTCCTGCAGTCTCTCTGTTTAAAATACATTAAGCTTGAAAACCAGCTAACGAAGCAGAGGTGAGTCTATTGTAGTGCAAATCCCAGTTCTTTCTTTAGTAAAAAACTAAGACAAAAAAGAAGACAAAATAGTCCCATGTCTTCCTCTCTTCTTGTGAAATTCTACTGGAAATCAAATTCGCAATGAAAATTTCATTCACCTCCTTGACACTGGTGAACTGTTTCCTTTTAGAATTACATAAAAAAACAATTATATGATAAATATACTCATCAAGCTATCCATACATGGGCCTGATATGTCTTTAGTCAAGTAAACCAGGGTCTCAACACAACCAGCTCTGTTTCTGAAGCATGAACAGGTGATGATTTCTTTTGGGCTCCTGGTCTTCACATTTACTATGGCAGTAAGGGCAAAATGCAGACTTAGAGCCACGCTACAATACTAGATTTGGACAAATTGACTCGATATGACCTTGCCTGTCAGATTTTTTTAGAATTTGCCTTACATCTGAATAAAACCAGAAAGGCATTGGCTGAACTTCCATTTGGAAAAAAAAAAAAATATATATATAGGAAGTATTGCAGTTATGTATACATAAAGATGCCAACTGCACAATTTAGGGAATGTATTCATATTGAGAAATGAGCAACACAGGATTGTTGGATAGGCAGAATAAATGCAGGCTCTCTCAAAAGATTTTCATAATTCACGTAATCTTATAATAAGCATTAGTTCCTTTAGATGCTTAATTTTATCACAAAGAACTTCTGAACCTTTGGAGGTGCACAGACAACAAACTTTAGCCAGAACTGTTCTCTGGTGTTTAAGTAATTTAATTAATTACTATAAACCTGCAAGAGCTTGATGGATTTATAAGAAAAATATGTGCCTTTAACATAGCACTTACACCCTTGTGGTATTGTTCTAGTGAATAAGCTTTTTTATTGGCAAGATTTACTTTGTTGAGTAACTATAAGGATTTGCTGGTTTCTGAAATGATTTTTTTTTCTCCTACCACTGCTCATTTTGTCGTTTAGGAAAATTTCATGGCTGATAAAAGATAATACTTAATCAAAAAAAAAAGAGAAAAAAAAGAAAAAAAAAGAATTGGAGCTGGTTAATATAAAGCTGTGTAATTAAGAGCTATTTTTAATACTTATAGTTTTGATACATTATTGTTCTAATATTGGAATCAATATAAATGCATTATTATCCTTCATTATGAGAGCAATTAGGCAAGGGAGATCACATATTTGTATATACACGTGTCTTGAGCACTTGACAGAGTTAATTAACAACATTTGTTGGTTATGATGGTTTAAATGCATAATTCTTTATCCCAATCTAATGTAATAAAGTAATAATTCACTTGTTTACAGAGCAAATGTAACAGATACAGAAAAACTGCAGATTTTTTGCCCCCCAATGGTGTATTGCTTCCCTTTGTTACCCTATAAGTGTTCTAAAATTCTTCAAGGGCTCCTCAAGAGTATTCTGGTATAGAGGAGAGATCTCTGTATTGGCAGGAGACTGATTAAGGCATTCTGCAGTCTAGAGGTTATGAATAGGAAGAACTGCTGAGATAAATTGGAAGAGCTGATGGTGATATTCTGATATTTATGCAGGGACTGCAATAGACTTGAGAGCCTCTAGTGTCAGAGCACAAGACAAAGGCGGCTCTGAATCTATTCTTCTGCTTCTATATTAGTCTTTTCTGCTGTTTTTTGTTTGTTTATTTCTGGGGGGTATTTGGCTGGTTTGTATGTATGGGTTTTTTCCAGGACATTCTAAATCTGTGGGTATAAATACCAAATTGTCAGTGAAAAAATTATGCATCATTTTGTTTTCTAGAATAACATATTTTGTCATCATACTCATGGTCCAAGTAAGCTCCAGAAATAAGTAATTATGCAGTAGGTGCATCTATATTTTGTACAGCAGAGGGTTCAATTTCTGAATAAAGTGATAACCAACCATTTGCTCAACTAACATATTGATTATATCATGCCTTTAAAAACATATTTAATTTAAAGAGTGTCCTAAATCTATTAAGCTTGTGCTTATCTTTCATTGACTAAGCTTGGCTCTTCATGTGATAATAGTCTATTGCAATATTTATAAAGTCTCAGCAATATGCCAGTGATGTGAATGAGGACTTCAAAGAAATATACCTACAAATGTAAACTTTCAATTAGAAAAATAAATTAAAAAAAAAAAAAAAGAAGCAGCGGATGATTCAATCTAGTTGCTCCTTAGATTATGCTGGGCACATAGTTCACCTAAGAACAACAGCACCATGAGGCTTCCCACTGGTCAAAAAGCTGTAGATTTTACCATTTTGAATTATGTGTGCTTTGTCAAATCAGCATACTTTCTTTGTCTGTGGCATTACACCTCTTGTGGTAACAGATGAAAACCGTAATTTTTGAAGTTTTTATTTCAACTAACATTGTCTAATATAATTTTTTAAACTTGAAGACTGTTTGCAAAAAAAGGTACACAAGTATCAGATCTTGAGAACAATAGCCTACCTTTAGTAATTTTGTTCTCTTGTAGTAACATAAGCATTCTGCTCTCTTGTAGCAGTGGAATAAAGATGTTTCCTGTTCACATTCCTCCATTCTGTTGAGAAATCTCGGACAATATTTAAAATCACTGCAGCATGCACTGAAGAACATCTGCCAGCTAAAGCATCAGCACAATTAGTTTAACTATTTCCACTGATATTAAAGGACTAGCAAATTAACTTCCCTACTTGAAAGTCTTAAATATTTAACCTAATACTTTCCCAGAGTATAGTATTTTGAAGCTATATAGACAACTCCTCTGAAATAAGTTGGAAAGGATTCAGAAAAAAAATAAATCATATGTGAAGCAACGTACGTAGAAAATACATCTTTAGGGTGGGCAATTCCTTCTATATTTTGCATTTATTTTCATTTGCATAAAATAAACAGTAGGATCATACGATAATGGTACACTTTTGCAATTTTTTTTTTTTTCCCTAAAGTAGCTTCCACTCCAAAAATAAAGTAGCAGGGGCCAGAGGCTTCCTGAGGACTTGGAGCAGTGAAGGAACCCCTAGGGCAGCAGAGGGGGCCCACCTCACTGCCTTGCACTGGGGGCAGTCCCAGCCCTGGCCATTGGGCAGCTCCTTGGGGATAGGGATAGATCTGTTGTAAAAAGGAGCAAGAATGGCATTTTCTGGTTGGAGGACAGTAAACTTTAATCCAGTTTAATGTCCCAGACCATATTAGTGGGTAAATTGACCCTGAAGCCTAATGCATGTGGCCCTAAACCTTAATCGGAGCATATCTCTCACAAGACAGCTTCTGACAAGCGCATATCCACAAAATACCAGAGATCAGAAACTTCCACAGAAACCATTCTGTGAGGGAAGGCTTTCCATCTGCAAATAGACTTCATCCACCATAATTTTGAAAGGAAAAAGTACATTCAAGTACACAGAGATTATTAACCTATGAGAAAAATTTAACTTTGTATAAGTATAAAGCGATTCCAGCGTCTATGCATTGAGACTAAGCTTTGACAGGTCAATGTGAACTGCATTTGTTATAAAAATTATAGTACTTTAAGATTGTCTAAAAATATACACTAGCTGACAATTTGAGATGGGAATTCATTTGTATTGCAGCAATCTTGGAGACTGCTGCAATTCTAATACACTGAGCTGTTACAAGATTTATTTAGACTCAATGGAAAGGAAATTACTAATATCTTAAGAAATTCCTATAAAAAGGAAGGTGCCAGAGAACCATAAATGTTCATCCAGATTCATTAAAAGATCTTTGAAAAATTTAAGAGGTTTAATTATAAAAACTTTAAAGTTTAAAAATCTCCATCCACTAAGGAGAGTGAAAGGAAGTTATGAGTTTGATAATATTTAATATTCTCAGGGCACCCCAAAAACATGAGCACCATATGTGCCACAACTTACAGTTTCATTAAATTTGTTCTATTAGAAAAATATCTCCATTGATTCAATGGCTCATTAATCCAGTTTCTGACAATCAGTGGAAGCTACACTCGTGCAATTGCAACGGAGTATGTATGGATATTGGAAATCAGGGCTGAAACGTTACTCCATCAAATTGCAAAACATACAAGTGCACATTACAGTGCTGCAATGCATATATATATATATACAAAAGTTGCACTGATTCTGGTTACATTTTAATGAGTCTTTACCTGTTCTTTTATTAATCTGAGAGCAAAGAAAGCAGAACCATAATGCAGATTATTTAGCTGAAGTGAGAAGGATCCTAACATATGCACATAGCCCTAGGATTTGTTAGGATCAAAATCTGAATATGGGATACCTGGTGCCTATTAGTGACTTGTAACAAATGATTGTGAATTTTGGATGTTTTAGTTATCTTTTTATTCTACATGTTTTGGAAGAGTGATTCTATCCACTTTGGTTCACCTGTTCCTCTTTCCTCTTTACCCTTCATCTCCTTTCATTTGCAAATCTCATGGGTGTGTTTCATAATATGAAAGGATGCATGTTTCAAATCATAAAACAAGTTGATTTGGGATTGGAGAGCATTATTGTTGCCAAAGTATGTTGCCCCAGCAGAATGGAACATGCCTAATCACCAATTGATTATTAAGCATCTCTGAAAACAAAACACATCTGTATTTAGATCACTGAGTGTGGAAAGAGATTATTAAAATCAAAGTGATGGTGAAGTATGCTTATTTCAGGTTGACTACCTCAATTATATATATATATATGCATATATATATATATACATACATATATATATATATATATATATATATATACACGCATGTAAGAGACATGGAGGTCCTGGGTTGGGTTCTTTGGAGAGCAACAAAGGTGATTAAAAGGCTGGAGCATCTCTCATGATAAAGGCTGAAGGAACTGGTCCTGTTCAGCCTTGGGAAGAGATGACTGAGAGGGGATCTCATCCTTGGACATAATTATCTAAAGGGAGAGTGAGAGAAGAGGAAGGAACCAGACTCTTTTCTGTGCTGCCAGGCGGTAGGACAAGAGACAATGGGCAGAAACAGAGTCACAGGAAGTTCCATCTGAACAGGAGGATGTTCACAGCTTCTTTACTGTATGAGTGACCACATATTGGAATGGATTGCCCTGAGAGGCTGTAGAGTCTCCCTCACTGGAGATGCTCAAGAAACACCTGGACACAATCCTGTGCAATGAGCTCTAGGATGACCCTGCTTGAGCAGGTAGGTTGGATGACAAGGCCCACTTTGGTCTCTTCTAATCTTCCCTATTCTGTGATTCTGTGATTCGGTACCCATATGTACAGGGCAAAGACACTGCTCCTCTTAAGGGACCCCAGGTGGTCTGTGGCTGCTTCTCTTCTGTGGTATCTGTTCAAGCTACAGTCCCTTCAGCCTATTATAATGTTAATTAGGGATAATTTAGTCCTAGTCTAGAAGTAGGAAAAACATCAGTAAAACTGTCATCCCAGCCTAGCAGTTGAAGATAAAACAAGACAAAAAAAACGAAAGGGGAAGCTGAATAATATATTCAAATATAACTTAGTTTCACACTTTTAAATGAAAGCAATTTGCCAATAATTATAGTAGGTTTTTATTCCTGACAATTTTAAATGGTGATTGAATGCTTTGTTTATACTGTCTTGTTTAAATAGGAGTTACTTGAAGCAATTCCTGTGCTTTTTGTTAGACAGGCAGCCAGAGACCCAAGTGGGTCCTCTCAGTATATCTCTTTAGCCTGTTTCTCTTCCTGAAATAGAGTGTCCTTGAATAGGCGAGGGCTTCTAAGGGAGAAAATTCTATGGAGGGACAAAGATATTTGAGATAACTTACTCTGTCAATCACAGGCTAATGGAAAATGTTCCCACCTGTTACTGTAACACAGATGAACAGTGTGCTCGTCTGCAGAGGCTGGATAGAAAGACAAGAGCCTGCTCCTCCTGAAGGAAAGTTGATCACCACAGTGATATTTACTCTGAAAATTGTGCTTTATCACTAGAGCTGAATTATTAAGCTTCACTTACAGGCAGGATGTGTGAGTTTTACACCTGACAGTATTGCATAGCTTCCAGGCAAAATCTGGCTCTTAACATGCATCCTTAAAAGTTACATCACACATCTCTGAGAAGATTTATATCCCAAATTTTGAGAAAGATGGAGAGAAAAAAGAAAAGCTTTCACTGCCTATATTTCCAGACTGTCCTTACGCATAAAAAGATTCACAAAATCAAATTAGCTCTATGAGCTAGCTAGCATTTCAGAAATCTGTGCCATTGAAAAAAAAAAAAAAGCCATTGCTTTATATATGGTATAAAAACCTTGATTCAGCTGCATAGAGAAGGAAAATTTGACTCCTGAGAGTATTTCCCATCCCTCTCCCTGCCCTATTTTAGAATAAAACACAAATATTTCAGATATCTGCAGGAAAATACTTGTACCTCCAGCACTCAAAACCCTAACAGATCTCATCAAGAAAGTCACATTCTTGAAGTCCTTTTTCTGGAGTAGACCCTTGGACAGTACAGCGCTAATTCACAAGAGGCTTTGAAACCATGTAGGATTTTCTATAAAGTTCTGTGAAACTGAACACATCTGATTTGTTGAATTGATAAATGGCAAAAATAAAAACGCTGCATGCATTAAATGACAAAAGAAAGCTACAAAGTTTGATGAAGTCAACAGAAAGACTTGAAAATATTGGCTATAAATGTTTGTAGCATGTGGCTTTAGTATTTGTAAATTCCTGCTGTGGTTTTTTGTCTTTAACCATATCCAGCAGGCAAAATATTAGCACAGAAATAAATTTGATAAAGATGTTCTTGTGCAATTTCCATTCAAATTACATGGAAATCTGATCGCCCCTGGAATATGCATCTGCTGAGAAAAAAACACCCTCATATCTCTGGTTTTAAGACTGCAAGTCCAACCAGTAACAAAAAACTCGTTACAAAACTGTGTATGGTCTTCAACTGAAATCTTCAATAATATTAAGAGAACCATTTATTTGATTTTTTCCACAAATGTCAAGAGAATGAAATAAAGTTTTTAATTTATACTGATATTTTAGTTATAACAACTACAGCACACAGACTTAGTGGTTTTGTTCATCTGGGAATTCCTGTAGAACAATCCTTTGCTGAGAAAATTTAACACCTATTTTTCTTTTTTTTTTTTTTTTAATGTGAGAGCATGGGGCTTGGATTTGGTGGGGGTGGAGAGGCTTGTTGTTAGGTGGTTATTTTTTTCTCTCTTTCCCCCTGCTTTCATGGAGATTAGTAATTCTATCCAGCACTAAATCACCATATAGGAGTTGAACCTTACAGTAGTGAATAAATAATAAAAAATTACACACAAACGTAGTAAAAAGTAGTTTCACTATTTTGTGAAGCTTCCTGCTACACTAGGAGCATAAGTAAATATAATTTTGGTGTCCTTATCTCCATATTACACACAAGTTGAGGGTTTGTCAATATTCTTCTAGGCTCTTTTGAACATTTATCTGTCAGCATTGGCAGCTGTGACAGGATGACTGCTCACTGAATACCAAATGCAGCAACACAAAGCTCTTATTCTTCAGCAAGTTATTACTTTGAAATGATTATTTTTAAGATAAGTTTTCTACAAGTACTTAAGTCAGACTTTCCACCATCTCTGAGTTCTAGGAGCATGTAAAATACTTTGATGCAAATTGTATCTGAAAGCAGTACATGTAATAGGAATCTTTCTGTGTAAGTGGATTTTTGTATTGTAAAAGAATTTGATTATTTCCTAACATATCAAGGTCTTATATAAACTACTGTTTATATAATTAATCAACTTTAAATATTTTGGATGGAAGTTCATGCAGAATGTAATGGCATTCTTGGATTAACATATGGGTTTTTACATATTTATAAAAAATCCATTTTTACTTTCATTAAACAGAAAACCTGCACCACATTAAATGCATAGAATTTCAAGGTTAGAGGTGAATAATTTCTCCAGGACATGGAAGTGCTTACTTCCAATAACTCAATAGCTGAATGGGGGTGCAGTGGGAAGGAAAACACTTACCCTAAAGAATTATAGATGTGCATTTAGAATAGAAGAGTCTCCATATCATTATACACTTCTGCATCTGAAGTGGTCTTTGTTTCTGTGCATTCTCCACTGCTGAGGGGGTGAATGAAAATAACTGAAGAGCTAGAGATAAACCATGTTCCCATTAAAGAAAACCCTGATCACATTAAAAGGTTTTCTAATCATCCCACAGCGAATAAAATGTAATGGTGGTATGTATGCAATGCAGAAATTATCTGGCTGTTAAAAATAATTGATTGGTTTTTGTTGATTACAAGACACACTTTTATAGCGTATCTTGAAGATGCAGTTTCATCAACCAGATAAAAAAAGATTAATTAATTAATTGATTATAGTTATTTGGGAAGATGCTGGAAATGTTTCTTTATATAATTTAATTTCCAGTTATTCTTGAAATAATGTACTCTAATGATGATAACTAAGATAAACTAGTTCTTTTTCTCCTACAAAAAGAATCTGTTTATGTAATAAAAGAAAATATGGTTTCAGTCAGAGAAAATAAATTGTTAAATGTTTCTAGGGAGTGGGGAAAACACACCTTTTAACAGCTATAGAAGCAGTAGATGGTATAAAATATTCTATATAGCTAATGGCAGTCTTCTAGGTGTAGCTTGCATAATATTTATCAAAAATTTATTTATTTATTTAGCAAATTATAGTGATAATATTTTTTCCCCAGTTAATATTTCAGCATTTTTCTGTTGTCTTTTTTTTTCCTAGATTCTTTGGTCTCATAACTATTTTCTTTGGTTCCAATTGGTGTTGTTGCTGCTTCTTTGTTGGGTAAAGGCTACCCTTAGACTAACTTTTTGTGAGTGTTTATGATGCTGGAACTCAAATACAGAAATAAAGAAAACACAAATGGATGCAGATACCTTTAAAGAAAATTCACTAATAATGTGAATAAATACCGCTGCAAGTAACATTTACTCAACTCTATTCTTAATTACACCTTGAAATCTGTAAGCTTAAATCTGTTACTTCACCTAATTAGGCTTTTTCCTTTTAATTCAACTTGTATTTTGCTTGTTGTTTCCAGATCTCTATTGTTAAAATGGCAGTAATTTAATTATTTTTCGATTTGCACAGACAAAGAGCATCATTAATGACATTACAGAAAGGAAAACATTCTCACTCTTTAAAGTAACACAGGTTTTGTAGCCCAATCTCTAAAAAGGTAGTCCTGCATCTGCTTTGTTTTATCTGCTTTGTTTAGAATCTTTGTGCTTCCTAATTGATGTGCCACAGCACACACTAGCAATTAAGAGGAAAACTGGGGCTGATGGGAAACATTGATTTTGGATTTAAAACAATTAATATCTCCAACTCAGAATATATGAGTGTTCATATTATTTGTTGTTGTAATTATTCAGGAACCAGTTGAGTCATTTACGCAAATACCTGTGTATCTCCAAGAGTTCAGAGGATCTTTGAATGGGTAATTAATCATGGTAAACTTCTCATTTCAAATGGATCATTCATTTTCCCACTTAGTCTTTTTATCATCACAGGAGCCATGGTCACAGAATATAGTCCAAATGTAAGATGGAGGGGCACATGCAGACTTGGAGGAACAAAGAGAACATAAAGCTTGCTAGGAAACTTCACTGATATGTCATCAGGAATGTTATTTTCAAGCCTTTTATTAGGATTTGCATTGAGGGAAGGAATTTTGAAAGATGTAAAGAGGTCAGTTCTACTTCACAAGACATGGTGTCCAAAATGTGAGAAACTGTGTCTGTAAGTATTTGAAATTTAACGCATGAGCAATAGAGGCAGGCATAAGCAGAAGTGGGCGCCAGTAATGAGTGTAAGGTGACAATAAGTAGGAAGGGACATAGCTGTGAAAGGCTTTGAAAGTGAGGAAAGGATCTTATGCTTGATTTGATGGAAAGGGAAAAGCAACAAAAGGAGTGGGTGGTATTGAAGCGTAGAAAATGTTCTTCAGAGACGCGTTAAGAGCAGGATGGATCTGTACTTATCATCAGACAACTGAGGTGAGAAAAGCCTGATATTAACTGCATCATTTCCAAGTCCTTAAGGACTTTGGACTCTTAAGGAGATAAGGGATATATAAATTATATCTCCTGCAAGGCAGTGAACAAAGCTTGGGTAGAAATATCTCTTGGAGGTAGGAGTGAAAGTTTATTTTTTTCTGGTTCCTACTTAGTTTATTTCAGCTGATCCAGAGCAATTTCATTGGGGTCAGTTCTGAAATAAAGAGGCTCAGCTTGAAGTTTTCTTTAGTTTTCTTTACACAAGTTGTTTCCATGAGCCAAATGACATTTTAATGACAAGGTCATTAAATTAAATAAATTTTGATTTAATAGAAAGTAAATTTTCACCAGGAAATCATTCAAATGAAAAATCTTCAACTCTCTTAAAGTGAATATTTTGTAAGTAATCAGATATCTGCCAGAGATTATAAAAAAAAATGGTTTTGAATGATGATACATTTTGCATGTAAACAAGACTGGATCATAAATAAATTGATAATCAAAAAGAGATAGCATTTGCATATTGTTAGTCATGACTAATCCATCAATATTTAAGAAAATATTCCTGAATCTAATTTTTTTCTTTTTGTTTCTGAGTACTGCAGAAACTGTCAAAAAATTATACTTTGAAAAATTTTAAATTCATATCTGTGATGTCCTTACCAGTGTTTTTCTTTATCACAACTACTTTTTCCTTCCCAATTTATTAAAAGAAATTAAGTATAGCAAGCACTGTAACCTATCCTACAGAAAGTAAATGTAAAAAAATAATGTTGTAGGTAAAATATCCCTGAATTATTTCTGCCTTTGTGCACTATCAAGAACCATAGTTCGTGACAGGATTTTCATATATTCTTTTAAGTGACCTCAGATTATTTTAGGAAATTTAGCCAATAAATATGGACTCATAAATTCTGTAGATAATACTAAGAGAGCAAGAAAGAACCTGAAGAAGCTGATAATCCTCTTCCTCTTCACTGAAGCTTTGAATCACAAAATTTAGTTGCTCACTAGAGCTTTCACATGAAGTATTGGTAATGACAGCCTTTACGGTAGTAATCTATGATGGACTATGCTTGGAAATATTTCTCATTCTGGGGCTTACCTTTAATTGAAACATAGAATCATTTAGGCTAGAAAAGACCCTTAAGATCATCAAATCCAACCATTAACCCAGTGCCACCAAGTCCACCACTAAACCATGTCCCGAAACACCTTTATGCATTCCGAAGCATCTTTGTCTGAAACAGCTCCAGGGGTGGTGACTCGACCACTTCCCTGGGCAGGGCAGCCTGCTCTAATGCTTGATAACCCTTTCAGAGAAGAATTATGTTTTCCAAATAGCCATTCTAAACCTCCTCTGGCACAACTTGAGGTTGTTTCCTCTTATCCTATCATTTGTTGCCAGGGAAAAGAAAACCATCTCATCTCTACAACTTCCTTTCAGATAGTTGTAAAGAGCAATAAACCAAACTTCCAAAGCTCCATTTCTCCAGACTAAACACCCTCAGCTTCCTCAGGTGCTCCTCCTAAGACTTGCATTCCTTCACCAGCTTTGTTGCCCTTCTCTGGATGTGCTCCATCACCTCAATGTCCTTCTTGTAGTGAGAGGCCCAAAACTGTAGAGAGGATTCAAGGTCCAGCCTCATCTGTGCTGAGTACAGAGGGGTAATAATTTCCCAGATTCTGCTGGCCACAGTATTAATGATACAGGCCAGGATGCCATCGGCCTTCTTGGCCACCTGGGCATACTGTTGGCTCATGTTCAATCGGATGCTGACGAGTATCTTCAGATCCTTTTCCACCAGGCAGTTCTCCAGATACTCTGCCCCAAGCCTGTTACACTGTGTGGGTTTATTGTGAACCAAAAGCAGGACCCAGAACTTCACCTGTTTGAACCTCATAAAATTGGCCTTGGCCCATCTATTCAGCCTCTCCAGAACTCTTTTCAGAGCCTTCCTGCCATCCAGCAGATCAACACTCCCACCCAGCAAGGTGCTGTCTGTGAACTGACTGAGGGTGCACTCACTGTCCATATTATTGATGAAGTTATTAAACAGAACTGGCTCCCTAGTGAGCCCCAGGGCACAGCACTCGTGCACAGACTGAATTCCATTTACCGTATCTTTTTGGATGTGGACATTCAGACTTATGCAGAAACGAGAACACCCATCCAAGACATAAGTAGCTGTTTTCTCCACAAGAATGCTGTTGGAACCACTGTCAAAGGCTTCACTAAAGTCTCTATGATATCCACAACCTTTTCCACGTATATCAAACCAACTTCATGACGCACTATTACAACTACTGTACAGTTTACTTGACTGCCATATTCACTAGGAATTAAAAAAATATTTTTTGCAGTATTTATACTGTTTTGCATATACTTATTTCCTTCTTAAGTAGTATACATTGTTCAGACATCCTGCTTTTCTATTTTTTCAGATATACTTTTCATGTATGGTTGTTGTCATATTCTTCATATTTTGATGTCTCTAGATATGGTGGAACTGTTTTGCTATAGCAAGTGGTAGACTTTGCAAAAAAATGTGTCCACCTTTTCTGTGGAACTATTTTTTCATGGCGATGATTTGATATATAAATATCATTTCAATTGTCAGATATATTTTTAGATTTTTAGTTTCAGAACTTGCATGTACCAAAGAGAAAAATATATCATGCCACCGCAGTACCATTGATCAATCAATTAATGTAAAAGATCCTGATCTGCCCCTTCCATACCTGTCTTGTCTTTTAAAACATGCTCAAGATTTGAAGCAGGTGGTACAAGTAGAGGTTAGTGGGTTACAGCCTTTAATTACCTGTGATATCCTGGAGGACTAATGACAATCTACCACACAGATGCCCGCAGAGATCATTACTTCCCCTTTTGAAAGACTAATTATCTCTAGTACGATGAACTATGTCATCTAGCATATAGAAATTATTACTTCAGTTTAAAAATCAAAAATCAGGAAACAAAGATGGCCTGCTTTTTTTTTTTACTCATTTGTCATTTTGTTATGTTTCTCTATGATTGATGATTTTGCATAAAGATTGTATTAACATATGTGAAAATACTTACTGGAATATATTCATGAAGTGCTTTCACTGGGGCCTCTTCATCTCAATTGCATGAGACACTGGTGCATGGGATCTTTCATATTAGTGTGTGCTAAATGAACTAGGTGAAGCCTCAGGCTACACAGTACCACAGAATTACCTAATGTGACTATATCCTAAAGCAATGCATGCCTTGCTACATCTTATGACTAAATTGTCTCATGAATATGCAAAATGTGGTTAAATTGTGGAGAATGCAAGTTTATTTACAATTCAAATACCATCACCCAAATGCATATTAAAATTAATGGCTTTTGGATAAATGCTAATGAATAGGAAATAATTCTGCTTAAAAAATATTCATGCATCAATAATTGATGTATTTTTCTTTTGAAACTAAGTAGCTTCATTTCCAGTTAGAAGAGAAACAATAACACACTAGTTATTTGTACTAAATGGTCTTTTATCAGAACTTATATTTATGCCTACATATTGCTTTTGTGTTTCTCAACACGGCCTCAGTCAGAATTATTTTATGCATAATTAGTTTTTGCACATACAGATCAATACTTTAGCGCAAACACTACACATGACTAGATTTGGCATGCTAACTGCCAAGAACTCATAATACAGGTATCGACCAAAAAGGGAAAATTAGACATGTTTAAGCATGTTCGTGTGTGTACTCTTCGGGGGGATGGATGAAGTTCTAAATGATGGAAAAAAGCCCCACATGAAGTCAGGAAATTTCTGAAGTTATCACCCTAAAATGAACACTTACACTCAACGCTGGAATAGCACAAGCCAATATCCACCATATGTGATTCTGTTTTTCACATGTCAGTTTCTTTACATGTAGTCTTATGATGACTAAGAAGACAAATCACTGGCTACCAGTGTGCAAAATGATTAATTGTTCTAGTTCAAGTCACATAATTTAACATGTAATATGGTTCAGTAGAAAATATCCTAAGTAGGAAAGTGATGACTGAAAAAGTCAATCTAGTCATACAGGCATGTTCATAAATAACATAGAATCACTGAAAAACATGAAGAGAGTTCATTTTTTGCAAATATGCCATGTTCCACTTTTCAAATTCCCAGTTAAGAATGGATTAAACATACTTCTTGAATTGCTTAGGTGAACAAATGCCAGAACAGGA
This sequence comes from Polioptila caerulea, assembly GCA_013397295.1. Classification (NCBI taxonomy): domain Eukaryota; kingdom Metazoa; phylum Chordata; class Aves; order Passeriformes; family Certhiidae; genus Polioptila; species Polioptila caerulea. The sequence continues at coordinate 71,440 of VYXF01012567.1, forward strand.
ACTAAATGCAATAAAACTATCCTCCATTTCACTTTTCATTAAAACTAAATTTTAATCTCAGCTTTAGGGAACAGAGGCAGAAAAAGCTCAGATTTTTGTAAGTAATGTAATCTGCAAAATCTCATTACTTCATGATGGTTTGGGCAGACTTTTTTGGAGAGACCAGATACAGCGGAGTCATTTCCGAGGAAACACTGATGGAAATCCACCTGTGCTCTTACTCGACTTTGTCTCCCCTGCCACTCTGCTGTGCTAGGCTCTGGTTCCCAGGAGCACTGGCTGCTAGAGGAAGGCAGCTCACGTGCAACCATCTTTCTGAAACAATTGCATGGAATGAGGCACCAGGGAACAAACGGCAAATTTCTCCTCCTACACCAAATGTTTCAGAAATCTCCTTTTTTTTT
>VYXF01012568.1:0-13015 GCA_013397295.1 Polioptila caerulea
TCTGCCCCACAGAGGGGTCAGGCTCCCCCCTCTCCCCAAAACACAGCCCTGGAGCCGTGGGTGCCAAAACTCTTCACAAAACAGCCCAGAAATATTTAGTTGGCGTTTTCTTTCAGCCCAAATCTCTGATGCAGGAAGGTGGTAGGGTTAAGAGTCAGGAAAAAAAAAAAAACCCAATTATTTCTTATTTTCAAAAGAATTCGGGCACATTTCTCCCAATTCCTGCTCCTGGCAGTTTCTGCTGTGCTCTCCTGGCTTATTTTAGAGAGAGTTTCTGGTTGCAGCCCCGTCCTTCCCACTGCTCCACAGTGTAGTAGCTGTTTAGTAGCCACAACTCCATCCTAAAACCTTACACATCTCCCTCCCAAGCATTAAAATTTCCTCTGCTGCTGCTGCTTAAAACAGAAGTCAAACAAGGGCTCCTTTGGCCTCCCAAAATTTCCCCTCCAAGAGTTTCAGCTGTGCTGTGTCAAATATTGTGAGGGGTTTATTTGAACTGTGAAACAAGCCCTAAACTGAGGTGAATTATTCATCAGAAACCTGTAAGGTGATCATTATTTCTGGCAGTTCCCATATGCTCTCAGTGCCCCAGTTCACCTCAGGAATCCCAATTTCAGCTCTCTGCACATCCCCAGAGTGCACACACAGACACAGCCAGGCCTGGGAGAGCAGCACCCACACAAAATCCTGCACAGTCCTCATTATTTCTTCAGGAAAAACAGCCCAGGGATGCATCCAATTCCCCAGACCCAATTCCCAGCTGCCTCTGCAAAAACTTGGTTAATTTGATTTTTTAATTTTTTATTTATCTGTCAAGGGTGCTCAAAGTTTGGAAGTGCTAAAGGATCTGGGAGGCAAGGACCCAGAAACAGCATTAATCTGAAAAAAAATCACTATTTCTTCCCAATTCACAAGACCTGAGAGTTTCTGTCTTGCACACAATTATTTCATGCAAAATAACATCAAGAATATTTGTCAAATGAATAAAATTGCCAGAACAAAAGTGGCAATTTACAACTTACATGCCTTAATCTCTTCAATTAAAGGCAACTCCTTTGGTGAATTATGTCAGATATTTAGAGATACAAACAGAATGATTAATGCCAGTGTCTAATTGAATTTCACCTCAGGATTTCTTTGCCTTCCTCTCCTCTCTGGTACCTAACACGTTAACAATGATTGAGAAAGAAATGAAGAGAGGAACAAAAGGGGACATGTAAACACTCTTCAAGCACAGCACAGCAAACTCAATTTCAAAATCACTTCCAGCAGGCTGCCAAATTCCAGAGCTGTCTTAGGCAGCGAGGGAAAAGTCAGACACACGTGGGGTTGCTTTTTTAATCACATGGACAATTTCCATCTTCCCTTTGTGTTAAGAAGAACCAACACCAATTTAGCTGGAATATTTCCTAAAGATGCAAACAAACAAAAAAAAAAAATTAAAAATAAGGAGAATAGGATGAGGCTTCATTTTAAAATCCACTAATTATAGAAGAGTGAAAGATAACCTTGGGTTAGTCTCACCACTCCAGAGGCATCCTGCAGTGAAATCCTGGGAATGAAGACCCTCCCAGGGTGCCAGCACTGCAGGGCTGGGTCCTGGCCAGGTAAACCCACCTGGTCTGTCCCGAGCAGGGGGAGCAGGCCAGCAGCCCCCAGACCTGGAGAGCTGCACCATGGAGGATCTCCTCAGGTTCTGCTTCCCTCTGGAACAGCAGGAAAAGCTCTCAGTCCATGCAGGGCCAGCACAGCCACTGCCCAGGAGTGCAGGGTGAGTCAAACACACCGGAGCTGCCAGAGCCTCCCTGGCTGGCCCTGAGTGCCTTTCTGGGAGCTCTGCAGGGCTCTTAATTAACCCTGAGCATTCCAGGGGAGGGGATAATGAGCAGCAGCACAGACACTTCCCAGCTGACTTGAACAACATCAAAAAGGCCCGGGTTATTTGGCCAGGCTACCAGTGGGCAGTGATGACAGAGTCCTTTCCTCCAGAGCAGCCTCTCATTTTCCCCACCAACACCTGCCATTAAAACACCCCATAAAATCAAAGTAATGCCAGGAGAGTTCATGATAAATCAGGTTTAACTGTTTGCATAAGAAAGCAAATTGGAGCATTGTTTTAATTCAGATCTAACACACCTAAAAGCCAGACAGGAGCCTAATTGAAAACCACAAAAAAGTTGATGTTAAAAAAAAAAATTTAAAAGTGCTCCAGTCTCCCTGGTGCTCTCTGGCTCAGTCTGTTCACACTCTAAACTCCTTTACACCAGAATTACTCAATGAAAGCAAAGCCATCCCAAGCAGGATTTTCCCATCTAATCCACAGCACTAATTCCTTCAGGTATAAATAATTCAGCTGTGTAAGTGCAGCGCTGCTGTCTCAAAAGGAACTCACATTTTACTCCACAGCACCTCTTGTAAAGGAAGAAATGAGTATTTGACAGAGCCTGCAAAGCTCGAATTATGTGAATCATCATTTTTCTATCAGTTCATTGTCAGCTACAGCAACACCCATTAATCAGCACAGCTTAGACCAGAGCAAGAACAAGGAGATGCTCATTTTCCATAAGCCTCTGTCAGAGAACTGACATTAAAATTCAGGTCCTCCTTTTTACACACACACACACGTGTGCTTTATCATTTAGAAACCATTTCTACTGCCCCAGCATTTACAATAAATGACTCAAGGTTCAATAAAAGACTTTACTACACTGTTTGGAAGATACACAGGGCTCTGCCCAGCCTTTGTACAGGAACTTCTACAATAAAATTAAAGTCTTCATCTGATTTTTTTTTTCTTTCTTTTCCTCTCTGATCCTACCCTAGTTCCCCTTGGGGAAAAATCACCTGATTTCCAAAAAAAGCTTCTTCCAAAGAAACTCAGGTGCAGCCCACCACACAAATTGCAGCCGTGCACTTGGTGCCAAAGGGAAAAAATCCCCAGGTTTTACACATATTTGTGTAAATAAAACTTAGACCAATTTGAAGCAGAGTACAAGACACGGATGCAGGCATTGATCTGGATCCCAGCATCAGCTGGACAACAGCTTGAACACAGAATTCCCAGAAATCAAACACCATGTGGGGCATTTTCCATGCAGGCTGAGACCTGAGCTTTGGCTCTCTGCACACTCCAGCCTTGACCTGAGCCCTGATTAACTTCATTTCTCACTCACCTGGTGCCACTACACCAGCACAGTTCAGAAAACACCACCAAAACAAACAAACAAACAAAAAAAACCCCAAAATTTCAGTGGATTCCATCTGGATCCTATTCTTTGGATTATAAATATATTGGATTATACAGAACCCTGGCCTGGTTTGGGTGGGAAGGGACCTTCTCCCCATCTTGCTGAAGGGCAGGGACACCTTGCATGGGCTGCCCAGGTTTGAATTGAGATTTCTCAAAGCCACTGGGGCAGGAGGAATCGATTTTTTTTATTTATTTACCCTGAGGATTTGAAGCCCCAGCCATGTGGCAGAGGAGCCGGGGACAAGCCCAGCCAAAATCAACAGGGAACAGGAGCAAAGGGAGTGTTTGTGTTGGTTCACTGAGCAGGGACTGAAAACAACACACCCAAATCACCCAAATCACCCAAATCACCCAACCAGCCCAGCAGGGAAAGGGCAGAAATCAGCAGGAGGCTCCAGGGATCCCTGGATCCACCAGCCCAGTGCAAAGAGTGGCTGAGATCAGTGAGAGAAGTTTCTCCATCCTCCTTAAAAAAAAATAAAACAAACCACTAAGGTGGAGAAAAGGAACTTCCTCCAGAGATCCAACCAACCCTGGAATATCCATGTTTCTCAATCTTGGTTAAAACACCAAAAATAATGGAGCATTTTGTTTGGGTGCAGGGGTTTTGTTGGAAATATCTACACTTAGCTTGCATCAGGAAGGTCAACAAATATTATTTTAATAATATTGAACACACAAATAAATGGTGTAGTAAAACCTCTGTTGATAAAGCTACACGTGTAACTTTCAATCAGACTTATTTAAATTTGATTTATATGCTGACAGCATCTCAGATCACTTAGGAAATCCAATTATTGGCACGGCTGAATGATGGATTATCAATACACAACATTTCATTAGCTCTTATTGCTCGTTAGGGGTATAAATCATCGATGCCATTAAGCTGTGACTGACATTTGTAAATTCTCATGGTGGACCTTCAGTGTGCAGAGACATTCCTGTGAAGAGCCAGATGGGTTTGTTATCACCATTTAAAATCCAACACTTTCACAGGAACATCAGAATAACTTACAGAGGGAAATGAGCAGTGAAAGCTTCAGCTGCTCTGGTCCTATTTTTGTTTTTTAAAAGCCTGAATGGTAATTTCCCATTAACATGAGAGATCTGGGGTTTTTTTTCACTCCTATAAAGCCACCAAGTCTCAGAAGGGAGCGAGGAACCTTATCAAAGCAAGCCACTGCACCTTCCAGTCTCACTCACACTGAGACCATCTGGACAAAACATTCAGACAAGAGCTTTTAAAAAATAAAACCCCAACATCTTGAAACAAATTGCCAGACAGGATTACACAAAATGATCTGTGGGACGTGTTCGAGACGGCCAGAAAAAACTTGAAAAGCAGACAGAGGGGAGGAAACGTGCATCCTTCTGGGATCCACTTGGGGCTTATCTTCTCACCGTGCAGCTTTTTCAGCTGGAAAAGTCAAGAGCAGACCATGCACTGGGGGTTCCAGGCAGCCTGAAGTCCTGGCAGTGTCCCCTGAGAGATCTCAAAGGGCCACTGGCAGCTCTGAGAGCTGGTCCTGGGCCCCTCCAGTTCACCAGCTGCTTTTCCCAGTTACACCAGCAATCCCCCAGCGTCGTGCCACTGCTCCCTCCCACCAACCAGAAAGAAAAAACCCACTCAGATCTGGGTGTTCTTGCTCATTTCTACCTCAATTTGCCCCGACAGCAATCAGTGATGGCTCCAGCTATTAAATAACCCCCCAAATCTTGGACTTGATCACCCAGGGTGGTTTTTCTCCTTTATCTGCCAAAGCAGACACACTGATCCAGCCAAGGCACTGGATCCAGCTCGTTGCACATTTGCCTTTCCCATTAACAAGCCCAGAGGTCATTTGCCAAAGGACACACAGATAAAGCAGACGAACTTTCCACTACTCCCCGACAGCTTAATTACAACCCAGAATCTGGAGCAAGCCATGACAACTTTGCATTCGCTTCCACATTTCATTTTTATGACACTCCAACATCTGCAGAGGATGCTGTAATTAAAAAGGAATAAAATTATGGTTAAAAGAAACACCAACAAACCCTGGACACAGTCATTTGCCTGAAGAACACGGATTAGACAGCGAGTGCAGATGCTCTGCAGCAGGACAGAGCCAGTGTGCAAGCTTTGAAGAGCTGAATTACACACTCTGCAGCAGCCAGGGGAGGCCAAAATGAACTGGAAGATCCCCTCCTGTGTTTCACAGCACCGCTGCTGACGTTACACTTGGCTGTCCCACAGCGTGGCTGGGAGTGAGCTCTGTGCTGGGCTGGGAATTAATGAGATAAGCAGAAGGCATCCATCCTTGCAGCATTCCTGCATCCAGGGAAGGCAGCCAGAGGGGTAAAACCTCCCCAGAACAGGATGTCCAGCTTTTAATCTCCTGAAGTGTAGCTAAGAAACCGCTGCATGGGAAGGAAGTCAAGCCAATCAATCTGAAGACAGCCTGATCCTCTCCACTTCCTCACCTCAGCCCAAGTCGAAAATCTTCATTTTTAGGCACAGTGACACTTAGACACAGCCTCGCAGATGATGGACGGAAGGACTGGGCTCACACAAACAGCTCCACACTCGCAGCTTGCATCAGCCACAGCACTCAGCAATGCAAATGATCTTCCTCAAACTGGAGAGGCTGCAGAGGAAGGAGTCGAGGAGCCTGGGGACAGCAGCTGCTTCCCCCGTGGCAGCCACTGGAAGCAGAAGCATGTGGCAGCTTCCTTGCAGAAAGCTGTGCCCTTAAAAATAAAAGTTGGAAGAGAAACTACTTCTCCCAGCTGTCCTTTGTAGAGGTTGCAGATGATGCTCCATGAGGAGGGCTCCAACCCGACCTGCCCCATGGACACCCTGCCCACACCACCACACTCCTTCAGCATTCAGGATTCCTGCTGCAGCACCCCAAACCACCTCGATTCACATTTAATAGCAGCCTGTACTTTCCCTGATTTCACAACACCCTCAAAATAGAGCGAACAGAAAATTCTTTCCTCAAGAGCTTTCAGTTCCCTCTTTTCAAAATTGCGTCAGTGACAGAGGTGGCACGCTGGGGTCTCCTCTCAGGAGCCATTTCCCCTCAGAAATGTCACTCTCCCCAGAAAACAAAAACAGTGAGAGGTCTCCAAGAAGAGGAGAAGGTCCTGAAGGCCCCGTGGCTCTCAGAATTCCAAACACCACAGCACACAATGGCCCGAACGCGCCGCAGCGGCCGCGGCTTTTCATTCCGGCCATTGTCCGCCAAGAATAGCCCAGAGCCCCACGGCCACATTGTGTGCTCCTGTCCACCTCCCTGCCAGAGCTATTTAAAGCCTAAAACAGCTTCTCCTTGGATGTCAGCTCTGGCTGGGAAGTCAGAGCCAAGGCAGTCTTGAGATTGTGGATTTTTCAAGCGCTGCCCGCTCGGCGCGGGGTGTGGAGTTTGTGATTAAAAACAACAGGAGGGGAAAAAGTGGCTGAGAGAAAACACCAGTGCAGGTGTGGAGGGCTGCACAGGACCAGCAGGACATCCACGAGCCAGCTCCTTCACGGGATCACACAACATTCAGCTTGGAAAAGCCCTCCAGGATCATGGAGCCCAGGCTGTGACCGATGCCCGCCGTGACACCCAGAGTGGGAAGTGCCACCTTCCAGCAGGAGCTGGCTGATGTTACCTCCAGGCCACCTCCATCTCCAGCCTGGGTAAGGCTTTAAAGACAATCCCTGAGAGCCAAAGGCACAGAGATTTACAGGACAGAGATGCACAATGAAATTATCCTCTCACAATAAATACATCCCGGTTACGCTGCTCCAAGTGAGGCACAATCCAGTGATTTTCCACTGAATTACCTGAATTTGCCATTGAATTACCTGGCCAGGGGCTGTACAGAGCTCATTCAGGTGCTCCTCTGGCACACTGCTGAGCTTTGAAATAGTGAGGGCCAATTTTCCATTGAATTTCCTGAATTACCTTGAATTATTAAAATCCCACTGATCCAGCATCATTCCTACACTGATACAAACAGGTACTGCATGAATCACAAAGCCACACAGCAAGAGTGCCACAGAAGCTGAAATCAGCAGCCACTCTGCTTTCCAAGAACAAAACACCACCAGCTAACCTCTACCACTTGCAAGGAAATCCAAATAAATGCAAACCCCAGGCACACGCTGGGGATAAATGCCAATGCCCAGGGATGCTGCTCATCTCAGCACGACCTCTGAATTCTTTGTGAATGATACCCCATTGACAAAAACAAAGCCATGGACTCGGGCTATGTCTATAAGCATTAATTGCTGTGATTTGTAATTGGCATAGAAATCTCAGCCTTTAAAAAAAAAAATAAAAACCAAACATGTCACTCGAGCCCCATCAGCACCTTGGTGCTCCTACGACATCTGCAAACCCAAGGCAGGATTTCTCCTTCTCTCTGCAGCTGTGCAGGGCCCAAAGCTCCTCCCAGGCCCAGTTTGGGTCCAAAAGGAGCAGAAAAGTGATTCATGCTCCCCCTCTGCACCCAGGCTGCCATTCCTCAGAGCCCACCTTTGGCAGCTCGGAGCACTCCAGCACCCAGGCAGGAGCCACTCGCAGCACTGGGAACATTTGGTGACATTTCCACTGCTACAAACAGCAATGAATTTGAATCAGGACCTATAGAAGATGAAAGTTGACTCATCTACTCTGACTTTTCGTGTGCCAAGCTGGGGTTTGCTTCTTCCCCTTCTGCTGCGTGTGAACGGTGAATTAAAGAAAATCTAATCAAGGAACCTCTCAGGGAGCAAAGGGAACAAACAGCCTCAAAAATGAACTCACTGATGAATTCTCTTCTACTTGCTGTGTTCACTGGACTTCTGACTTCATCTACAACAACCCTGTCAACAGGAGAAAACTGAAAATAACCTCTCCTCAAATCAAAATGACAGCAATTAAGCCATTAACAAGCAGCTCAAGCCATGAGCCTGGAGTATTAAATGGCATTTTAAGCCTTTCTAGGGAAGAACCACTGCTTGCTGTTACAACTCTCTGAAGGTTTGAATGGATGCTTACAGAGCTGATGCTCAAAAAAAGCTGCATCTGGCTGAGCAAGAGAACTAAAATTAACCCCAAAATAAAATCCTCACACCAGCCAGTTAATAGTAGGTGCAGAAAAGAAAAAATAAAAAACAAACAAACCACCCAGCCTGCAGTATTAGTTTATTGGGAGTAACCAGGTTATTAACCAATTTGCCATCAGCAATAGCAGCCAGCCCCAGAAGTCCCAGGCTGCAGAAAATGCTGGGATGAGCAGCCTGACCTCAACCCAGGCCCTGGCACGTTGGAAATGAAATCACCACAGAGCCAGGCACCCACTGAAATGTCAAGTCCAGCCTAACTCCTGCCAGGGCAAAGCGGATTTCTCTTTGCTCCTGACACACTTCTCCTCTTCCTCCACCACATCCGAGTGCCCTGTGAGGTTTTCCCTGTGAGGTTTTCCCTGTGAGGTTTTCCCTGTGAGGTTTTCCCTGTGAGGTTTTCCCTGTGAGCTCCACTCCAGCCATCAACGCTCGCAGCCTGTGGGAGCTCTGAGGAAGGACCAGGGCGGCTCCTGCCCCTCCTCTTGCTGGGCTAAACAGGTCAGAAAGCAGCAGGGAATTCCCAGCAGCAGGCACTAAAAACAAGGAGAAGGTCCCTGCAGCACAGGGAATCTGCTGTTTCCTCTGGCACCAACCCCTCTTCCCCCCAGAGCCCCCAAATCCATCCCTCAGGAATGAGGGAGCCCACTCCAAGGAAACAGAGTTTGTTCTGCACAAGGAATCAGCCCACAAACAGCTCACTGTGCTTGCTCTACCCCCAAAAAACACATCTCACCTTCACAAACTTCCTCCTGTTTAAATTAAAAAGCTTCCCAAGCTTTTTTTTTTTCCTTCGGTGGGAAGAGCAAAGGTTGGCTCCAGCCCTGAGGGTTCCTCACAAAAAAAACCAAACCCCAAGTGCAGGAGGTGGCAACAAACTGAGCCCCCTTCCCATTCTCACCTGGCCTCTCTTCTTGGCAGCCTGAAAGATTCCAAGATTTTAAAACATAAATTCCACATCCAGGACTATCTCTGCCAGCACTGATCTTCACACAAGCCTTCCACTCCTAAAAATAAAACTTAAAGAAAACAGCCCTCAAACTCGATCCCAGCAGAGCAAAAAGAACTTTGGGAGAATCACCAAAAAACTGGTGCTTAAAAATAGCAAACCTGATTGTTTGTGCTGGGAGCTTTCAGGGGAGTGTTTATTTCCTTCCTAATCCCCAAAAAACAGCGGGAATCAGAGTGGGGGGAAAAAGGGAAGGGAGGAAGGAATCAAAGGGAGGGATAATGCAGCCACATTTCAGCTTCCTGACAGTCTGATTGCAGATTGTCCAAAGTTCTGACTCATTCCTGGAGCTGGTTTGGGTTGTTCTTTGCAGTTGAGTTTTAGGGATGAGCTGCATCCTCCTCTCTCTCTGTTTCCAGCTGATCCAGGAGCATCTCTGGCTGGACAGATTTGTCCTTCTGTCCCCTCCCAAAAACCGAAGAGGAACCAAAAAAACAAAACCCAAAAACCCCTAAAAAAATCACCAAAAACCAAGACTGTGCAGTTATCTCCTCTGTCCAAGTAATTTTCTTGAAAAGAAGAGGCACATCCTGTCCAGCCACGCAGGCTGCAGTGCCAGACAAAAAAAAACCAAGATATAAAAATTGCAGTGTTCTCTCAGCGTGTTTCAAGCCGTGTAACTGAATCCCATAAATCTCACCAGGGACCTTGATTTAGGTCATTTCGAGTAATTCACTCCCATTTAATCTCCTCACCTACTTTTGGGCTGCTTGGAACACAATGGCTGAGCAAGATGTGCTGAAAGCCCCAATTCAGGGACCCAGAGAACACAGACTCCCAAAAAAAAAAAAGATCTGGATCAAGGGCAGGAGGATCCCTGTCCTCAGCCAAGGCAAAAACCAGCTCCCACAAAACTCTGACACCAGAAACAAAGGCTGGTTTCAGCTGGGTGCTCTTTCAGTGATCATAAATCATCTTTTCAAAATGAAAATGGATTTAATTTTAAAGCAAAGAAAGCAAAATTTTTATTGCATGCATGTTGTAAAACACATAGCACGAATAATTTCATTATTTAGCTTTAAGGCAGCTGAGAAATTACGTTTATAACGTTTAAAATGTGCTACAGGAAGTTGCAGAATCAGAATTCTCCAAAAGACAACCCTGGAATTTGAGTTTCTCAGGTTTTTCAGGGATCAAAGACGCCAGAGTTCTCAATTATAATTATTATATATGATGTATAAACTCCCTCATGTACACTGAGAGACAAGGGAGACTGAAATAATCTAAGCAGAGTTAAGCTGTTCAGTGAAATTCAGAATATAAACTTTAAATCTGTGATAGAGCCGAAGAGCTCTTGAGTGCATTGAAAAGAACATTGTGCTTGGGCTACTTCAGACAAACCCAGATAAATAAATGATAAAAACACAAAACCAGAAGTGCTTGGCTACCATCTGATCAAACCCACTGTGCCTGAGAAATGAGGATTTGTGCTCTGAAAAACCCAGCAGGTTTTGGGGTGACTGCCATGAGCAGGAGCACTGACATTTCAGGGGAGCTTTGCTTTAACAAAATCTCTTTTTGGGGAGGCACCTGACAGGAAAGAACAAAAAACAGGAGGTGGGGAGGAAAAGGAACCTGTTTTCCTTGTGCTTCTCAGAGCTGGATTTGTCCTTCCTATCGCTGTCAAAGTTATTCTGCAAGCACAGCACAAGCTCCCCACAAGACAGCCCAGGCAGGGCTGGCTGGATGCTGATGGCTTTCATTTAAAAAAAAAAAATAAACCAACAAATAATAAAACTCTATTTACTCTTCCCATCCCCTGCACACGCCTCTCCATGCAGGATCTCAAAGCAAGGATCTTTTGGGACTGATAAATGTGTTTGAACAGTCAACACAGAAATAACTCACAGGGAGCAGAGGCCAAGATGGAAAATCCTTCAATTAAAGGTAACAGCAAATGAGCAGCACTTTCATCCCAACCATGGAGCTGCTCTGGGTTTGGGAGAGGGTGGGGTGCAATGGGAACTGTTTGCACGAAGCCCAATCCTAAAACCACTGGAAACCAAGGGAGGGAGCTGGAAAAGGCAGCTGGGAGAAAATGAGAGCTGCTCCTCCAGCTCCCAGCCAGGGTTTAGGGTGGAATTCACAAGCTGCAGATGCCTCCAGCAGCACAAAAATAGCAATTCCCATCCCTCCAGTATGGGATACTGGATATTGTGGAATTTCCCAAACCTCCATGAAGAACATCCACTCTTATCCCTCCAATATGGGATATTGGATATTGTGGAATTTCCCAAATCTCCATGAAAAACATCCATTCTCATCCCTCCAATATGGAATTTCCCAAACCTCCATGAAGAACATTCACTCTCATTCCTCCAATATGGGATACTGTATANTCCTCCAATATGGGATACTGTATATTTTGGAATTTCCCAAACTTCCACAAAGAACATTCACTCTCATCCCTCCAAGATGGGATATTGGATATTGTGGAATTTCCCAAATCTCCATGAACAACATCCATTCCCATCCCTCCAATATGGGATATTGGATATTTTAGAATTCCCCAAACCTCCACGAAGAACATTCACTCTCATCCCTCCAATATGGGATATTGGATATTGTGGAATTTCCCAAACCTCCATGAACAACACCCATTCTCATCCCTCCAATATGGGATACTGGATATTTTGGAATTTCCCAATCTTTATCTTGTTCCACCCCAAAATCCTGAATCCAGGTCCAGTTCTGAGCCTCTCACTTCAGGAAAAACAAGAAAATCAAGGAGTCAGGAACAGCCAAGCAGCCAAGGGATAAATCATGGCAAGAATGCCCAACTGTTTACCAGAAAACAGCTTGGAGTTCCAGAACAAAATAAAACAAAAAGCCCCAACAAAACCAAACCAAAACACTTCCTTGGCTGCCAAAAGCTGTCACTGCTTTCAAGACATAAAAGAAAGCTCTACCTGTGGGGATTTTCCAGAGGGGCAGTGCCAGAATTTTTTCCCCTGTTTAAATGTGAAACCAAACTACCTGAATTTCCACAGACAGCTTTGGTGGGGAGAGATTTTAGCCAAGATTTTTAGGGAGAAAGTGTGAAAAGTGGAAATGATTGGATGCAAGGAGCTCTTCCCAGCTATATTCTATGAACTTCACTCTGATGAGGGAAATAATTTGACACAGATCCTAAATTAAGATTAATTCCTTAAGTATGAAGACAATGATTGCCCATGTGTTTGGCATTAGGCAACTGGCCTAAATAAAAGGACTTCTCTCACACTTTTGTGCAAATTAATTTATCATTAGAGTCAGAAATTAATCATCTAATGGAAGGTAACACCAGCACATGGATTGATAAAAGTTCAAACCAACCTCAGAGCGAGCACAGGCAATCTGGATGGCAGAAGGAGGGAGAAAAGGCAATTTAGCACCAGCAAGGAGCCCTGACACACACAGGAAACAAAACCAACGCTCGAGGGGTCCCAGAGTTGGCTCCAAGGGGTGCTGAGCCCCAGTTCTGAGTGCATCCAACAGCCCTGGGCAGCAGAGCAGAAATCTCTGCCAACATAAGGCACCTCCTGCATTCTGCACAGACAAAATTTTGCCTTGCAAATAACCAGAACCCAAGAATGTCACAGCTCTGGTGAACCTGGCAGAGCTCAGAATATTTAAGCCTCTCCCAGTCTGGGAGTGATGTCCACACTCCTTTTTATTTTTTTTTTTTGTTTTTTTTTTT
>VYXF01012568.1:24037-34680 GCA_013397295.1 Polioptila caerulea
CGGCAGGTGCTGAGCTCCCGGGGGATGCGGGCGGTGCTGCTGGCCGACACCGACACCGACCTCTACTCCACCGACATCCCGCCCGCGGGGTAAGCGCCGGGAAGGGGGACAGGGGGGTCCCAGCGGGGAACGGGGGCCTGTCAGCCCCGGGGGACACGGCCGGGGCGATCTCAGCATCCCAGCATCCAAAACCCGCTGTCACCGNCGCAAAACACGGGTCACTCCACGCCTACATCCCCAGCCCCGCTGGAGCAAAAAGCGAGGATGTCCCAGGCCGGGCAAAGCCGAACTCAGATTTAATCCACCCGGAGGGATGACACAGGCTCGGCAGCCACGGGAGGCTCCTCCCGCTCCTGAAGATTAGAATTTGGAATAAAGACCCGCAAACAGCTCCAACCTGATCTGTCACTGCTGCCAGGGCTCTCCCCAGCTGGGCTCAGCGCTGCTTTCCCAGAGCGAGATTTGAATAGTAAGGAAATCAGGTTGTGAAATGACATGGTAATCACAAAGTAGGGCTTGGAGAGGAGATAAGGAATCGGAGGTTTGGGTTTAAACATCCTCTGAGGTATTGTTGTGTTTCTGAGCCAGGATTTGGCAGCAATGGGGGCGATGTCCCTAATCAGGGTTCTGGCTGAGCCCGAGAGCCTCTGAGCACCAGGGCGAGCTCTGCTTTTTTGGGGCTGTTTTAAGAGGATTTTTGATACTCGTGCAATGTCACGTGTGTCTCTTATTGAAGTTTCCTTATGAGTGTAGGGTTGAGAGTCAAAAGGCAAACGGAGGGAGGTGTAAAACCAGCCAGGACCAATGGCAGCATCTCTGTGCTGTCACCAAAAGCCGGCGTTATTGTCACACCGAGGTCACGACCCCCACAGCTCTGACCTGCTGCACCTTTCCCTCCCCCAGAACCGTGGATTTCATCGGGAGCTGCTACTTCACAGAAATCTGCAAGTGCAAGCTGAGGAACATCGCCTGCTTGAAGTGGTGAGCACAGGCAGTGGTGGCACCGAGGTGTCCCAGCCCCGTGTCCCCTCCTGTGGCAGAGCAGTCACGGGCTGGGCCAGCACATTGCCCTCCCTGGTGCAAATTTAATGCTGCTGGGGAAAAACTCAGCCCACTGCCCCTGGGTATTCCTGTGCCCAGTGGAAATGTGAGAGCCTTGTCAGGGGGTTGAGGCTTCTGGAAGCTTCTGTGCCACCTGCCCCATGAAATGTGTGCCTCAACGCTGGGGGATGTCTGTGAATAAGGCCCCAGCAAGAAGCACTTACTCATATTCTAATTAATGGAACATCCTCTTGGCAGATCTGGTTGTTGGGAGCAGATGGAACGCGCTGTCGCTGAAGTTCTTGGAGTTCTTTTCTCCTCCTTATTAATGCCTGATATTTAAGGGTGAAAACAACAACTCTCAAATAGCTGGCAGTTATCTGAGAGAATTCTTTCAGCTGCCTAGTCAAGATTTTTTTACCTTTCTCAGATTTGAGATAGGGAAATAATATTTTGGTTTTTAGACAGAAGTAGAGGAACAGAGTTATCAGAGCACTGAAAATGGAGAAATGGTTATTATGGTGTCAGTCTAGGAGAGTTCATAGGGGTCAATAATCTGGCCCAGAGGAGCTGTGGCTGCCCCATCCTCACCCCTGAAGTGTCCCAGGCCAGGCTGGAGCACCCTGGGACAGTGGAAGATGTCCCTGCCCATAGCAGGGGGTGGAACTGGATGAGATTTAGGGTCCTTTGCAACCCAAAGCTTTCCATAATTCTCAGTTTCACCCCTCCTGCTGCTGGCACCCTCCTGTGCAGGGTGCTTGTGTGCAGGTGGATTTTGGGTGTGAGGAACTCTGCTGCCTTCCAAAGGAAAACAAACAAAGGAATCCAGCAGCATTTGTTGGTATGTAAACTCATCTGAGTTACACAATTTAGGTTACTAAACGCTCCTCTGTGTGCCAAAGATCTCAAACTCAGATATTCTGCAACTCCCACCAGATGTTCCCTAAATATTGAAGGCACTTGTTCAACCTCGATCCCTTAACTCCAGCAGAACACGAGCGTTGTGGAACGGCCTGGCCCTGCTAAACCACAGCTGCCAAAATCCACCCTCTCCCCAGGCTCACTCTTGCCCTTGCCTTTGCAGTGGGAACGTCGTGGGCTACCACGTGCTTTGTCCCTGCAAGCCCTGCCTGCTGTCCTGCAACAACGGCCACCTCTGGATGTTCCACAGCCAGGCTGTGCTGGGCACTGACAGGCTCGACCCTTCTGGTGAGGGCACTGGGTCCCCTTCCCTTCCCCTGAAATCCCAAACCCCCACCCTAAGGGATGCCTGGGATGCCTCAGGTTGGAGCTTTTATATTTTTTAGATCCTGTGCTGTTTTAGTGGGCAGGTTTATGTTTCACATTCAGTGCTGCTGGGCTCTTTTCACAGAGCAGGGAGACAAAATAATTCCTTCTCCAGCTCCATACCAAGGACAACTTTCAGCCCAGGAACAAAACCAACAGGGAAGGGAGAAGGAAAAACCAGGAGGGAGCTGCATAACCTGGAGCTGTGGTTGGACAGTTGATTCTAACATGCAGATGGAGCAGAACTTATCAAAGTGTGGGACCTCGTGATCAGGTGTCCATTTTGTGCCCATTTTGGGGCATCTTGGGTGTGGCCCAGGTGTGCCCATTGAGGCCTTTATTTAATAAATATCCACTTTATCCTCTTGCTCTATTCCAGGTCAGCCTCCAGAAGGCAACACCTGAAAGTTGTCCTTGGTGTGGAGCTGGAGAAGGAATTGTTTTGTCTCTCTACTCTGTGAACTCAGTAGCACTGAATATAAAATCTTAAACTACCCACTAAGCCAGCCCAGGATCTAAAAAATATAAAAGCTCAAACTGGAGGCATCTCAAAGCAGCTGGAGGGAGGCTGGCATAGGGAGGCAGGAGAAAATCTAGAAATCCACTCAGGGGGAGGCAGCTGGGGAGGAAAATTTCAGTGTAAATCACCCTTAACCTCCCCCTCTATGGACAGAAATCAGGATTTTCTGCAGCAAGGCCACCACCAGTATGAGCACAGATTTATTTATAGTGCTGGGGGTGGCATTATGGGCTGTCCAGGGGCTTTTCTTTTTTTTTTTGTGTGAGCCACGCTGTCACTTTAACCCTCCCTGAGTCCTCCTTGGCTGGAATTGCAGCTCCTGCATCCTGGGGGGAGGGATGCCAAGTGTCTGGCAGGGTTGGAGCCTCAGGAATGCACCTGATCAATCCCCAGGGAAAAACTCCCTGCCCAAACCTGGCAGTGTCACCTGTGCCTGCATGGATGCTGTTCACAAACCAATCATTCATTATCAATAGCTGAATTGATAACCTGCCTGAATTCTTGTATAAATAATTCTGGGGGCAGGGATTTATCCTCTGAATTGGGCTGAAAAAAAAAAATAAATGAACAACAACACTCCCAGATCACTTTGAAGGAAGATAGAAAATAGATTTACTCATCATGAATGTGACTTCCTGGGTTTTGCAGGGCTTGTTTTCTCTCCAAATAGACAGTTGTGCAACCTAAAAATAAGGTCACAATCCAAAAATATCTTTTTCTTCCCCCCTCCTTGGTCTCCTTCCCACCAGGTGTGAATGTATTGCTCTGGGGCAACCTGCCAGATCTGGAGGAAAGCACAGAAGAAGACACATCCTGCACCTCTGAGGAGGAGTACATCAGATAAATCTTCCCTCCTGCAGGATCTTCCCTCCTCTCGTGGCCTGCCTCTTTGGTTTGGATTGATTTCATTTCACCTGGTGGCCCATCAGAGCTTAAACAACAGGAAAAAACCAAGAAATCTGGGGAAAAAAATCCCCAAAGAAAGGAATTTGACTCACTCTTTCCCTGTGACCTTCCTTGGACTCCTGATTCTGCCTGGTGTGCATCCCCTGAGCAGAGACACCTTGGAAATGCAAACACAAAGTGCATTTACTGACAGCTCTGGTTTGCTTTTCATCCTTAACCCTCCACAGCTCATAAGCCTTCTTTTCTTCTTCCCTAAAGCACTTTTCACAGAGCAAAACCTCTCAGCTGCTTCCAACTCAAAAAAAACCCCCAAATCTCCAGGAGGAATCAGCCAGGTCGGGGGAGTTCTGGAAGAAATCAGAAGTGGCTCCAAGTTTTGCTGCTCTGGCTCTGATCTGCTCTTTGCAGCTTCTCTGCATCTGAGGCAGCCCAGGATGCTCCTGAATGTGCCCTGGGAAGCCTCTTAGAGCCTCCCCATCTTTATTTCTCAATAATTTCAGGATTCTGTCTCCACAGAGATCAAGTTCATGTTTTTTCTCCCCAGCAAAACCTAAATTCTGCAATTTCTTAGTGGAACTTCAAGGCTACACTGGAGTTTTTCTTCAGAGCTGCAATAAAACCCATCCACTTTCATATATATATAGATATAAAACACCTTTTCCCCTCTCCAAAACAAAACTCAGTCATGAAATTGGGTCTTTTTAGAGAAAGAAAAGACAAAAAGAAGAATCAGGTGAAATATTTGCATGCTGAGGTGCACAGACAATTTGGTCCCTGGAGGTAATGAATTCAAAGCTCATTTTCAGAGCTGTTAACAAACCATGATGTTTAATTGTGAACCAAGTACTGTCCCCTTCAGCTACTCACCTGAAGGCCACCAATAAAAAAATTCCAGGTCAAATCATAGCAGAGAACAGAGGACACTTTTAAATTTGGATTGGTGCTGAATAAATCACTCTGTGATACTTGAAAGGGCTGCAATGAAGGCAGATCTGAATTGTCTCAGTATTTTTACTGCTCGTTGGAGATTTCTTAATTAATGGTACTACCTCTTCTGCACTGTTTAAATGTATATTGGTGTATATTTGTGTGTGTCTTGTCTTGAATTCCTGTGTTGTGTCTGCCCAGGAAATAAAAAGCTTTGGACTCCAGAGTCTTCAGGGCTGTCATAAATATGGATGTGTAATGAGAGCAGATAATCAAAACAATGAAATAGCATCTCAGATTAAAGGAGTACAATCATTAGGGTTTTGGTATTATGGGTTTGTTTTAGACAACCCAAAAATGAAATCACTTGAGGCTGACAAACCTGACAGTTTCTCAGTCTCAGTTAACCCTTCTGGAACTCAATATCCCAATTTTTGCCAGGTTTCTGTGATCACTACACCATCAAGCTGCCAAGGTGACACCTCCATTCTTTAATTTTTTTTTTTCCAGCAGAATTCACGAGCTAAAAATAAACCTGATTGTTTTTGCATGAGCACCTCCACAGTTCA
Organism: Polioptila caerulea; assembly: GCA_013397295.1. NCBI lineage: Eukaryota > Metazoa > Chordata > Aves > Passeriformes > Certhiidae > Polioptila > Polioptila caerulea. The sequence goes on from VYXF01012568.1 coordinate 29,288, forward strand.
AACCTCATTGTGCCACTGCAGCACAGGTTTGGAACCTTCAGCACTCGGAGCCAGCAGGGCCAGAGCTCCTCTCCAAAGGGAGCAGAGGATGAATTCCTCCCCATCAAGTCCAAAATTCTGCTTTTGCACCCTATCTGTACACACAGAACTGGAAGTTCCACCAAGAACTCACTCCAACAGGCCTGTGCAATGAAAGCATTCACCTCAGCAGCTGGAAATTAAGAATGAGGCACCTTTGAAAGGAGTTCAGCCCTTTCTTGTTGGTAATAAAGGAGTTGAGGGTATTCTATACAAAATATGCAAATATCCCCTATGGCCCCAGCTGTCACAAATGTCACCAAGGTGATCAGTCATGTCCAGGGCTGCTCCTTTCTGTCTGAAATTTAAAAAAAGAACTGACTGAGCAGTTTTGTGTTAAAGCCACAGCAGCTCGTCCACAGAGCCCCAAAGTTTGGGGTTGAGTCTCCAAGGATCACCACGGTTATAGAGAGATTTAACCCCAAACTGGCCCCAAACCAGGTCAATATTTCTAGGAATGCTCCCAGGTCCTTCACCCCACCCAAAGCTGTGTTTGAAATAAAGAGCTCAGCTCTCAGCTTTTGTTTTCTCTGCTTTTTAACCCCTCAGAGGGGTCGGTGCTGTGGCACAGCCCCAGAACCTGCTGTGGGTCACCTGGAGGCTGCAAAACCACGGGGCCAAAAGGACAGCAGCTAATGGGGATATCCAGGCTGGAGATTCCAGCAGGATTCCAGCACAGATCCGAGGTCAGGCTGCTGCAGGAGGAGCTGGGCTGACGCTTTTCCCCAGGGAAATTGGATGTGACCTTGGCTGTGCAGCCCCTCCACAACCAGGCCAGAAACAGGAACGGCCTCCTAAGGCCTCTCCTGCTCGAGGCCCAGAGCAATTCAAGGGTCTCTGATCAGATTGGCTTCGTTTAGGAGGGACTGAGCACCAGGCTAAAGGTCCCAAATTTCAGACTCCAAATCTGCAAGAGTCTGGAGTCTCCTGGCACCGAGGGCTGTGCTGGAGCCCATCCCTGCTGCCCATGGGCTGCATCTCCTGGGCCACCCCAGGCCTCAGCCCAGCAGTTTTTAACGTCTTGTGCAACCCAGACTTGTGGGTTCAGGGTCACAGACTTGTTTGGATGGAACACTTGGAGCTGGGGTTCCAGAAGGCGCCGACAATCTCTGAATTCAGTTTGGTTTTTGGGACACAGGGAGCTGTGCCATCACTCTGTTACTGAGAGCCAGCCATACTCCTCCTGCAGTGCACAAAACCAGCACGAGGGGTAGGGGAAAGTCAAAGCAAGACTGACAAATTGATACCCATCCATATTAAACAAGACTTGCTGGGAGAAAAACCCCATTTAAATCTTCCTTGTTCCAGCACGGCCGAAAGCCTCATCACAGGCTCACATTTATGTGCCACCATTCATCCTGGGGTGCTTTACAGGGACAAACAGCTGGGAATTCTCCTGCCAGGGAGCTGCAGCCCAGCCCAGGCTGCAGAGCAGCTGCCAGGCAGGCAGAGAGGCCAGGCCCGTGCTGAGACATCACCCTGGAATGAAGTTCAGGGTGATCACCCATGGGTGAAGTTCAGGGTGATCCCAAACACCTCTGACAGTGTGATCACCCTGGGGTGAAGTTCAGGGTGATTTCCATCAGCTCTAACACTGTGATCACCCTGGAATGAAGTTCAGGGTGATCTCCATCAGCTCTGACACTGTGATCACCCTGGGGTGAAGTTCAGGGTGATCACCCTGGGGTGAAGTTCAGGGTGATCTCCATCAGCTCTGACACTGTGATCACCCATGGGTGAAGTTCAGGGTGATCTCCAACACCTCTGACACTGTGATCACCCATGGGTGAAGTTCAGGGTGATCTCCATCAGCTCTGACAGTCTGATCACCCTGGGGTGAAGTTCGGGTGTGAACTCCACCAGCTCTGACACTGTGATCACCCTGGGGTGAAGTTCAGGGTGATTTCCATCAGCTCTAACACTGTGATCACCCTGGAATGAAGTTCAGGGTGATCTCCAACACTTCTGACACTCTGATCAGAGGCCAGGCTCAGCTGGAGGGACACCCTCTCCTCCCACAGCCTGGAATGCAGCTCAGCCACTTCCAGCAGGTGACAGATGGGTCCCCACTCCAGCACAGAACCTGCAGCCCCAGCTTAAATCCAAGGAAGAGCCCTGTGATGGGAGACAAAAATCACCGAGCTCTCTCTTGTTCTCTGCTCCTCTCCCTGGCCTGCCACGCTTTGGTGGGAGCAGTGAAATGATATATTAATATTTTATTATTTATTCTAAAGCACACAATGAGTTTGCAATGGGAGCTCCTTGTTGCAGGTTTGGTTACCTTTGCAGTCTGAAAGCAGCCCCCAAAGAGCTTCTGTGTGCCAAGTAAACAGCCTTTGTGTGCTCTTCTTTGGGTTTGGGGAGTGTCCACCAGGGATTTCTGAGAGAAGTCAGCTCTCCCAGCACTCAGACTCAGCCACAGAATCACACAAAGCTTTGGAAAGGACCTTAAAGATCATCTCAAACTCAAACCATCTCATACCCAAATCAAGGGTCCACTGCATTATTGGTTCTTCCCTTTGCTCTAGCACACACAAAGGATACAGCCTCTAGCAAAATATCCCTTAAAACCCCACAAAAATCCTTGATTATTTCAGACCTGTGCAGAGAGAGCATTTCTAGAGCTGAGTGTGATTTCAATCCATGCAGGACACAGGAGCAGCCGGAGAGCGAAGCTGCCCTGAGCATCTCTGCTGGAATTAACTCCAAGCTGTTGATGCATCCCCCAAAATTCCATTTCCTCAACAGAGGAAACATCAACCAGGCCCTTCTCCCAAGGAGCAGCAGCATTTCCAAGCAGTTGCTCAGCCAGAGGGACATTCCAGTGCCTCTTGTCCCCAGCTCAGCCCAGAGCTGCACCATGGAGTTCTCATCAGAAAGCAGGAATTGCACCTTGGGCAGCTACAAGAGGGGAAAAAACCCCAAAAAAACCAAGAGGGAGCCAAGCTGGTCAAACAGAAGCCAACCCAAATCTCTGGTGCTTCACCCCTGCTGGCACCTGAGCCCCAGGGCACCCCCAGCTCTGCCCTGCACAGCAGCGTGGGCACAGCTCTGGGCACCCCATGGAAAGCCAGGCTGAGGGAAAACATGTCCTGATCTCTTGAATTTCCCTGCCTGCCCCTCTTTCCTGGAGGGAAGTGCTAATTAGAGCTAAGCCAGCATCGCTGCTGTGAGCTGGGATCCCTCCCTGCTGTGCCATGGCAGAAGCTGATTAGTTCATCCCTCTCCAGCATATGGCCTCCTTTGGAAGGGGAAATTTCCACTAAAACAGGAGAAAACGCCCGAAATTCAGGAGTTCTGGGGCCCTCACCCCAATATTCCCAAAGAAAAGCTGGTCCTGGTTCTGCTGTGCACGTCCTGACAAAAAAGGGGAATTTCTAAGAGTTGAATTTTAAAGAGATTCGCCTGATTTTGCCTCATCATCTGCCCTGCTCAGAGCTAACACCACGCTCCAGCAAGACTGGGCAGGCAGCAGAGGGGTTTTAGGACCAAGCCACAAGGGGACAAAGCTCCCCCCCCTTTTGTCTGCACTTTTTGGGGCTTTCACCGGAGCTCTTCCTTCCCCACCGATTGATTTCATTTCCAAAAAGCACAGATTGAACTCTGAGGCCAGCCAGGCTTCGGCAGGAACGAGTCTGCTCTGAGATTCCTGCTGTGCCTGCAGAATGCACCCAGGGAGCTCCTCCAGCAAGGCTGGCAAGGGAAGAGCCAGGAGCTCAAGCTGCCTCGGATGTGAGCAGTGCCAGCCCTCCTTGGCCACGTTAAAAACAGCAAAAAAACCACCCAGAACCACCCAGACACAGCCCAGGTGGGATCTATTCCCAAACCAGGGCACCTTCAAACCCCAAATATTCAATCAAAAGTGCATGCCCAGCTACTCTGCTAAACACACAATCCACGCCCTTTCAATGATTAAATTGAAAATTATTAAATTATTAAATTTTTCACTCTCTTTAGGGCTTTGGGAAATTCACTGATTCTCTTGCAGGTGGGCACAGAGCAGTGGATGGTTTTGGACCCCCCACAACACCAAAACTGTGATAATTTTTTCTCCTCAAAGCCAACTGGACCAGAGAATGATTTGGTTAAAGCACAGAGGGGATGGCACAGTCACAGCTGAGGGGAGGTTGTGAAAGCTCCTGCAGATTCAGTCTTGCATCCACTGGTGTCTGATGAGAGCCTAAAATGTTGGGAAAAAATGAAGCAATCTGCTCTTGTGCAAAGCCCACCACAAGACTCTCCACAATGTTGCTCCATTCTTTCTTGGACCCCAGGTTGGATGTAAATTTTCTTCTGTAAGGTGGATTTTACCCTGCTTCAAATTTTACCCAGAGTCCAAATTGCTTCCTTTGTAGCTGAGAATTTAAAATTCAGATGAATTCTTTTTTTTTTTTTTTCCCTCTCTCCTGCTACCAGAAGGCAGCATTCCTAAGTGGCAGGAAGTCTTTATTCAGCAGAATATGTCCAATTTTTAAATTCCAGTCCTTATGGGAAATCAAAATTTAAAAACTGCTTAAAAGCAGCTGGCACTGGCCTTGATAAGAACCCTTTTTACTCCATTAACTGGATCGAATTTTGATTTGATACAAACATGCCAGGGATGCCTGAGCCTGAACTGCTGCTTTCCTTTGCACCCCTCTGATGGCACAAAACCTTTCTGAGCAAACTGAGCTGCGAGTCAGCCCCAAACCCTGCAGGATTGCACAGCCAGCAGTGTCTGGAGAGCACCGGGGGCTCTGCAAAGCCTCTGCAGCCCTGGAGCCTCCAACTGCTGCTGCCAGGGCTCAGACAGGGGCACTGATGGCTCTGCATTCACTGCAGTGGGCACTGGTGCCATTGATTGCAGCGGCCATTGATGGCTCTGCATTCATTGCAGTGGCCATTGATGACTTTGGCATTAATTGCAGTGCCCATTGATGGCTCTGCATTAATTGCAATGGCCATCGATGGCTCTGCACTAATTGCAGTGCCCATTGATGGTTCTGCATTAATTGCAGGGGAAATTGATGGCTTTGGCATTAATTGCAATGGGCACTGATGGCTCTGCATTAATTGCAATGGCCATTGATGACTTTGGCATTAATTGCAGTGGCCATGGATGACTTTGGTATTAATTGCAATGGCCATTGATGNCGATGGCTCTGCACTAATTGCAGTGCCCATTGATGGTTCTGCATTAATTGCAGGGGAAATTGATGGCTTTGGCATTAATTGCAATGGGCATTGATGACTTTGGCATTAATTGCAGTGCCCATTGATAGCTCTGCATTAATTGCAGTGGCCATCGATGGCTCTGCATTAATTGCAGTGCCCAT
>VYXF01012568.1:70685-85662 GCA_013397295.1 Polioptila caerulea
TGGCAGGTGAGCCCAGGGAGGGTGAAACCTGAGCGAGGGCTGGGCACGGGGGGCTGCAGAGCCGGAGCTGCAGTGCCCGTCCGGAGAGGAACGGAGAGTTCCCACCCGTCCTTACGCAATTCTCCGCCTGTTTATTTGGGCACCGGGCCGGGGAGAGGATTTGTCCCTTCCTATTGGGAGGAGAGGGGCATTAACCATTTCCTCCCCACCTCCTGCGCGGCCTTTCCCCACCCTGGGCCTGCCCGGAGCCCCCCTCACATGCAGCATCCCCCAGCCCCATCCTGGCACCCGCCGGGGCTGTTCCCACACGGGTGCTGAGCCCTGTCCGAGCCAGCAGCGATGTTGTTTCTGATCACAGGAACAGCGTTAGGGGCTCTCCAGCAGCTCCCACCACTGGCAAACAAAATCCTGACCTGTGTGACCCCAGAAAGCAGCAGTTTGGACAGCCAGGGCTGGGCAGGTCACACAAACACACTCAGTGGAGCGGGTGCTCCCTCAGCCGGGGCTGGGCGGGCTCTGCCACAAGCCCAGGGCTGCTGTGGGCGCTGGAGCTGTGAGTGGCAGGAGCTGGAGTTAGGTGGGAGCTGCAGACCTGGCTCAGGGCCCACCTGCAGCCCTGGAGAGGTGCCCCCAGATGGGCTGGGTCAGACTGGAGCTGCGGGCACAGCTCTCTCCAGAGCCCTTGGGCAGCCTCGGAGATGCTGAGCAGGGCCCCAGCACTTGGTTCATCCATGGAACATCATTCCAGACACGGGAATTAAGACAGTGAAGGATGCTGCAACCTCGGGAGCTGGCAGGATCTCCAGTGGCATCACCAGCCTGTAGAAATCCTGGCTAAGACACCTGGCAGACATGCAGCACCGTGCCAAAGCCCTCCAGCTTTTCTTCTCCCTCCATCCCTGCCGGGCAGGGTGTCCTGCTGGCCAGGGCCAGTCAGGAAGGCCAGGAGAGCGGGCAGGGTGGCACAGAGCCAGGCAGGATGCTGGCAGCAGTGACAGAGGTGCTAAGCTGGTAACATTACCCCGCGGCCGAAACCCGATAAAGGACAGGGGGAGGTTTGCAACACGTGGGATTAACAAGGTCAGCTCAAGATTTTCTCAGGGTGAAAATCAAAGGGGAAAATATTTGCCTTGTGTGACTCAGTGAGTTCCTGAGCAGCCACCTGAGTTCCTGAGCTCACCCCGCTGGAGAGCCCGGCCTGTGGCCACTGCTGAGGAGCCAAACCTGGGCCCTCCTGCTCTCCTGCCCTGTTAAGTAACCAGAGACCTTCCAGCTGCTCTGCTGTCCCTACAGATTTTCATTCATCCATTGAAAAATCAGTAGAATTCCACTCTGATGCTGGTCAGAAAACAGGGATCATCCCAACCTCTGGCAGAAGATCTGCCCTCAGTATTTGAGGAATCAGCACCCTACACTCACCCTAAATCCTGACTCCTGTTTTACCTCAGTGTTCTGAGGTTCAAATACCCCTGAGAGCTCTTCACCAGCCCTCGTGCCATGTGCTCTGAAAGCCCAGCCTGTGCCCCGGTGCACTGGGTGGAACCAGCCCTGCTGAGCCCCCGCTGGTTCCAGGGGTGGCAGCCGGGTTGCAGAGGGTGGATTTGCACAAAATCCCCCGTGCAGGGCTGGCAGAGAGCGGCTCCTCCGCTGCTGCTTCCTGAGACACGTCCCAGGCACGGGCAGCAGTGCCCAGTGATCAGAAAATGGATAATTTAGGTTGGAAAAACTCTCCGAGATCGTCAAGCCCACCATGGAATCACATCCCTGAATGTCCACCTACCCCATCCTGTGGCACCTGGAGCTGGGTGGGATTAAATCCTTTCATTGAAATGTGAGAATTTAAATAAAGGCACTGGGAAACACCTTCAAAAGATGCAAAGAGAATCAAAAAACCCCAAGTTTTCCTGTTTGGAAGCAGAAGCCCCATTAACCTGGAGTCGGGACTGAGAGTAACGCAGTGGCTTCAGCCACTTCAAAGGCGACCTGATAAACCCCAGGGGTTCAAAGTTCCAGGTAACCTTTCCAAGGCGTCAGACGTGAAAAACAAAGCCACGGCATCACGCAAAGCCTTATCTCTGCCCCGTGGTGCCACCGGGCCCGCAGGGCAGTAAACACCTCCGGAGGTGTCAGCACAGCAGCCTCCCTGTGCCACCGGGGCCACTCCTGGTGGCTGCCACCCGGCAGTGAAGGACTCGGGGTGGTGGCCCGGGCTGTGACACATGGGGATTTCTTTCCAAGAACACTCCTGGTGCTGTGAATTACCCAAATTATCGTTATCCCTTTCCTCAGTTGCTGCCCCTTGTTCCACCCCCAGTGAGGGGGTGACGCTGATGGGGTCGGTGTGAGTGTCCCCACAAGGTGTGACTGCCCCCACAAGGTGTGAGTGTCCCCACAAGGTGTGAGTGTCCCCACAAGGGACTCACAATCAGCCCAGGCTTGAGGCACAGCCGTCCCCTCACCCTCAGCCACAACAAATGTGGAATTTCCCCTTCACCCCCCACCCATGGCAGGTGCTGTCACCGTGTCCCACCCCAGGGGACACCAACGTGGGGCCGCAGGGCTGGGGACAGCGGGGTCTGGGGACATGGCAAGCACGTAGAGAGGATTAGGGGCTGTGGCCAGTCCAGCCATCAGCTCTGGGACATGCTGAAGTCAGCAGGCAGGGCCAGCCTCAGGCAGCTGGGGACAGCAGCTGGGGACAGCAGCAGGATCATCCCTGGCATGTGAGGTGGGAACGGTGGCCCCAGCCAGCCTGGCAGGGGCTGCCCCGCTGTCCCACCCCTCACGGCGCTGGTTTTGGTGTTGCAAGGCCCCCCAGAGGTTCTGGGCACTGCAGAGAGGATCCCACTGTGGGACAGACCCTGGAACAGGAATATCAGCAGCAAAAGCAGCCGGAGAAACCCGGGAAGGCCTGGGATGGTCCCTGTGCCAAGGGCCGGGCGGCAGCTCCGTGGTGGCCAAAGCAGGACCGAGCCCCAGCAGGGCTGACACGGGAGGGGTTGGCCCTCGGCACAGGGATGGGCAGCACCTTCCCGAGGGAATTCCAGTGCCATTTGTACCTGGAGAACAGCAGCAGCCTCAGCCTCCTGCTGGTGGGGCCCTGCTGCCCGAGGAGGAGCTCACCACCCCAAACTGCCCAGATTCAGCTTTGAGACAGGCTGGGCTCTGTCCTGGAGGGAGAAGCAGCTCCTCAGAGTGTGGACATGCACAAATAATGGGGATTTGCAGCTCCACTCGTGCTGACCGAAGGGAAAATGTGGATTTGTCTCCTCTCACTGCATGGCTGAGCTCCCTCAGGTCTGCGTGAGTGATAAACAATACAGAGAATCAACATTTTTGGGTTTTCTGAAGTTGCTGAAGGGAGCTGAAATATTAAATACTTCAAATTGTGTTAGGAAGTTTATTCTGGCCCGTTTTGGTATCACCAGCATCCCTGGGGATGGGGCTGGACCAGACCAGAAGCCAGGGCACCAACAGGGCCTCCCTCAAGCCCTGGGCAGGCTCAGGGCAGTGAAACCCTCTGCCCCCAAAGACTTCATTTCACTTCAACGCCCTTTAACCACCGACTCCTTCAGGGCAGGCTGGCACCTGAGCTGCCCCCTGGCCTCATGCAGCACCAGCACCCCTAAAACTCCTCAACAAAGGCAAAGCAGGCCTGAAATCTCTCTGCTGATCTCTGCCCGGGGGCCCCAGGACCTCCTCCTGCTCCGGCTCCTCACGTCCAGGCCCTGAGCTCCTCTGCAGGCGCTGACCTCGGAGCCCCACAAGGAGCAGGGTTATTTCAGGCTTTATCTCCTCCCATCGCAGCGTTTGGGCCTTAATGAGCTGCCCAAGGCCACATAGCAGCGCTGATGGGACCACCTCACTTTCTTTGCTCACTTTCCCTCCCCTTGCTGCACCTGGCACAGAGTTGGGGGAAGTGAGGAGAAGCCACACGTTCTCCTCCACACACCTCCCCACATTTTTTTTTTTTTTTTTTTTTTTTTTTTGGGGGAAATTTTTCTTTTTTTTTTTTTTTTTTCCTCAGGTTGGAAAACCTCCCTTCACAGGAATTCAACGGTTTGAGTGCAAAAAGCCTCGTTTGGGTTGACTCTGCTGGGTCAGAGCAGGCAGAAAGCCTTGAGGGGTGGGGAGGGCAGTGCCTGGAGCCAACCCCAGCCTGAATTCCAGGAGAATGGGATGCTCCATGGAGCACCTCTGGGCCTGAGGGCCCCCAAAGCTTCGGGGCTGCTCCAAGGGCAGGAATTTGTGATGCTGGGGCTGCTCGTGTCCCTAGGCCTCGGGCAGACCTTGCTGAGCACATTTGGAGTTCCCCATTTGGAGAAGGCAGATATCTTACACCTATTTTACAAATAAGATAACAGCCCTTGCTCAAGGTGACCTGAGGGCTGTCCAGAGAGCAGCGGCCAGTCCCAGGTGAGGACACACAGCCCAGTACCAGGTGCTCTCTGCAGGGTCTTTTTTGGGGTGACCATTCCTCTGGAGGTCCTTGTGGTGCTCCAGACAGGAATTTGGCTGCGTGGGGTTGGCTCTGGCCACCAGAACGTGCTCTGCTCCCCAAGCCAGGGTGTCTGACCCCACAAATCCTTCAGTTTGGGATGTGCCCGTGCCAGCCCTGCTGCTGCAGCCCTGTGAAGAAAAGGGGCAGTGACAGGGCTGACCCCACAGCCACAGGAGGGTGACACGGTGTCAGCAGGAGCGTGGCCCTTCCCCTGCCACTGGAGATGTCCCCACAGGGCGGAGGCAGGCTGGAATTGAGCAGCTGTGACCCAGCAAATCCCCAGCAGATAAACCCCAAAGCCCCAGAGCCTCTTCCCAGCCCTGAAACCTGAAGGGCCCCAAACACCCACGGGCTGCTGCCGAGCCACGGGGGCAGCTCCGGGAGCCTTCCTGCATTCCAGCCTTCATTTTGGGGCTGTAAATTATCCCGCTGCCTCCCTCTGGGACACCGTGTTCCTCATTCCTGCCCAGATCAGGCCGCTGCCCCCTGTGCCAGCCGGTGACACCGAGCGGGGGTGGCAGCTGTGGCTCCAGCCCTGGCACCATGGAGCCAACGGCCAGGCCACCTCTGCCAGCGGGATGGTGGCATCCAGCCCGGGCCCTTCATCCAGCAGGAAATGGTGATAACCAGCCCTGGGAACCTCAGAGCTGCAGCCGGGCTCTGTGCGGTGACACCGGCGGTGCCAACCCCTGCCCAGCAGCTCAGGGCATCCTGCAGCCCTGGGCACATCCATCCCCTGCTCCAGGAATGGCTGCCTCGTTCCTGTAGGAGTTTGGCAGCCCTGATCTCTGCTTCCCCACCTGGCTGAGGGATTTTAAATGCTCCTGAAGGGACAGACAGACAGACAAGCAGGACACCCCACCTGGCTTCACCTGTGCAGGTGTCACAGCCTGAGCAGCACGAGGGACAACCTCCCAGCATCTCTCAACCTGTTCAGCACCTCCCAGATCCTCCCAGAAGCCCCAGATTCCCTCCTCAGGGGCTGCCCCGCTCCCCCTGCAGCGTCTCCATCCCAAACCCGGCCTCCTCCCCACACCTGGGCCCCGTTTCCTTGGCAAAACCACCCAAAAGCGAGGGGCAACTCTGGCTGCAGGTCTGGGGATGGGAGAGGGAGGGAAGGATGGAGGGAGGAAGGCTCCCTGCCTTCCCATCATCTCCAGGAACCAGCCCCCTCTGCCCCGGGGCACGCACTGCCTGGCCCTGCTGCCCCCAGCCTGGGGCTTCCACTGAATTATTACCACTGAATTATTGCCCCCATTAAGTGCAACGTATCTGCTAAAATTAATCATCTGCAAACAAATCCACACATTCCAGTGCATGGAATGCTGCTATCGGCCCAGCAGATAACCAGCTCAGCAATTTGTGCTCCCCAGGCTGACCTGGGGAGTCCCTGGGGTGTCTTTCCATGTCCTGCTGCTCCCCGACTTCCCAGTGCTTCCCAGTCACTCATCCACGCCTTTCACACCATCCTGGATGCTCTGTTGGTGGCCACCTCCTCGGGCCACTCGTGGGGAGTTTGGCCAGAGCAGGAAGAGGCAGAATGGGTTGTATTTATAATTACTGAAAATGGAATTTGACCAGGACTGCGCCTCCCACGCCAGAAATGCCCCAGGACCATCGGTGGCTGCACAGGGCTGGGTCCTTTGCAGGGCAAGACCTCGATTTATCCTGCTCACACCCAGCAGGACTTTGGAATAGCAGCTCCTGCCACAGGCAGCAGGAAACAAAAGGGAATCCGTCAGTGCAGGGGGGACACCGGGGCTGGGGAGGGGCAGGGAGAGCCTGGGGGTCTCGTGGAAATCATTCCCTGTGGAAAAATTACCTCGCACATGGTGGGGACCTTCACTGGTTTTGCCGGTGCTGGGGGGACAAAAATCCAACCAGGTGGACTCGAGCCCTGCCAGCACCCCAGCCCAAGCCCCAGCCCTGAGCCCCTTTGGGGTGGGTTTGTGTCCCAGTGTGCCACAGTCCTGCCTGTGCCAGGGGCCAGTGGCATTCCCAAGGCCCTGGCATCCCGCTGGGCCCTCCGTGTGCCTGCCCAGGGCCTGATGCACTGAGCAGGGCAGAGGATGAGCAGCACCAGCTTCCCTCATGCCAGGAGCCAGCTTTGGAATTTCACCTTTAGTCTTTTGGAATTTCACCTTTCGTCTTTCTTTGGTGGAGCTTCGCTGGGGAAAAAATGCCCTTTACTGATGGCAAAAGTCCCTTTGGGCATGAACATTCCAGCTAATTAACCCATTAGCCCTGGTTGTTAATTAGCATCATCTAGGATGCCGTTCCCCCTCTTCCCTGTGGATGCTGGAGCTCGGTGTTCCCGGGATTTGCTCCGTGATGGGAAGCTCTGGGAACACTCGTGTGCTGCTCCCGCTGCCGTGCCACACGTTCCTGTCCGCGTATCAGGCTGCCCTTTAAAAAAACCCCACTCGATATGAGTTATTAATGATATTTACAGGATAACTGCTCGGCAATGATTGCCTCTGTCGGTCAGATGGCAATGAATCAGCCCCCTTCCCTCCGGCACCCTCGGGCAGGGTGTTGCTCTGGCGTGCTCCAGACACAATGATTGATTTGCATACGATGAGGTTTCTTGGCAGGAGCTGCTGATGCCTCGAGCGTGCACAAGGTACCGGGAATTTTCACTCTGGGAGCGAGCAAAGGCCACCCCGCTGCCTTCTGCCTTCTCCTGGCCCCAGCCGTGTGTTCCCTGCCCTTCTGGCTCTCTCCCCGCTCCCTTTTCCCATCGTTTTCCAGCGCTCGGAGGTGGCAGCACATCCCGGTGACTGCCGGAGGAGGGAGGGCAGCAGAGCCGCCCCCGGGAACATCCCGTGCCAAGCTGCCCTTGGGGACTACGGGAGATCAATTCCTCCACAACAAATAACCCCTGCAGCTTCCTGCTGCTGGCCGATTCCTCTGGGGACACGTCCCTGTCCCATTGCTCCCATCCCATCCCGTGCTGATGTCCCTGTCCATCTGATCACCTGCAGCGTCCTGGCCGGTACCTGGCTCCTGCACCCTCAAATCCCTCGGGGAGGTGAGGAGAGGAGTTCAGGAGCCTGGAGAGGAGAGAGGGGAGATGAGGATGCTGGAGAGATCAGGATCCTGGAGAGGAGAGAAGTCCAGGAGCCTGGAGAAGAGAGGAAATGAGGATCCTGGAGAAGAGGGATCAGGATCCTGGAGAGAAGAAAAGTCCAGGAGCCTGGAGAAGAGAGGAGATGAGGATCCTGGAGAAGAGGGATCAGGATCCTGGCCCCAACTCGGCACAGTGGTGTTGCCATGGTTGGACACCATGGCAGCACGGGATGAGCCCTGTCCCCTACTCTGAGCTGGCCGCTCCCTGAGCTGTCACAGGAGCTTTTCCAGTTTCAATCGCTGCCTCTCCCCAAACCCTGGCAGCTCCTGAGCCAGGACATCGAGCAGCACCTCAGGGGTGGCTCCCAAGCTGCAGCTCCCGGCCGGCCTCTCCCGGCCCCTCCCCGCTCGTCGCTGTCCCCTGCCAGGGGCGTCAGAAGAACCTGTCAAACCCTGCGCGTGGCCAGGTGTGGCTCCAGCCCGGGGACCGTGCCTGCGAGGCTGATGCCAGATAGCCCAGCCCGAGCCTCCCGCACATCCCGCATCCCACCGCATCCCACCGCATCCCACCGCATCCCACCGCATCCCNCATCCCTTTGAACCTGGAAATGAGAGACACTATGCCTTCCGCTGCCAACCCCTTCGCCCGGGCCGGCGCGGCGGGGTCGGGCGCTGGCACAAAGCGCCCCATTGTCCATCCCGGGGGCGGAGAGTCGGCCGGAGCTCAAAGGCCGGGCAGACGCTGCCCACCGCGGCCAACAAAAGCATCTTCTGCTGCCCCCGGCCCGTGGCAGCGGAGGGAGGGGGCCGGGGTGACATTAATATGGGTTATTGTCACCCAGAGCACGGAGGGACCCGCAGCGGGGATCAAACGGCCCAGGCCGGAGCGGGAAGGGGTGGGGTGAGGGGGGACATCCAAAAAAGCTCCTCTCCCTCTTCAGATGTCCCCTTATCTCCCCTGGCTATCTCCTGGGCTTAGCCCGGGTGTACCTGCTCGCAATTAACTCCTCAAGCCAATCAGGCGCCGAGCACAGCCCTCGGTCCCCTTGACTGAGGTGATTTATAAATGACTCACTGGCTCTCGGAGCGCAGAGCTCCGCGCACCTCCTCGGCAGCACCTCTGCCACATCTGCACCCCCCTCGCCCTCTCGGCCGCTCTCCCGAGGCGCAGGTAACTCCAACAATCGCGCTCTTTGTCTGGGTGGGCGTGGGGGATTTACACTCCGCTTGCACAGCCACTGGGTGTGAGGCGCAGTATTTGGAGAACTTGTACTTCTTTTTTCTTTTCTTTTATTTTTTTCCCCCCTTCCTTTTCCCCCCTTCTCTTTTCCTCCCTCCTTTCGCCAAGGGGATTTACGGCGGCAGATTTACTCAGGAATTAGCAACACCAACGATCCAGCAGCTTGATTTATTATGAAGAGAGAGGCTGGAAGAGCCAAATATGCGATTTAATTATTGCTAGAATAAATCCTGCCATCTTATCCTGCCTGGGTCCTGCTGAGATGTGTGGAGGGATTCGCCTGACACAGGACAGGCAACACTGATGAGAAACACTCCATTTCTGGACTCTTGTTATGACCAGAACTTTCTGTGCGTGGGACTGTGGAAAGTCCCTGCCTTGAGGGTGTTGCAGCTCAAACTGGGAGTTGCACATCCCGGGATGGAGGGAAGGATGTGGAGCCCGGTGCCTGCAGGCAGTGGTTGGGAAGCACTGGCTGCGCACAGAGATCCAGGAAAGGGGATTTGGCTGTACAGGGCATCCTGGTGCTCACAGTCAGGTTAGGAGGGAATTTTAAAGCTGGGAATGAGGAGTGCTGCCAGGCTGAGACCTGTCACACCGGGTGCAGGGTGTCCAGCCCCTCCCGCTGCTGTTTCAAAGGATGTTTAGGTCCAGTTTGGTCTGGCTCCTTCGTGTATAAGCAAAAGGAAAGATCCCCTCGGTCTTGCTCCGTGGTGGAAAACCGCAGTTCCCGCAGCTGGGATGCTTTCTGCTCTGCCCTGATAAAATTTGTCCACACCTTTTTTGTAAGCAGGCTGAAACCTGGAGCTGGGGACCTGTCCTTCTTTCCCTCAGAGATAAGTCCCCGCAGTGACATTTGTCCTGGTCACGCAGTGTTTCTTCCCCGGGTCAGAGATTCCCAGGACAGAAACGCCTCCCATCCTCCTCCTCCTCCGGGACAGGATGGCCGGGGTGGCCCCAGAGGTGTTTTTCCTTCTCCGAGAGTGGATCCACAGGGGTGGGAGCATGTGGAGGAGCGAGCTCTCAGCAGGCATCCCCGATCAGTGCTGGCAGGCGCTGCAGGAACGCTGCAAACTTTTCAATTCCTTCGGATTTGCGCTGCCCACCTGCTCTTCCAAGGTGTGAGTCAGAGACACGTGGAGAGCAGCGACGGTGGCACTGAGGGACAACAAAGTCTCACTTCTCCTTCCTTTAAACGCCCTTTCCAATTCACTCCTGCCCACCCCAGCTGCCTTTTCCACGGGAAGGGGATGGAGACAGCACTTCCAGGGACTGGGCTGAGATGCTGTTGGGGTCAGGCACTGCCCTGCCACACTCAGCCCGGGGGCACAGCAGGGCAGGGGAGCTTTTGGAGGACCACGATGGGGTGGTTGGACATCCCCGGGCACGGCACCCCGGGCCATGTGCCCGGTGCCTCGCCCCAGCCCAGCCCTTCCTCGGCGGGGCTACAGCACTGATGAGGCTCCGACAGCAGCAGAGAGCTGGGGTGGGGTTGGGAACAAGTGGGCAAATCAAACAAATCCCAGAGAAAGTGGGATTTTACTGCCCTGGTGTCCACGCCGGGCAGATCCCCAGTGCCCACAGCGAAGCGCAGGAGCCGAGTGCTGAATAGAAACATTTCACTTAATAAACACCCTGTGAGCCAGACACTTTGGCTTCACCCTCAGTAGCTGGCAGATGCCTGCAGATTTTCTTATTCTGGTTACCAGGCACGGAGCTAGTTTGGTTCGAAACTTGTGTGAAGTGGTACATCAAACATTGGCAGCGGCCCAGCACCGGCAGCACAAGAGCTCTGCCCGCTGCCTGTGCTGGGCTGGGTCACTCCCAGCGAGGAAAGGGCCATCTGCCTCATGCAAATCCCCTGTTTAACACCCCAAATATTGGATCTGAACCGAAAGGAAACATTGCTCTCTTGCCTGCTGTTCCGTGGTGGAGGTGCAGGAGTCAGGGAATGGGGTGGCAGATCCTGGGGTGGCTCTGGCAGTGGGATGGGAGGTGGGAGCTGGAAGGAAGCGGAGCTGTGTCCTCCTGGCCCTGCACTGTGGCACGGGACCCTTCCATGCCTGCCCGAGGTCCATCAGAGCCCGCTGGCACCTCCTCTCACCCCCTTCTCCCTCTGGCTTTTATTCCACCAGCCACGGTGGTTCCTCGTGGAAAACAGACTGGAACAGCAAAGTTTTGACTGAACTTTATGGATTCTGGCATTTTGCTTTTTCTGAGGCATGGATGTTTTTCATAACTGATTTATATGCTCTTTGGGTGTCTTCCTCTTTTGTTTCTAATGGATAAAGGTGAAGAAAAGGTTAAACCTCAGGAACAAATGTGTGTGCCCAGTGCAAGGCATCAGCCCCCTGCTTCCCTGCCCCTGCTTCTTCCCTCTCCCCAGGTTACTGGGAATGACTTTTTCCCCAAAATATTCATGCCAGAAATGTGGGACTGCAGATGTGTCTTTATCACTGCCAGCTTTTCCTCCCAAATCCCTTCATTTGTAGGTGAAGCCTGTGGCCATCCAGAGCCAAAGGTAAAACAAAATCAAATCAACCAAACTTTAAGTGTGAAAAAGAATTTGTGCCTAAATGGTACAACTGGAGACTCTGGCGTCCCTTGGTGGTGAGTTCCTGGTGTGGTCCCTCAGCTGGACTCGGTCCTGGCACCTTCCCAGCACCAGGAGATTGTGGGGAGTGACCGGGGAGGGGGGAGGAGGTGAATTATACAACATCTCCTGAAATACCTGAGCTGAGTGAGTGACAGCAGGAACCTCCTTCTGCTCCTGCCCGGGCGCCCGGAGAGGCGTGAAAGGCAGAGGGGAGCGGAGTGAGGGAGAGATCAGCCCTGGCACTGCCACACCTGGCACTGCCACATCTGGCACTGCCACATCTGGCACCACGCAGGTCTCAGGGAGGAGCTGGTGGCTTCCTTCCCCTGCCGACCTTGCAGGACCTGGGCCCTTTCACCGCATTGCCCCAGGGCTCCTGTGGCACCTGCAGCACCCGGACACGGCGCTGAAGGCTCCGGGCTGGGGGCACGGGAGTCAAGACCTTGTCCCGGTGTTGCAACCAAACCCTTGCACCTGTGTCTGTGTTCTCCCTGCAGACCTGGGCCGGGGGAGAGGGGGGAGCTGCTTTTATGGCCCTTTCTTGGGCAATGGGGCCAGGAGGGGGTGTTTTGGATGGACATTCACACGGGATTGGGAAGAGGTTGGACCTCTGAACCCAATCCTGCAGCAAACAGCACCGAGGGCTGGGTGTGCCTTGTGCAAGGAGAAGGGGGATGGAGAGGGGGCAGGCAGAGAAGGAAGTGTTATTTCAAGAGCACTGATTTTTAATCCCTAAAATTAAGAAGCAGCCGGTTGAATGGGACATGCATTCCTTGAATGTCCCTCCCCAGCACTGGGATCAGTGTGGGCCCTTGTATCACACCTAAGGCAGGGATCAGGTGGCTCTCCCACCAAATTTTGACTCATTCCTTGGACTGGAGCTCCTGTTCTGTGCCTACGTCAGGGCAGGAAAGTGGCTTTGTGCCAATGGCTCCTATCAACACCAGTCAGGAACCTCAATGTGACTTTCCTCTTCCCCAGCACAGCTATCACCAGCACGGGGACAGCAGATAAGGCTCAGTGAGTGTGTTTGTAGGACGAACCCTGGGAGAAAAGGTGCCTGGCATGCACAGCCTGCTTTGGGACTGGCAGGGCTGGGATCAGGCAGGTCTGGACCATCTGCCTTTTGTTCGCCTGCTGGGACAACGCTGGTCACCCTCATCACGTTGCAGTTCTGCTCTCGGGTGTTGTTTGCTCCGAGTATCACATCCCATTTGTGTGCTCAGTGAGGTCAAATTTTACATTTCTGAGCATCGCCCACTGCAGGGCTGGGCTACCTGAAAACCCGTGAGCACCTGGAGCTCTTCTCCCAGACCTCATCCTTTATTTCCATGCTCACACTGGAAGAGAGATCTTGAAAAACCTGGTCCCAGCAGCTGACTGGCACTCTGCTCTCCCCTCCACACTCACGGAATTGCTCCGGGCTCCTGCCCCAGCTGCAGGGTTTAAACCAGCTCTGCAGCCTGCCCTGGGCTCATCCCACCAGCACCAGGCTCTGCCTTTTGTTCGAGGAGCAGCCACGCAGCTCCTCGTGCTCTTTAATTCCCAAATCTCAGAGGTTTCAGCTGCTGTTTGATCTGGGGCAAGGCCTTGATAAGCCAAGTCAAGAACCTGACTCTGTCCGAGACGCTGCCATCACGAGCCTGTTTGTTTAAGATGGAATTTAATCATGGGGATATTTTCTCCTCTATACCCTGCTCTGTTTATTATTTTTTTTTCCCTGATTGCCAGCACTTTCACTCAGCGGGGGAAATTCATTAAAGAGCTGGGATTTAATTGGCTGCTTGGCTCTGTCTGGTGGCAGAAGGGGGCAGAGATCAGAGACACCACCAGGAATTCGGGTGGGTTTGTTAGACCTCAGAAACTGTCACTGAGTCTGGACCTACAAAAGATTCACCGAGGAGAACTGGAAATTCTGAGCAGAGCTGTGGGACTGGGAGCAAGGCTGGGAACAGCCCCAGGATCACAGGAAATGTGGGAAAACTGTGGCTGTTTATCAGACAGGCTTTGGGCATGAGGGACTGGGAAGAGCCCAGGCCATGATTAACACCATTATCCAAAGGCAAAGCTTGGCCCTGCTCTTGGAGGGGAAACTCCAGGGGAAGGGAGCAGGGGAAAAGGGGAAGGGGAAAAGGAGCAGGAGAAAAGGGGTGCCTTGCAGAGGGCACTGGATCAGGCAGCTGGCACTGCAGGAAGAGGGAGGGGTCTCCTCTTTGCCCCAAAGTTGGGGTCCCTCCCGAGCCCCGTGGGTGCCGATCAGAGCTGGAATCACAAACATCCCACGGCCAGCGCAGTTTTAGAGCAGCGTGCTCTGGATGGCCCCTGTGATCTCTAAGGAGTGGGGTTGATGACCTCCCTATCTAGACCCATTAGCTGCTATTTGCATAATGATTCTGTTGACCTAAATTCTCCCCAAAGTTTCGGCTCCCTGCATCTTCCTTTCCTCCCTGCCCTGCTCCCCTACAACCTCCTCCTGCCCTGCGCTCCAAGGCAGCAGCCGGAGCTCTCACCAGTCCTGTGGAAGGATTTTGCTCAGCCCGGTGTCCCCGGACTCGGTGCCAAGGTGTGCCCTGACTTTCAGCAGCTCCCGGAGAGGGGAGGGGAGGTTCTGGCACATTCGCATCACTCCCTAAACTCTCAGCAACCTGGATGTTGTTTCTCGATACATTCTCCTGCCTGAATCACCAGCTTTTCCCACCCCCTCTTCCCCTCCGGTGTTGGGCAATGACCCACTTCGATACACGCCAAAACACAAATAATTACCGAGATCCTCGTTTTATATCTGACCACTTCCTCCCTGCCCTCCCAGCCCGGCCAGGTCGGGGTGATTGTCCCCTCTCCCCCAGGCATCGCCGGGCACGGGGAAAAAAGCGATGTCTGAAGTTCATCATCCCTTTGGTGAGACCCAGATACCGGGCACGACTGGTCCGCCGGGATGTTTTGGCATCTCCATCAGTGACATGAGTTAGCAACAGTTATCTCCCCGAGCATCACTTCCTAGAGGAAGCCGGGCACGCACCCACGGCCAGCGAGGATTGGGAAGGCTGAGGAATGCTGGAGAGTCCGGGCAGGGTGGCTCGGATGGGATCCAGCCCTCGATCCCGGCGCCAGTATCAACCAGCAAGGCGAGCCAGCCTTGCCAACCCCACCGATGGTGAAACCCAGGCATGGGAAAGGTCAAGTGCCTCGCCCGGGGCTGAAAGGCACTCCCGGAGCAGGGATTAACACCCCTGCCCGCCTGCCAGGCAATCCAGGTCCCTTGGCACGGCACCGCTCATTAGCACCGCTCATTAGCATCGCTCATTAGCATCACCTCCGAAGAGCTGGGAAAGCTCCCGGGGCCGGGGAGCCGCAGCAGCCCCTGGAGCTGGGAGAAGCCACTCCCAGGACCTGCCTCTCCGCCACGGGGAAACTATTTAGGGTGGAGAAGCTCGGGGAGGGCTCCAGACGCTGGAGGTGTCCGCTCTGTTATACCGCAGGTGGGGCCAACTCCAGCCGCATTCTTGGCTTTGCGCTTTCCATTTCTTTTTTTTAATTTTTTTTTTTTTTTTTTTTTTTTTTTTTTTTTACA
>VYXF01012568.1:100859-117638 GCA_013397295.1 Polioptila caerulea
GAGTGCTCAGGGTGGGGATGGGGCACAGCTCGGCCTCGATCATCCCAGAGGGATTTTCCAGCCTCAGCGATCCCGTGCTTCTCCTGAGCCAGCTCTTGCCCTGTGTTGATTTTCTCCACCGTTTCCTGCTCGTACACACAGAATTTTGCCAGACACCCGTGAAGGCGTTTCCAGACATCCCTTTGTCCACTGGATAAGTCACTGTCAGGATTTTCTCCCTTGTTGCTCACCACTGCTGTGAGCAGTCCTGGGCTGTTTGTGCTGTCTGACGTAGATTTGAGGGGTTTAGCTCTCAGCAGGGCTGGCACCGTGCAGGAAACCACAATCTGGCACCAAGTGATAAAACCCCGTGTTTAAACCTCATACCTTGCTGCTTTGTAGGATTTATTGCCTAGCAAATCGTGTTTGCATTTTTTTTTTTTTTTTTTTTTAATGGGAAAATGAAGGCTCACAATAGATTTTTGTGTTAATTCATGAATCACACGACCTCAAAAGAATCCATAACCTCTCCTGGCAGCTGGGACTGAGTTATTCCATGTTCTGCAGGATAGGGACTGGATGCTGAGGAGCCTGTTTAAATGACAGGGCAGTCCAAAAGGGCCAACAGAAGCCCTGTCTGTTTCTATAGGTGAATTTATAAAGCAGTTTGGAGGTGTAATAACCATCACAACCTGCCTCACTCTTGGCCTTGGACTGCCAGCTCAGCTGCCTGTTCAGCTGCCAGAGGAGCCTGTGGCTCTGGGGAATCTGATCACCCGAGCAAATTGCAGCTGCTCCTGGACAGTAGCATTTCTAAGGATATCATTCAACACTTCTGCCTGAAAAGTGGAGTCAGATTATCTGGAGAGGTACCTGGGCTGAGCTCTTGGGAAATGCTGCATGTGCAGGGCCCAGCTGAAGCACATCTGGCTGGTTTGGATCGTGGCAGCTCGTGCTGTGCTGTGAAATCATGTTTAAAGCCTGGGAAAAAAAACCCAAAAACACTCAGGAACATAAATGTACTTCCCCTTTTGAAGTGCAATTCGAGCTTTGTTTGATTTGGGTGCTGAGTGATTTCTGTTCTGTGTTTCTTTGAAGGGGCCATTAAAATCCCAACTGTGTCCAGGTCTCCAGAGGATTTGAATACAACTGCCATGGCAGAATTTGGGAGTTACATTCAGAAAGGTACTGAACTTTCAGTCTTGGCAATCTCTGCTGCTCCATTTCATTTGCATAAACAAATTGAAGAGATTCCTGAATATAAGGGAACAGATTTTTATGTTTTTCCTGAAGAAGGGCCTGTCAGAAATGTCACACACGTGTCCCCTTGCAACAGTGATTTGGGGGTATCAGTGGCCCCAAAAGATTCAAAAGACTTTTTGTAATGATGAGTTTCAACCTTGAGATGGTTAAATGCCATAAAAAAATAAAAAGAGGATGACTGCTGCTGCTTCAACCTAATTTTTTGGCAGTTCCATCGTTGCTCCCTGCAAAGAGCTGCAGCACTGCTGAACAAGAATTCTGGTTTTATTTAGGAGACTTTCAAATCCCAAGTGAGATGGATTGGTAAAAGTGTGAGAACCTCAATCCTCTGCTGTAGCCAGTCTTAATTACAATTCCCCCCAATGCTACCTAGATGACAACTCTATGGAATAATGCTAAAATTGGCCGTTATTGTTAATTTTTTTTCCTTTTACATATGTCTTTAATTTTTTTTTTTCCCTAACAGTCTTCCCGGCTGTATTTTCTTCAAAGTTCATCCAACATGAAATTGTTGGGAAATACAGCCACCTGTTTACAGTTCAGGGCTCTGCCCCTGGCCTGCTGCCCTATATGCTGCTGGCACACATGGATGTGGTGCCTGCTCCCCTCGAGGGCTGGGATTTCCCTCCTTTCTCAGCTGCAGAGCACCGAGGGTTCATCTACGGACGAGGAACGCTGGATAACAAAAACTCTGCCATTGTACGTGTGCTTGGTAATGTCCTGCCACAGGGATGCAGCCTGGCAAAGGCACAGGGGAGCAAGGCATCCTCGTGGGATTCACTGCCTTGTGTCCCTCTGTTAGGGAGGAATTCCTAGTTTGGAGAAATTCCAAATCCGGCAGCTTTCCCCCGATTTTTCCTAAAGGTGGAGTGGAGGGAGCAGTGTGGCTGAAGAGAAGAGGGTTAAAACTCGTGAAGAATCAGGAGAATTGTGTTCTCAGATGCAGATGTATTGGGTTAAATGCCAATTTAAAGTTTTATGGCACAGATGGCCAGAGAATCTGTGGCTGTCCCATCCCTGGGAGTGTCCAAGGCCAGCTTGGAGCACCCTGGGATAGTGGAAGTTTCCCTGACTGTGGCACTGGATGAGCTTTAAGGTCCCTTCCCCAATTCTCTGTCACATGCTGTGTTTGAAACCAGGGACAGACCTTTTCCTTTTCCCCAGGAGTCACAGAGGCACTCCAAGCCAAAAGTGGCCCTTTGAAAAGGCTTGAGTTTCAAATTAAACACTGTTTATTTAATAAGATGGACAAACAACCCTGCATCTTTTATCCAGCCTGTGACAGAACAAAGAGCTGTTGTACTAAACACATTTGAGAGGAATGGATTCAGAAAAGATTGATCTGGGAAAGATTTCTCATTGGGGAAAGGGTGATGGAAAAATTATTAAGGGAAATGTCCCTTTGTGGCTTTGCTGATGATTTCCTTTGATGGCAGCCCTGTATTTAAATTTGAACAGATTTTTAGTGTCACTCAGGCCACACTCCTAGAAAGTTTCAGGGTGTTTAATCATCAATTTCAAAGCCTTGAAACTTAAAAGTTTAGGCTGGTGCTTCATTCTGCTGTGAACTGTACAAGTAACTCCACAAATGGCCAGGAAAAAAAAAATCAGCAATTCCAGTGAACATGGCAAAAAATGGGTGCTGATAATAGAGATGTGATATGTGAAAAATTATTTAAATTGAAAAAGAGAAGTGGAATAATAGAGCAAATGTATTGGGTTTTTTATTTATATATTGCCACAGCAAATGGCAGATTTGATTCCTCATTCTTCAGATGAAGTTCCTTGTTCTGTGTCTGTTATCTTGGCACTTCTTGTACAGAACATGCTGCTCCTTCAGCTCCCTGGGTTTGGTGGCTGCAGTGGGAGCCTGGCTGTGTGACAGAGGGAACAGTGAATTCCTTGGGTAATTCTGAGCCTGTCCCTGAACCAGCTGCTCTGTATTTCATGTCCCCACCCTGACTCTGTGGCACCTGCCAGAGCCCTTTGGATCAAACCCACTGCAGTGTCTTCCCAAGGAATGGGAATCTCCTCAGTGGGAGCTGTGGCAATCAAAGCTTGCCTGTGAAAGCATCCCAGCTCTCTCCCATCACACTGCATTCTGCTGCATTTCTTTTCCTCCCCACACAGGGATGGTTCAGCACTTTCTGCTTTTCCTGCAGGGCATCCTGCAGGCTCTGGAGTTTCTGCTGAGGAGGAATTACAGACCCCGCCGCTCCTTCTACATTGGCATTGGCCACGATGAGGAGGTGATGGTTTCCTTTGCTTTCCTTGAAACAACAACCTGTTTGCATTGTTCCTCTAGGTCACCAGGCTTCATTTTGAAACATTGTTCAGCTGGAAGGTCTTTCCTGTTTTTCTTGGTTCTGTGGGGAGATACTGTGTCAGGCCCCAGGTCACAGTTATGGATTGATTGGCTTGGAGTGACATTCACAAAAGGTTTGGTGTGATGAGCAAAGAGAAAAGAACACCCAAGGGTGTCACTTCAAATTCTTTTCTGCAAGGAAGGTGCAGCAGGAATCCCATTTGGGAGGCAGGAAAAGCTGGGTTGAGATTCACATGGTTGTGCCAAATGTTCAGGAAGAACTGGCAAAAATGTTCCAGTGCTACAGAGAGGCAGGGGAGGTGGGTTGGGTAAGGCACTGTCAAAATAGAAAGACAAAGAATTATGAATAGTTGAAATAAGTAGGTCTGCAGTTGCTAATCTGTGGAGTTTATAGCTCTGAGATATCAAAATGAAAGCAGCAGCCAGTGATTCATCAATGAGAGTGCTCCTCATCAGGGATATAAATCCATCTGCTATCAGGCCATTAACAATGTCCAATTAATTTTCCTGGAAGAATCTTTTATGGTTGCTCTGGAGCTGTTCCCTGTTGTCTTGATTCTTTTAAGCTTTTTTGATGTACTTTTTAACTTAATGTTTGGTATTTTTTAGTTCACTTTTTTATGTGGAGATGTTATTATTAGAAGTTTGTTTATGTTAAGACAAGGTTGCGAGAAATTCTTTTTTTTGAGAGTGAAAAGCAACTGATGGACAATTGTCTTAGCCAGTGGAATGAGAGAGGTGTCTAGCTTCTCCTCCAATCTTTAGTCTGTGTGAAAATACTATATAATATAGAGTCAGATAATTAATAAAGTCTTTTTCAGCCTTCTCATGAAATCATGTCCTGTGTGTCCTTGGTGAGTGACCCACACGACAGTTCCCCGGGGAATTCCTGCCTTCTTGGTGCTGCAGCCAACAGCAAGGTGTTTTCCACTTTTCCTCCCAATGTTGTGGCTGGATCTGATCAGTTCCTCTGCCTGCATTCCACAGGTGTCTGGTCTGAAGGGAGCAAGGAAAATTGCAGCTCTGCTGGAAGCCAGGGGAGTGAAACTCTCCTTCCTGCTGGACGAGGGCAGCGCGGTGCTGGACGGGATCATCGCGGGCGTGAAGAAGCCAGTGGCTATGTAAGAGTGACCACCAGGAATGTGCTTCATTCTCAGTCCTTAATTAGTGATCAATGGCACTGCTGAGGTCACTACAGAGTGTTTCCAGGACGTGTGGCAGTGTTGGTGCTGCTGGGGCTGCAGCAGTGGCACAAAGTGCAAGGCAGGGACCTTCAGCCTCTGCGTGCTGTCCATCACAGCCCTGCTGACAGAGCACAATGTTCCACTGAGCATTTGGATTCTGTGCTGGAGAAGCAGGCCAGGCATCAGTCCTGCAGAGATCTAAACACTGTGTTAATGATTTGTTGTTGCTGCTTGAGTGGTTTTTATCATACTGAAACTATGCAGAGTAGTTATTTTTATCTGCAGTCTGTGCGTGTGTGTTTGGAATTGCATTAGTCACTTTATTTGTTAATTAATGGATTAATTTATCATTGTCCAGGATTGCTGTCACAGAAAAAGGTTCAATGACACTGAATTTCACTGTGGAAAAAGAGCCAGGACATTCATCCTTTCCTCCTAAGGAGACAAGTATTGGCATTCTGGCAGCAGCCATGGCCAGGTGAGAGCTTCCCTGTCACCCAACATCAAAAAAACTCCTAAATCACTGATATGTGACTTTCTAAATACTTGTGTTTAGAGTCTTTTTTTTTCAAATTGCTGTTCTATATTTAAAATTGCAGTTTGTAGCTCACTTTGAAGGGCAGAAATGCAACTCCCAGCCAAGGAACAATTGCCAGGTGTCTGCAGAGTCTTTGCACTTCAGCTGTTCCAAGTGTCAGCCAATTCTTTAATAGCAAGACAAATACTGTCTGCCCTAATTTACTCTGTAGCAACAGAAATTCCTTTGTTTGGCTGGCAGGATTTCTTTGGAATTTGTTCCTGCACATCCCAGCTACCTCAGCTGGGAATTCTCCAAGCCAGTGAACGTGGAATAGAGTCACAATGTGGCTGCAGAAACCATCTCTGTGTAGATACCAAATTGGCTAAGAAATACATATTTTAGAAAAAGTGACTATGTGCAGACATGGTGGGATTTATGTGCCATTTTTCTGGTTTTCCATGGATTTATAGGAGCCAGGCTTGGAGATGTTTTCTGCTGTTTCTCAGAGGAAATCTTTGCATGTGACCGGAATGCCCAGAAATCCACATTGACTTACCAGGAGAGCAGAGTGTGATTGCATCTCCAATAACAGGGAGACATTTCACAAATCAAATTCCTGACATCCTTCTGGAGCAATAACAGCCAGAGAATTGGTTTTTTACCTTTTCTGTGTTGATTTTTGTAGGCTGGAGCAGAATCCCTTGCGCAACCTGTTTGGCTACGGCCCAGAGCTCATGACTATGGAGCACCTTGCTGCTGAGGTGAGGAGAGAAGCAGGATTTCATTCCCAAATTCCCACCAGAGTAACCCAGTGAAGAATTTAGAGCATGGTTATCTAGATAGGATTAAAAAAAAAAGCTGTTTTTTCTCCCAGATTATTGTTTCTGCTGGAATTGTTTCATCTATATTCAAGTGACTCCACCGTGCTCTTGACAAATAAAAACTTTCTGATTCCTGGTTTTGTTTCTTCCCCTTAGTTCAAGTTTCCTCTCAACATCATCATGAGCAATTTGTGGCTGTTCTCACCTATTGTCAGCAGGTAAGAAATGACATCCTTGATAAACAGCCCCAGCCTCTCACCCTTAAAAGATGAAGCCATTTCTAATCTTCCCAGGAAATCAGTTATTTTAGAGTTTAGATAATTCAGTGGTTTCCTGTTAATAACCACTTTGTGAATTGATTAAACCACCATTCAGCTTATTCCCTGTGGAATTGTGGTGCTTATCTTTTAGCAATATTCAGCTTATTTGGAAAAAATCTTTTCTTTGTTTCTATTTTCGTAGAGTCCTTGCCTGGAAACCTTCCACCAATGCCTTGATCCGAACAACCACTGCAGTCACCCTGTTTAATGCAGGGATCAAGGTACTTCCATTGGGTTTTCCTCCATGTAATTATGATGAGACAATTAGAACATTGAATTTAGAGCCAGTTAGAAGATAGTGAGGGCCCTGTGTGATGCCACTGTCTCATTCTCACCTCAGCTGTGGCTTGGATTTGGCTCCAGTAGAAAATAATTTCCTTTCAGAAGTACCTGATCTCTGTCC
The DNA here is from genome assembly GCA_013397295.1 of Polioptila caerulea. Taxonomy (NCBI): domain Eukaryota; kingdom Metazoa; phylum Chordata; class Aves; order Passeriformes; family Certhiidae; genus Polioptila; species Polioptila caerulea. The sequence continues at coordinate 107,676 of VYXF01012568.1, forward strand.
ACCACTGTTAAAACTGTGCATATTTTAGGAGAGACAAGAAAATGGGGTTTCTGCATAATCCTACAAAGGCAATAGTTGGAACTGTCACAGTCACAAACACTTCCCTGGCTCAGACATTTGCAGCACAGGTCTGGGGTTTGCCTCAAGTGGGTTGAAGGTGCACCTTGGACTGAGAGATTACAGCCAGATCCTGCCCTGATAAGGAAGGGGAGCTGTCCAAAAACACTGGAAAACAATCAGGCTGTGTTTGATGTGTCCCTGAAAAAATCTGTGAGTGAAAAGCATCAGTGGGCAGGAAGAGATGCAGTGGTTGAACAGTGACACGGAGTGGCCAGGGGGGAAGTGACACCCTGGTTCCTTGGGGTTTTTTTCTAAAGATTACACATTTTTGTTCAACAAAGTTGTAAATATTCAGTCTGGAGATAAGAAGAGTTATCTGTTCAATAAAAATCACTTGTTAAGTGACTTACATTTACCCAAATATGAGCCATGGAATGTGACAATGAGGTAAAAATATCATTTTAAAAAATCCAGGGTTTCAGAATTTCTCAGTTTAAATTTTCTGAAGGGAAACTTCTATATAAATAACACCTAAGTTCATTTTTATTGATTTGATGAATATTTCTTTGTGGATTTATCTGCATTTTAGATAAGATTTACAGTGTTTTAACACAGCCAGAGGCATCCCACTTGATGGAAACAGTGGAGCCTCTGAGGCCTGCAGTTGTTTGAGCAGTTCTGGGTTTGCAGCTGGAGTTTTCTTCTGCTTTTCACTTCCTTTTAAACTCTGGCCCTTCCTTTTTTCCAGGTCAATGTCATCCCTTCCTCTGCCAGAGCCACAGTGAACTTCAGGATCCACTCAGCTGAGACAGCTGCCGAGGTAGCCCTGACCAGATCTCAGCTCCTGTGCCAAAGGGCACAAAAAGAGCACAAACATCATCTGTGCTCTGGAGTGGGACCTGTAGGCTGTGTGACCTGGGAGGCTTTGGCCATCTTGCCCACTTCAGGAGGTCTGCCAGGCCTGGCCAGCCCAGGGCAGCTGTGAAATGTTGTCAGTACTTCTCTGTGTTTCTCCCCAAGCTTTGCTGGAAGTTTCTCTCGCTGGAAGTTTTGTCTGGATTGTTTGGATGCCATAATCTCCAAGAGCAGCAAGCTGAGCACCTTCCTTTCAGGGCTGAAGGAGCTCAGGAGTACCTTGAGACAGTGATGTGCATCTGGTTCAAAAATTCAGCTGAAGTTTCAGCCATGGCCTCAGAAGAGGAAGAGACTGACACAGTCTGTGTGTGCAGCCACAACTGGCAGTTCACAGACAGATGTTTGCTGGAACATCTGCTGCTGTCTCCAAGGGCTGCTCTCTCATTTCTTGTGCTCATTTTTCTCTGTGTTTCACCCCCAGGTGCTGGAGACAGTCAGGAGCACCATTGCTGATGACAGAGTGAAGATTGATGTGGTGGAGGCCTTTGACCCCCTGCCCATCAGCCCTTGGGACGAGCAGACATTTGCAGTCCATGTTTTCCAAAGAACCATCCTGGACACTTTCCCAGATGTTGACAGTGTAGTCCCAGGTGACAGCAGGCACATGATGATTATTGTTTCCTCTTCTGCTTTTCCCTCCCCCAGCACTGCCTTGTTTCCATTTGCTGTGTGCTCCTCCCCCCCAGCTGTTAACTACTGGAAACAGCTGGTTTTTCCTCTTTTTATTCCATTCCCTCTTGATGCTTTCAAAGTTTTCATGTTGTTTTTTTAGTAGTGGAAGTAAAAAAGCAAACAGGAAGCTGACAGAAACAATGAGCCTTGAATTGGGCTCTCTGCACATACAAAGGAATCTCTTCAGGGAAGAAAGGAATTGTGAGGGAGAGGAGGAGGTCTTCTTGCTTTAGTTCTTCTTTTGTTGTTTTCATAGCTGGCAAAGCCATTCCTGCTTTTCTGTATTGTTCCTCATGATCCCAGCCCCTTCCCTTTCTTGCAGCTCCTTCCTAACTCTGTAGTTGTTGGGTTGAAGTTTGAAGTTTGCATTTTTGGGGAGCTTGAGTGTCAAGGCTGTTCTCAGGTCGAGTTGTGTGTTCAGCTCCTGCTCCTGAAGCAGAGAATGTTCTCCAGGGTGTCCCAATCCACTTTTCCAGTTATGCTTTTGGTGCAGGCTGTGTTAGCATTTGCTTTTCCTCTCTCCTGGGGAAAGCTGGGTCACTTTTTAAACTTCAATTATTCCTCTGCTGCACAACTGACGTGAGGTTTGTTTTCCAGGCACGTGCATTGGAAACACAGACAGCAGGCACTTCACCAACATCACCAAGGCCATTTACAGGTTCAACCCTGTGCTCCTGAAGCAGGAGGATCTCCCCAGGTACTGAGCTCTGGGCTGGGCCCAGGGGGAGAGGAGATCCATGAGCAGAAGGAAACCCAGCCTTGTGCACCTTGGCCTCACTTTGGCCACCCACTCCCTGCAGATTTGGGTGCTGGGCATGGAAATCACCCTGGGACAGTGGCAGCCCTGGCTCTTTGTCCCTCAAATGCAGGCAGGGCCCTTTTAGGTGTTTGATTCAGTGGTGCTGAGTGCATCCTCTGTGTGTCTGCCTTGTCCTGCAGATTCAGCCACATATTTGGACACTTGGCACTCTGAATTGATTTGAAATTTCCTGAAGTTATGTGATTACAGCATCATCAAGGATTGTTGGCTTATTTAGATTTCTCATTTTATTGAGGTGCAGATGTTGCAGGAGTTGAGTTCTGGCTGTACAGGACAGTGACAGAAATGGGCCATTAGGATTTTTTTCCAGATTAGATTTTTAGGTTTTTTTCAGACTTAGCTGTTGGGCTCTGAGCCTTTGAAACAGTAAATTTGGGTTGGTTCCAGTGCAGTTTTTGGTCTCTGTTGCTGTGGGGGTTTTGGTGCTTTATGAAGTCAACAGCCAGGCAGGGTGCTGGGTGTGTGCAGTCGGGTCAGAAATTCCCCCTGGACTGAAAAATGTCCTTTTTCTTTCAGGATCCATGGGTTGAATGAGAGAATCTCCATTGAGAATTATGAGAAACAGGTGGAGTTTCTCTTCCAGCTGATCCAGAACTGTGACATTGAGACACTTCCAGAGCCCCACTCCAACTCCCATGAGCTCTGAGAGCCTGGTGGGCAGAGCAGCTGCAGGTGCACTCTGGGACAGAGGGGGCTGAAGATGCAGTTGTGTATTGAGCTACAGCTCAAATTTGGGTTTATTTTTATATTCTGGTTTACATCCAGATGGGAAAAGTGTTGGTTTTGTGATAGGAACCTGGCAAAGCCCAACCAACAGCCCTGAGTTCTGCTCTCCATGCTCTGATGAGCAGCCATTAATCTGACACTAATTTTTATCAGCACTTTAAACCTCTGAATTTGGTAATCACTAACAATCTGAGCTGTGATCAGCACTCACTCACCACTGGATCATCCTTGTGCTTCTGACAAACTCCTTTTTATGGTGGCTGGGTCTTTCTCAGGTGAGGTGTCAGCCAGAAGCTCACAGGGAGGGTTTGGGACGTGGTGAAAGGATTCCTACAGCCACCCTGAGGGGTTCTTGCACTGCTGCTGGGCAAGGGCTGCTTCCAGGGGATTTTTCCAGAGGATTCTCCCAGGGGAAGCTCTCACCAGCATCCATGGGCCTCTGAGCCAGTGTCAGTGTTCACTCCCATGGCTGCCCTGATTTCTGACTCTATTTTCAGGTACTCCAGAACTTCTGTGTTGTTGTAACTGAGGAGGTGCTAAAAACTTGCCTTCCCATCATTTTAGGGATTGTTTTTTTCCCTCCCTGACTCATGGTGTGGCTCAAGATGTGTTGTGTCAGAATAAGGGATTGCAGTTTGAAATCAGGAATTGAATCCCTGCTGTCTGCTCGTTTCTTTGCTCACTAAATCAGTTTGTGCTTCTCCTTTGCTCTTCTGAGAACTTGGTTGTGAAAGATGTGAAGCCCTTCAGTTTCTTCCAGTTCAGAGGGATCAGAAATTTGTTCCTTCACTGCCACTGCAAGCAATTTCCACTTTTCCTGCTCAGTTTTTTGGGAATCCTGGGGTGGGCAGGCCATGGATGTTGGCTCTGCTTCATCTTGCACTTCTTGCCTACCTATGACAGCACCAAAGGATTCAGCATTCTTCTGACCTTGACAGTTGGGATTACCAGAATTAATTAGACAAATAATCGATTTAATCAGTTAATTAAATGAATCCTATCAATTAATAGTTACCAAGGTGATGTTAGCCAAAGAAAAGCCTGAGAGCTGCTGTGTGACAGTGGCAGTGTCTGTGCTGCAGGGACAGTGCAGCTCCTCCTGCTGCACACATGTGTGTGTTTTTCAGAACTTCAATGATGCACTGGAATGGGTGGATATTCTGCTCTAAATTCATACTGTGAAATGTGCTGGAATGTACAGGAAATACCCTGAAGTATATCCTGAAAAACACTGATGGAACTGTGATTCCAGTTCTTTCCGTTCATCATTCTCTTATTTATTTGTAGTCTGATCTTATCACTGTGACCAGAGAGCTCCAACTGTATCACTACTGAATTATTGAAACAGAACTGACAGTTTCATCTAATAAAACAAGGAATGTGAATTCTTCTCTGATGATTATTTAGTCTTTTCATGTAGCCATGTAATTGCAGTGAAGTCATTTCCACACCTGAGCAATCCACAAAGTTTCCATCAAAACAAACCCACCCATTTTCCAGCCAGCTTTCATCTCTGCTCCCTTTTCTGCACAACATCAGCTCACCCTGGGCAGGCATTGTTGGGCAGTAAATAGTTTGCATCTTTTCTGCTTTGCTGCACTTTGTGATTTGTTCAGCCACGTGTCTGTGGCTCTTTTGTGGAGGTGTCACTGCCCCTGTGAGCTCCTGTGTGCAGGCACAGCAAAAGTGATGTGTCAGGGCACAGCACTGAATGGAGCACAGCCCTGGCACTGGGAGGTGCAGAGAAGGGGTTTGTTGTTGTTTTTTCTCTGGCAAATCTCTGTAAAATTGAGTTTCAAGCCTTTGCTTTGGCTGTGGCTGCATGGGGTCTGTATTGTTTAACAGTCAGAGGGACTGGAAAAATGGGCAAACAGGGAGAAAATGGGGAAAAAATCTCAGGAGAGAGCACAGGTTGTGAAAATCCTGACTTGGGTCACTCTGCTGTGCTGTGGAAGGAGGGATTTGTTGTACCAGCAAATGTGTCCTAAAGACATAAAGCATCCTTTATATTCTGGAATCTTCCCCCAGCCAAAAACCCCTCACCTCTGTTCTGCTGAGGATTATTCCTTACAGCAAGAAGATTCCTTTTGCTGCTGAAGGAACAGAGAAGGGCAGAGGGTGCTGGGAAGGCAGGGCTGGGTTTGGCAGCTGCTGTGTCAATGTGTGCCACGAGATTGGGCCGGGCCAGCTCCTTGCAGAGCTCCTGAAGTGCTGCCCATCAGCCAGGGCTGGCACCTTGCAGTGCCTCTGCACTGGGGACGTGCTCAGCAGAGCTTTGCTGCAACCTCAGAGGCCTCTGCAGTGCTTTAAACAGTCCCTGTCCTGCAGGATCCCCTGGGCAAACACCACATCCCCATCTTTGCCTGTTTTCCCAGTCACTTCTGATGGTTTGTGTTCTCAAACCTCTTTATTTTATTTGCTGCCAGGTCGTGGCTGTGTGACACAATTCCAGGGAGTCACTCCCTGTTTGTCCTCCTGACAGGACAGGTCTCTTCCCACCCCACTTCACAGTCCCAGGAGATGCTTCTGAAATGTCACTTTTCCTAATTGGAGTGTGAAATTTGCATAAATAATCATATGAAATATTTCTTTTCTGTTTAATCACCTCCAACCCTGCATGGTGTGAGCAGTTACTCAAGCACTCACTGTCCTCCCACCCCACTTCACTGTCCCAGGAGATGCTTCTGAAATGTCCCTTTTCCTAAGTGGGGTGTGAAATTTGCATAAATAATAAGAATAATATGAAATATTTCTGTTAGATCACCTCCACCCTTGCCTGATGTGAGCAGTTACTCGAGAGTGCCAAGCACATGATGCAAACAGATTAGTGACTCCAGGAGCTATTTTTATTTATTTTTTTTTTTGTGTTGTACTGAGTCAGTGCCTGGAGCAGGCAGAGCAATTACCTCTGACTCAGAGAAGGAAGGAAGAGCCTGATTTTCTGCTCTGAATTCAGGTAACTCAGTCATGTTGCCAGATAGGATTTGAGCCCTGTGTTAGCCCAATTCCAGTGTGTGTTACATCCACAGCAACTTCCTTTTGGCCCTGCTCTTCCCCAGGTCTGCAGGGTTGATGTTCTTGCCTCGAAGTGAGGTGTGAGCAGTTGTCAGGCTGCTGTGGGCTGAGCTGGGCCTGCCACACCCTGGAGAAAAGGTCACATCCCACACCTGCATTTTCTAAAGAAAGCTCTGTTGCTGGGCTCTCTTCAACAGAACTTGGTTTATTTTCAGCCCCAAGTGGCCGTGGGGAGTTCAGGCCCAGAGCTGGAGGAACAAGGTGTTTACAGAGTCATTTCCTCCAGCTTTGACACTTGGATCCCTGGCTCCTCTTTTGCTGTTTGATTTGATATTCCATGGAGCTGCTGAAATCCCTTTTCTCCAGCAGGTGCTGTGAACATTTCCCTGTATCAGTGTGGAGTGAGAACCTGGAGGCTGCTCAGCCACAGCCTGTGGTCCCTTTGCTCTTGGGGAGGAGCATTCCTCACCTGCAGCTCAGCCTGAATTCCCTGCTTTTCAGTGCTCTTCACGCTGCTCCTTGAACCCTGCACAAATTCTTGCCAAACTCTTCAGTCCTTACTGATGCTCTGGAACTTCCACAGAATTTTTATCCCTTCAGTCCCAAATTCAAGCTCTGGACTGAGCCTTTTGGAGATGAGCTGCTGCAAGGTCTCTGCAGTGTTGGCAGCTCTGTGCCACCCTCCCAAGGCATGCAGGGCTGCAGCCCTGTCACTTTGTTAGGTTTGGTCAGGTCTGGACAGAAGACACTGGACACAATGATATTTCTTTCAGACTCAGTTGTTTATTATCTCTTTTCTGTGGTGGAGTCTCACACGATGTGAGCTCTGCTTTACAAGGCAAGAAAATGGTGACTTCTACTTTGTTTCAAGGACTTTTAAGCAATAAGTAAAGCTTCAAGCTTCTGGAGGCTGACCTGGAACAGAGACCAAACAGAGCAAGCGGATAAAGTGGATATTTATTAAATAAAGGCCTCAATGGGCACACCTGGGCCACACCCAAGATGCCCCAAAATGGGCACAAAATGGACACCTGATCACGAGGTCCCACACTTTGATAAGTTCTGCTCCATCTGCATGTTAGAATCAATTGTCCAACCACAGCTCCATCCTGGTTTTTCCTTCTCCCTTCCCTGTTGGTTTTGTTCTTAAGCTGAAAGTTGTCCTTGGTATGGAGCTGGAGAAGGAAATATTTTGTCTCCCTGCTCTGTTCAGAGAGCTCAGTAGCACTGAATATGAAACCTAAAGCTACCCACCAAAACAGCCCAGAACCTAAAAAATATAAAAGCTCAAACCTGAGGCATCATTACCAACTAAAACTTGACAGCTAAGTTAGTTTTATTTATAACCCAATTAAAAATCACTCAATGTCTGCACTAACCAACCAGAAAACTTCACCCAAACCTGAGAAGGCAGCGAAGAAAAAGGTGAAGGAGAAGGATTCAGGCAACACCCAAATTTCTCCACATTGCCTCTTACATCTATTCTACCATTCTATATCCTAAAACCCCAAACCTTCCATCTTTCCCCGTGTGACACCACACCTACAAACACACACTCTCAGTGCTGTCACTTCATCTTGGAAGCCCTCGGGTCAGAGGCAGTGCCCCTCTGAGCATCACAAAACAGAAATATCAGGGTTGCAGCACTGCCCAGGGCCGGGCTGGGTGCCCCTGGAGCAGGGGCTGGGCTCGGCTTTCCGCTCCCACAGCGGCCCGGGGCACAGATAAAGGGCCGGGCTGTGCTGGGGAAGGGAGGGCCCTGCTGCCTGCAGATCGCTGTGCTGATTGCAGAGCTCAGAGCCCTGCTGGGGGGGCCCAGAGGAAGCTGCAGTCACTCCTCAGCAGGAAGGAAAATGACCACATGGAAGGGGGCAGGGGACAAAGGGAAAATGCTCTGGGGCTCTCGGGGGTTTGCTGTGGGGCTGGGCACAGGGCAAACCCCCAAGGATTTGAACAAGGCACCTTCAAATCATGCAGCTTTTCCCAGGGTGTCTTTTAATCTGTGTTTTTAACCCAGCACGATGGTTTATTGGGGGTTAATGATGAATTATAAATTATGAATAGTGGGATTTCTTGCCCAATGTAAATACTCAGATCACTTGGATGCTGTGCCTGGCCTTGCACTGGGGGTGATCCCGTGGAGGGGCCTGGGTCAGATATCCTGGATCTGATGTCCTTCCACTTGGATTTTGAAATGTTGGTGCTGCAGGACTGCCTTGTATGTAAACACATGAATCCAAAATCCTCTTTGGGATTTTGGGAAATGAGAGAGTCTTCATGCAGCAGGAAATAGGGGGGAATTAAGAGATTATTGTGGGGTTTTTTTATCATCAGCCCCTGATCTGGCCAGCCTTGTGGTATCAGTGTTTTCTTCAGCCTAATTCTGGCTATGAATGAATTCCCTCACAGCCTGTGAGTGGAACCAAGCTGACATGTGAGGCACATCCCCAGTGGCTCCAGGACAGGTGTCCCTGTCCCTGCTGTCCCACCACACCCACTGACCTTGTGCAGCACAGGAAAGCCAGGCCCAGGTGCTCTCAGAGCAGGAGGGACCTGCCAGGGGCTGCCCTGTGTTTGTCACAGCAGGCCCAGCACGTGGGGGACACAGGAACACAGCTGGGACCTTGGAAAAAAGGATGGAGATGGTTTGTTTGCTTCCAGGCTGGCAAACCAGAACTTCCTGGATCTGCATTTCCCCCCAGCTCAGGGCCAGCTGCTGATGTTGTCACCTGCCCTCGTGAGCTGCTTGTGCCCTCCAGTGACCTCTGAAGGGGCAAGTCCTGCTCCATCACCTGCTCAGGTTTGTTTTCCTGCTGAGATTCCTGCTTGCAAGGAGTTAAGAACCCAATTCCCTCAGGATCCTTGCTCAGAGGCAGCTGGGGCTCCCTTTAGATCCGTGACAGGCCGTGGTGGAGCCAGGACAGGGAGCAAAGGCACCTCACTGACACTTCCAGATCAGGATTTTTTGAGTGATTTTGGCCAAACCCTTTTCTCCTGCTGGACTCTCCTGTGAAAGGGGCCCCTGAGGCCATTTCTGAGTGCTGGCCCAGAGCTGGGCAGCCCAGCAGTGCCACAGCCACATTCCGTGGGACATTCCATGATCCAGCACAGCTCAGCGGCCAACTCCTTCCTTTCCAAACATTTTTGTTGCCTTTCCTACCTGCTCCCTGCAATTGGAAACCCAATTTCCTGCCCTTTCATCCTCTGCTTTTTTGATCTCAGCCTCGCTGGTGGGGGTTTTATCTATTTCTGTTTGCTTGTCTCAGGCAGCTTTTGTCCCCACACTTCCACTTCCTGCGCCTGCAGCTGGGGAGCAGCGAGGTCACATTTGGGTGCACGTTGTTTCTGGGGAGGTGAGGGAAGAATGGAGGCTCCATCCCGGGGCAGGGATGGATTTTCCCCGTCAGGAAGGAAAGATGAAGGTGTGGAAGCAGAGCCTTGCAGCCAGGTTGGTTTGGACAAAGGAGAATGGAGGCTGGGCTGGAGGCAGGCTTTGGAACTGCAGCCCCAGCTGGAGCATGGATGGTGGCTGTGGCTGGAGTTGAGATGTGGCTCTGGGTGTCTCAAGTTTTCCAGGAGGTTTCTTTGCTGGTGGAGGTCCTAAGAATGAGTGAAATGACCCTAAAGGCTCCTCATCCCTTGAAATCCCAGAATCCCAGAATGGTTTGGGTCAGAAGGGATTTTAAACTCTGCCACGGCACGGACACCTCCCACTGCCCCAGGCTGCTCCCAGCCCCATCCAACCTGGCCTTGGG
>VYXF01012569.1:1122-44986 GCA_013397295.1 Polioptila caerulea
AGCGCTCGGGCTCCGCTGGCCCGGGCCGCAGCCGCCCGCAGCCGTGTGGGGCCGGGCGGGCCGCGCTCGGCGTCCTGCGGCCTAAGGGCCCGCTGCCCTGGGCGCACGTACGAGCTCTGTGATCCGCCAAGGAGGGCTTTCGCCAAAGGTCCGGCACCTCGGGGGCCAGGACCCGAGCGCTTCCAGCCAGGTCCGGTTCGCCTTCTGCCACCGCAGTGACCCCTCGCCTCTCCCTGTCACAGGGCGCTGCCCTCCTTCCCGAGCCACACCGGCCCCCGATATCGTAACCTGTAGTCCACAGGCTTAAACAGCCGATATTGTCCAGTCAGTGCAGCCCATTTCACTCTGCCCAGCATTACATGTCTGATTGAACAGGCACAGAAAAAACCCAGCCTTTTAGGTAACCAAAAAGGGCACTGTAGCAATACAGTAATCGGATAATCACACAGACGTCAGGGCATCATACCTGAAGGATTCATTTGCAATCGATATCTTTTTAAGGCATCAATAATATCTTTTTAACGTGTCAAAACTTCTGTCTTGGGCATGGACAGAGTCAAAGCAGTAGGTTTTGATGCTTTATTGCTTGAAACCATCTTATAGAAGATTAGAAACTTAAATCTTAGTGCAGCAGCACCATTACAAGGTTACAAAGCCAGTCCACTGTATTTAAGCACAACATCCACTGATACCATTGAAAACAAATTGGTAAACACATTTACTTTTTTAAGCTTTTTGTAGTTTTCCTGCAGGCTGTGTTGCACATGAGCACATCATGCAGGATTTACCAGCTGCATCACCCTGCCTTCTTTCAGCAACCAAGTCGCCTGATCAATACAGTACATGGCTAGGAAAATAAAGGTCCTGCAGGAAATCATTGTAGTGATTTAGCAGGTGCCATTGTGCCCTCTGAACCTGCTGCTACTAAATTGGGCTTTGCCACACACTGTTCAGAGGCACCAAAGGGGTTCGAAGTGCTACCTGTCCACAGGGGATGTGCAACCCTAGCAGCCTTTGCCACTTGCAGCCATCCGAGCTCAGCCAGCATTGCAGTGACAGCACGTGTTAAGTGGTGTCACAGCCAGATCCCGACTGCTACACCTGCCCACACAGAGCCCTTCACTTCTACAGGCGCAGGAGACATTTCCTCCTTCCTCCGTAGGATGTGTTGGTCACCCATGGAGTTTTGCCTCAGAAGTGGTTGCAGCAGTCAGTTTATCTAGTGTATTTATCAGTTTGTTTCTAAATTCAATTAATTCCATGAGGATTAGGACCCTTAGTTTTCTCTGACCTGTGCTGATATGATTCAAGTATTGAGAAAGGTGCCACTAATGCATGTTGATGTGCTTTTTTGTAGCCAAGGACCAGGTTAATCCACTACAAAGAACAAAGAACTTCTATAGCTGCTCCGATTCATTGCTAATTGTCGGCTGTGGCATAAAGGGTGGACTGGTCAGTTGGACTAAAAAACATAGTTAGGAATTTACATGTATGGCAGGGCTGGCTTAGGGTATTCAGTGTTGCCCCAAGAACACCTCTCTAAACAAAATCCTCAGTTAGGCCAGTCAGCCTAATTATCCAACTCAGTTGCAATGTCAGAGCAAAGCAAAAACAGTATTCACAAAATGACAAAGGATTGGGCCCTCTTTGTTTGTTCTAAGAGACTAGGCTGCTCTTCGTGTTCTTGACAATTCTGAGACCAAGAGATCTTGGAACAGCTTTTAAAACAGAGGCTGCACAAGCCCCAGTGCCTGATCTGAGATCCTGGCTTAACAGCGTTCTGCTGCTGCAGTAGCAAAGCTGTCAGCAAGCATGCAGACAGACAGTTATCCACATTATTCCATGCTCTGTGGTGGGCCTGTCCACGAGGGATTAGACCAAATCTGCTAACCTCATTTCTGTTATATAACCTAAGACAGATCTGAACTCTTTTCTCCAGAGGATTGTATGGTAAACCAGAATATCCACCTCCCCCTAGCCCTCTTCAGCTGCAGTTCAAATTAGGTTTTGCTGCTGTCATAATTCATCCTGTACCATAATGAAAACGGAATTGATTGAGATGGCACGTAGACATTGTGTCTAGACATACACAGGTTACTTGTGTGTACAAATTTTATCAGGTAAGTGCTATCAATGCAGCTTTTTTTGGAGCATAGGATTTAGCACAGACCACGGAGGCCAAAGGTGGCGAGTGCGTGCTAGATCCCAAGCCCACCCTGAGATATTGGGTGCTACAGCCACTGGTAACTAGGCTCCCTAGGTTAAGAGCTCACTTAAGGAAGCCCAACAGGGACTGCAGGTGTACAATATGCACAAAAAACTGCCTGGGATCAGTGCTGACATCAGCATTGCTTTTCTGGGGGCTGTTTGCGACACTCACACCCCTGGCACCACAGCAGCTGATGCTCGCCAGGTACACACATTTAGAAGTCTTCTGAGCCCTCATGGAACTATTCATCCATCAGCACAAGTCCCTGATCTGCTCCTCTGTCATAACCCATGGGTTTAGCTAAAGCAAATATCTACTCTGATCAATAGTTGTGTTGAAGTTTAGCAAGTCTTTTTTTCTGATACAGCAACAGCAAAGGATGCCAGGAATACTGCTGGATGCAGTAGAATTACACCTGTGTGTAAGTGAGATAAACTTTCTGTGAGGCTGCAGTCAGACTGTACAAGTTACTCCCTACACATGAGAAACTGATACCATGTCAATTTTTGTCTTTTCGTTAACAGTATGGGAAAGAAAACAGGGTTTATTTGGATTCATAAATTAGAGATGAAATTACTATGCGAAGATATTAAGGAAATCTCTAGTTATGCAACTGGAGTCCTAGAGGAAAAAGTAAACAATTTTACTGAGAAAAACGATTTGAAAACAATTATAAGACATGAAGAGGGAAATAGCTGAAGGTTTGGACTTCTTTTCTTTTTTCTCTTCCCTTTTCCTTTTGAGGCCTTACAACATTTGCATATTGGCTTAAATTTCACACTTTGGTCCTCCTCAACCTCTGCTGCCTAAGTCACAGAGTCATTTGTGACTCAGGTGAGGGACTGGATTCCTCCAAAGGAGCTTTCATCTGCAGAGCATCAATGAGACATTTTTTGGTCACTAAGGATACATATCTTGTCTTTCGTGGGAATTCGTGTTGACCCATCCTTTTTACAGCCATCGTTTCTAAACCAGGCCACCACTCACACCAGTCTTTTGCAAACTTCTCTGTACTCCAAGCCCAAAACTCACAAGGAGCTCATACATCTTTGAGTGTAAGCCTTCAAGAGGCAAAATTGCAGCTTAAAACCAAAAAACAAGGGAAGGAAAGGATAGGAAGAGAAGGTATGCCATGTATAACATACTGAAAAGGAACTTAACATATGTGAGCTGAGGAAATGGAGCATCGTAAACATGCTGTTTATACAGGGCCAAAAGGATGCCTCCATGGGGATATAAACATTAGGTACCCCTGAACATGCAAGCTAGCCTTCTTAAGAAGATAAAGACTCTGCCCTGTTAGAGCCAAAACCAAGTCCAAATTCAAGAACCAAGCATGTCTCTACTTTGAGAAATCTCAAATCAAAATTTGGCCTGAGCTGCAGTCACTTCACTCATCCAAACCTTGCCCTTAAAACAAGTAACTTCTAGGCATGCCAACTGAGATTGGTAAGTAGGGACTGTAGTCACTTCTGTTGTTATTAAATGCTTTTCAAACTACACTATTGCAGTTTCAGGAGGAAAAGTGGAAAAAAAAAAAAAAAAGCAAAACCTCATCCAAGTTGAAACTCAGGGGAATGTATTCAAGTGGAATATAACTAGCAAAGCTGGAAGATGGCCAGCACAAAATGTGCAACATCGTAACAAAAAAATAATACCCAAGGATTTTGAATGACCACAACCATCAGGATCTCATTTTTAATCTGCTCCATATAAAGCAATCAGATAACCTTATGTAACCCCCAGACATTCCTATAGCTACCTTGAGAGCACTTCACTTGGTGTGATATGGACTGAGATGTCCATGGTATGGATTTCCATTTCATAGATGACAGAGGAAATTCTACTCCATCTTTCTATCATCTGACTACCTACTGCCAGATTTTGTCAGGAAGCAGGTCTTCTTTTAGTCTCACTAAATTTTAATGGAGAAAGTTAATGAGATATAAAGAACAACACATTAAACCATGTGTAAAACACAAATGTCACAGTCAAAGCTGGATTCTGTTTTTCCCCTTGTTTTCAGTTTTTGCGTATTGCAGTTGGGGAGACAGAGATGACAAAAAACATCAACACCAAGAGGAGAACTTGGGTTCAGCTCTGATCTGAGCGTCTGTGAGAGATTTTAGTCTAAACTGGCTAGGCTGACAATATGAAAGGAGAGCAAACAGTAAAATAAGATGTTACTCTCAAGACAGTGAGAACTGCTTCCTATCAGACAGAGCTTGCCAGGACACTGTGATGCTTTGTAACACAGCTAGTCACGCTACATTAAATGTAGCCTTAAACACACTTAAGACTGGATTCTCAATGAATCCTCCAACTTAGCAAGCAGCATAATCTATTTTTTCCCTAACCAGCTGTATTGAGTATCACAAGGGATAGCTAATACAATCTCCAAAAAAGAAAAAATAAATTCATAAAATATGAATAAATAACCATAAGTTGTTTACTTACATAAATGTTCTGGAGCATGGAATTTTATTCACTAACTGCCATATTGGTCATAAAACATGCCTGAGAGCCCAAAGTGTTACTTTATTGCATTTAGCAGCGACAATTAGCCTCTCCATTTTTCACAGCCCTAACAAAGGGTATGGCTTTCTACTGTCTAAGAAGAGATGAAAAACCAAACCAAAACAAACCCCACTCTCTTGCGTGTGGCTGTACTCTGCAGTGCAAGTGGCATGAAGGCCATGAAGGCTTGATCTGTGGTCCATGAAGTGAAGGAAACAAAACAAAAAAGAGCAGCAGGTTATTTTCTTTCCTATTCTGGGGGACTACCTAGGGCAGAAGGAGCAGTGAAGAATTTAGTAATAAGGCTCGCTCGCTGAAGTACCACAGGCAACAAATTCCTTACAGCTGAATAGGAGAATAAGTGCAAAACTGAACACAACAGGAAGAGGTGTGGTCCCTAATGCATCATTTGCTGTATTTTATTGTATGTGAGCCAAGAAAAGTAGAAGGCCACTGGAATTCCTAGAGAACAGAAGAGCCCAGAGAACTGTGGAACTAGCAGGCGTTCTAGTGCTGGGGATATTTATGTGAAATACTTTCTATAATAAAGGAAGCATGTGTTTTGCAAGAAAAAGCATTAATGAGTTGAAATTCCCCTCATCATAATTCAAAGATTAATTAAGATAAATAATATAATTAAGTAATTTGGAAACACTTTTTTTCCCCCAGTAGTAGACATTCAGCTTGACATAACAGCCAAGGGGCATGTCATGAGGACTCCAGTCATGCTGACACTAGTAATTGGAGGGAGAGTGCAGATACAAGAGAAATTTGGAAATTCTGTGCAGGTGAACACTAGATGTGATAGAGAATATAGCTACAATTAACCTATAGGTAATCAAGAATTGCCAGCGTTGCACTAACTGCAGAAGCTATGGCATCCTGAAAACACTGCTGGAAGTACATCTTGTATTTTCATCTCACTAGAACTCTAATTTGGACAGTTTATTGACCTACTTTTGGTATGTCACTGCTTTCAGCATATTAACCCCCCCACCTCAAACACTCACGGCTATTTTGAATAAGTGCAAGAAAAAGAAAGACTGTAGTGCAGATGTTGCTTGTGCATACAATCGATGCATCCCTCCCCCACCAAAGTTTAATAAGGATTGTTAGTACATCATTGTAGCTGGTAATTGTGTAGGTACACATGGTAATTGCATGTATTTGCACTAATTATGTAAATGCACAATAATTAAAGCTCCAGGGTTTTCATGGTAAATTTTTAAGACACTCATGGATTTGTCATGGCAAAAGTGTCAGTCATGTAACCTAGTGGGAAAAGGGAGGAGGAAGTAGCTCAGGAGAATATAATTCTTAAATAAAATGCAGGTATATATACATAAATATTTGGATAGAGGACACTATGTCATCAAACAGCTGTCGTGCCCAGGCATACTTTTTTCCAGAGTCTTTTATCAGACTTGAAAAATAAAGCAGAGAAAAAGCCCAAAAACACATGGAGGTTGAAACTGAAAATAAGTACACCCCCACTTTACCCACCTAGCATCTCATCCTTTTCACTTAACCAGTGAAAGGCAGAAGTGAATTTGTGCTCTTTTTGCTGTTTTTGTGATCACTTTCTAATATTACCAGTTTTCTCCCTCTCCCACAGGCCTTATCACACTCCACTGAACAAGTCAGTGGAAATATCTTGGCACTGTTTGCTTTCGGATCAATCTCCCAGCACAGTGTGCTGTCTTAGCGCAGGAGTCATACACTGGAAACCCAAGTTGCTTTTGATTTGGGGTTTTCTCCCTTTTAGACCCTCCCTTACGACTTCAGGCATTCTCCTCACCCTCAAATCTTCATACACAAACTTGAAGATTTCCCCTGGGGAGCACCCAGGCCCTCCTGCAAGCACTTCAGTGGTGCAACAGGCAGGAGCTGCCTGTCGGTCCCCACCAGTCCCTGCCTTTGCTGCCTTGCCCCGTGGACCTTTAGGCTCTGGGAGAGCTAACGACACATTAATGACTTCAGGCATACGAAGGAAGTGCAGCTGTGGAAACACTCAGGGTACATCTCCTACAAAAACAGCAGAGTGGGACATGCATGGTTTAGCTGTTTTTAGTTACCTCTGCAGCAAACTGAGCAGCTCCCTAGAACAATCCCATTATCACTATGCCAGGACCACAAGGGACTGTTCAAGAAGCACAGTAAGGTAACATAAGATACTGTGAAGTCAGAGCACTGCTAAGCATTTCACACTAAAAAGCCTTCCCTTTCAAATCACAGTGGTTGAGATCTTAATCACTTAAGTCAAGTGCTGAGGTTTTTAGCCATTGAAAACCACCTACATTCATATGACTTAGACCACTTATAAAGCATCAACCTGATTGCACTTAATGCAGAAATAATCTGTATGCCATCATCCCCCACTTGATTGTGGGTGTGCATGTTGGACCCCACAGCACAGCAGCAGTCTCAAAGACGCAGCTCCCACCCTCACTCATAGAGACCTCAATACAGAATCAGCACAAGAGTTTTAAGCCATTAAAACGTGAGAGCTCAAGCCAAGGCACCAAAGAGAGCTTCCTCAGGATTTGCAACAAAGCTATGAGAAGATTTATCAGACTTAAACCCACACGGTGCTACTTATTTAAATCTAGCCCCATATAGATGGGTCAAAAAGCTCTCTGATCGTATCTCCCTTTACTATGCCCAGCAATCCGTGTTCCTTACCTGGAGAACAGAGGACAGGCCCCCGGGGTAAGAGAAGATCCCAAACCGTAGCCCACAGCCTTGAGACACTCGTAAAGCTGCGCTCCCAACCTTCCTGCAAGGCTCCCTGGGGTGCACCCAGCTGCTAATTTCGGGAGGGCTTTTAGTACAGCTGTTTTAAATTGGCTCCCCCACCACAGCTGGGGCAATAATGAGCTCTCTCTTTAATACTTCCTGGGCTGGAGGAGTTGTCAGGAACACTCTTGTTTTT
Source organism: Polioptila caerulea (assembly GCA_013397295.1). Classification (NCBI taxonomy): domain Eukaryota; kingdom Metazoa; phylum Chordata; class Aves; order Passeriformes; family Certhiidae; genus Polioptila; species Polioptila caerulea. Next base: position 8,781 of record VYXF01012569.1, read on the forward strand.
TTAAAAAAGCTTGTTTTTGAATGTCCAATCTGCCAATTTGATTTTGACTTTAAAAAACAAACAAAAACACAAAAAGCAACCTGATGCCAACAACCCCTTCTCCCTGCAAATCCTCCACTCCTATTTTTGAGAAGTGGAATAAATGTTTCTGCACTTACTTAACATAAGAGAAAAACATTACCAGAACTACATTTGAATCAAAACAGCATATTTTTCCTGATAGTCTTTCACTTTTAAAGCTAAAATTAAGAAAAAATGCAGCTATGTGATAACAATGGGTCAAATCTAATAAAAAGTATCTTAAACATAGCTTTTAATTGGTGGGGTGCAATCCAACAAAGAAAACTGTTTGGGACAGAGTAATTTCAGCTTTGTTTCTAACAACAGGCGTATCTTTGAGGTTTTTTTTCCCCTCTATTAATAAAAATTCCTATACTTATGCTTGATGAGTATTAAAGATGCTAAGGTGTCATTTTAAAATTTCCAATCTGCAGTAATGTTTTATAATTAAGTGAGAATCTTTCAGGAGCAGAGGATTTCACACAAATGCAGTCTTTCTGAAAAAAAGAGAAGCATTGCTAAAACAGTGATCTGCTGTATTAATTTGCTTTAATTTTTCAGTAAATTCATCTGTTCTTCAGATAATGGATGATGGATGTTTAAAACCATGGAATATGGGTTTTGAGGGCATGAATGGAAAGCAGATGAGGTGGGTTACAGCTGGAGCACATTTTCTGTGTGTCTGTAGGGAATTTATTTCAGCTTGTCTTTGTTGTACAGCAGCATGGCCAGGTTAGGTTAGAGCTTTAACTTGTGCTAACGCAGGACCAAAGGTCTTTGGGATGTTTATGTCTAGTGGCAACTTGTATGATAAACACTTGCTTCCAGCAAAAGGACTACCCCAGCTGAGGAAGCCTGGAATCCAGTAAGGTCCCCTGGACCCAAGGCTGCCAAATATATTCACATAGACAGGAAAAACCTCATGCCTCTGTGTGAGGAAGATTTACATTTCACAAGGAGAAAAATTAATTTGCCTGGGCTTGAGGGATTTTTTAAAGACCTAGTGAATTGAAGGTATTTATGATATCTGCTATTATTATCCATATATGTCCTTTTGAAATCTCATACTCCAGCTGGGAGCTGCAGCACTGGTGATGCCAGGCCTGGTGCAAACACAGAGCTCTTTTCTTTGTATTGCCTAATGTCACTGTTGCTTTTCCAATATTTCAAAGATCTTTTTACCAGCAAGGCCAGCATCCGCATCTCCGTTTCTCAGGGGGGAAAACTGTATCATCAAAAGCTGAAATGACCCAAAAAGTGAAATGACCTCAGTCACTTAGAAAACCAATAGAAGGAGGCAGCGTAGATGTTTTAGTGCTAGTCCTACTCACTCTTTACTGCTCCAGTACAAGCACCGTTTTTTTGTGAAGCATCTTTCTCTGGTTAATCAGATTAGCAAAAGCAGTTTGATGGTACAACTGACATTCACACTTCTTAGCAGAAAACTTGCACTCTACTTGTCTGAAAATCATGTTCACAGTGTCTCAAATTGATAGCTCGGACACAAAAAGATCTGCAGTTAGCAAACAGTTTATTTAGAAATTAAACATCTTTGGCATTCTTTTTCGGCCTGCCTGAAAAATATGAATAAACATTATTAAATACAAGTAGATCTAGTAAATACAAATATATGCATCTCAATGAGCCTCACAGGTGGTGGTTGTGAAATGAAGTGGTTGCTCTGAGATGCTCACCCGAGAAACGCTGACACAGCAGGTTATTAGCAGGGACTGTTGGGATATACAAACCACGTCTGCTTCAAACCTGCCCACAGCGGAGCTGCCCTTTACAGGATATTTGCAACCCAAGCACCCAGCAACAGAAGATACTCTCACGAATCCAGGCATTAGGATTTACTCAAAAATCAGTGGCAGATGTTTGACTAGAACCTGAACCTGTTTCTGAAAGGGAAACTGCATTGTCAAGTGCCTTGTTCCAACAAGTCGGCAACAGTGTCTGCATATTTTAAATCGCTGTGTTGAGTCATCGTCATTTAAATGGAACCTAAACCACCTGAGTATGTTGTCCTTACTAACGTCCTACAAGCAGCTGTGCAGCTTTCCCCTTGCAGGGCAGGCACAGCCCCATAAATTCATCCCTGGTGTGAGCCAAAGCTGGGCAGTTATTTTCTAGTATCTGTATCACAATATATGGCGACAAAGGGAAGCGTACTGGCAGTAGTTTGTTTGCTGTGCTTGTTCTTTTAAGGAAGAATAATAGCGCTATTGTTCAAGCAAAATTACACTTGTTCCACTTTCCCTTCCCCTTGAAAATTTGAAAACAGAGAAGTAATCATTTAAGTAATAATTTCTTTAGCTGTGGGGTTTTATTTTGTTAATCTCTATACATATTTTTCCAGTATATGAAACAGCAGCCATTTGATTTCCTGTTAGTGATTCTACATTTTCTTTGAGTGTTTTGTTTTAAACAGTGGCTCATGCAGCAAGTTTGACTTAAATGAATGGCTTCCTGACCTTTGATGAATTCTTTTTGTGGATGCTACTTTTCTGTATTTTTTATTTTCTTTTGGCAACCAGCTTGCAGCAGTTATACCATCAAAATAGACCCAAGCTGTAGAGTGGCTTTAAGATCACTTCTTGCTACATCTTTCAAAATCTGAAATATTCCCAAAACTTGGAAGCACCTATAGCAAACATTGTATGGCTGCTACTAGGAGTTTTGTTTAAATACTGAATCAAGCTTGTGGATGGAAACAAAGAACCAAAGTTGCTTTGATTCACACTCCATAATTTCATGTGATGGGAAGAGCAGAGGTTGCCAGTGACACCTCCAACCTTGTGTTCTGCAATGGCTTAGTAGGACTTGAAGATGAGATCAGTGGAATACAGGGTACCCTTATCAAAGCTCTGAAATCACAAGGCACCTTTACTAAGGGAAATCTGAGTGAGAAGACAGCAGCATGAATTCTCATGCTGTCTGTACTGCTTCATCATTTCCACAGGTGAGAGAAATCCCAGTTAGAGGCAATCCTTACTGATGCGGCCCATCCTCTATTCAGTGTTGTTTCTTTGTGTGATATTGTAGAATCACTCCTTGGGGACTAAAAGGAGACTTTGTCTGGCCCTACAGAGCAGGGAAGGGACAAGCAGAGGAACCATTCATCTCTGTCACAAATGATGGAGATGGGATAAAGTAAAAAAGTGATAAAAACAATCCCTTAGCCTGATATGAAACATCCATCCTCTCTTGTTTTAAATTGAACTGGAGGAAAGGGTAGAGAGCAGTGACTGATCTTTTAAAATATATGAACAATCTTTTTGCTGTTTTATAGGAATGTGGAAGACACGTCTTACCAGAGCTGAATTCATGTAATTCATGAAATATTTAGTCATCTGTAGTGAGATTATTTTTCATGTTTTAATTTGAAAACCCTGCACTTCTCAGTGCTTTTTGCTGTTAAGACTACTGAAGAAGGTAGCTATTTCTCTGGGGAAAATGTATGTGAAAAAACATGGCAGTCTGGCCCAACAGTACTTAAATTCCGAGTATTATAGAACATATGTAACATGAAGGCTGTTGCTCTCTTTTCAAGGAAGCTGAACAATGAATCCCGCCGGGCATTGATGGGAGCAGAGTCACACTTCCCTCCGTTTCAGTGGTTTTATTCTGCTTTTGTGACATGAAGTTAACACCCAGGTTATACAAAATGTTCAACAGGGAAACTCATGCAGCCCAGTGCCTTCTCTGAGGGGCCATTTACATACAATTTCTTGCAAGGTTAGAATGAGGGGCTCTTTGCTCCCTGTCTGTCTCTCTCCTTCAGTTTTATATTACTGCTGTTACGTTTTTCTTGGTACATTTTAAATGGGTGTCCACTTCCTTAATTGTTTGGCTGCCAAAAATCAGCGATGAAGAGTTTGGCTTCAGAGCAAGATGCAGGGTCATAGGAAAAGTGATAGTAGTTTATCAGCTATGTAAGGACCCATTTCTGCAAGACTGAGTCAAGTCCTAAATGATCTAAGAGTACAGCAAAGCCATGGGACATTCACAGTGAAAATGTAGCATCCAACTTCAGCTGTCCTCCTTTGGCAGAAGTCAGAGCATTTGTGAATATCTGTCAAGCAGGGTAAGATCTGCCCGTTTTAAATGGTATTTAACTATTCACAAGTGGTGCTTGGTAACACAGAGCACAGACTTCTGCTCTCCTGGAACAATGCTGCAAGAAAAAGCTGCTCCTCTGAAGTCAGTGGAGTTCCTTTGAGTCTGGCTGCCAAGTGGTGTATGTCTAATGCAGTTCTGAACAGTTTAGTTTGATGGTAAGATTTCTGCTTCAGAATTTGTTTTCATTCAAAGTGTGAATAAAAAATAGTTGGCACATTGAAGATTTCTCATGCATATTTAAAAAATCATGCTTGTCATCAAAATATTCAACAGTAATATCAATATTGCAATACTTAGTATACCATAATGTTGGAATCCAAAGAAATTGAAATGAGTCAGCATGAAATGTTTTCCTCTTATCAAAATAAATTAGAGTATTGAAATAATGCATTTCTGCTCTCTGCCTTTGAAAGTGTCATTGAAATCACCACATTCTCACAAAAGATGTGGATTTCCCTTTCCAACTGAGAAGTGTACTTTGTACGCTCTCCATCAGGTGAGATGACTGAAAGAGGCAGAAGGAAAAGACAAACTGGGCCATCCAGATTTACACAGGAGAGCAGGCAAGTGCTACGTGGTGTGTGCTAGTGGGTGTTAATTCACATGTACCTGCTTTGAGGGATCCGTGGGCAGCTCTGAACGCTGATGTGTCCAATTTCTTTCTGTATGAGTAAAGAAGACTATGAATACTTAAAAAGCCGAAGCCTTTGCTGGAGTAGAAAAGCCAGCCCTACTACAAAGAAATTCTTGTGCCTCTAATTACCCTTCTTCACCTATAGGTGGAATTTCCACTCCAACAGCTTTAGCAAGGAGCCTGTCAGCCTGGGAGGAGATTTCTGTTTGTCTTTGTACAGCAAACACTGGCTCTGTTGTGCAGCGTGGGTTTCTGATTCTAATGATTTCCTGAATTCATTCTCTTTTCTACCTCGGGGAAGGAAGATGTGATCCTCTTGAAAATTCAGATAATTGCTTTTATTTGATTTTTATTAAACCTCATTCAAGAATAATATGATGGCTTTTTTTTATATTACATTGTTCATCATTGTGGCATTTTTGAATTTGCTTTTCTAAAAGAAATAATTTCCTAAGTCAAAGATTTAATTCTATGATTTTTGCTGAAAGAAAACTGAGAGCTCTTTTTGAGGTTTGTTTTGATTTCACAGACTTTTGTAATATTGGTATCTATCTACTATCTCTACTTCCTCTCTTTAACAGCCCAGGCTCCTTCCCCAGCCCCAGCCCATGCTGTGGTTTACTGTGAGTGCACCTGGAGCTGGCTGGGCTGCTGATGAGGGGGGCAGTGCAAGGGACGCTCTTCTCCCCTGCCGGGGCTATCACATCGCCTGGGAGACGCTGATAGCGGCTCTGGGGGAGCTGCAGGCTCCAGCTCCATCGCGAGATAAGCACGGGGTCAGGCACAGAACTGCCTCGGGGGTTATCCCACCACAAAGCAGGAGGAAAGCTCCCTCTCTGGCTTTGGCTTAGTCTGGCTCTGCAGTGTCACTCAGTCTTCCTGCTGGAGAGCAGGCACGTGTGGCAAAGTCCTATCCCATCCCATCCCATCCCATCCCATCCCATCCCATCCCCATAAATCTCTTCTGTAGCTGATGTTACAGGTATTATTTTCACTGTATACAAGAGGTGACTGATGAAGACAACCAAAATTTTCTGTGCTCAAGAGAAATAAAAGTAGAAAAAATTCAGGACCGACTGCTTCATGTTGCTTACATACAGTAAAGAATATGGGTTTGGGAAATTTAATCTATTTACCTCTTTGCTGCCAATGTGGCATCATCCACCATCCTTTAATAAGTCACACACAGAGCTACTTGATGTGTAGTTTTATGAGAGCTGTTATTTTAAGAGTTGGTCATTTAAAGATAAGTGTTTAGGAACATGAGATTTTCATACACTTTTAAAGCAAGTTTTCCCCCTTTTCCATTTTATCACAGGAAATGACATCTCAAAACACCGTGAAGACTTTGTAAAAGGCTCTTTTTACTCACAAAAAGTTTTTAACAAGAATCCAGTCATCTTAGTTAATCCCTTTAAACCATGTCAATATTTACTTTTAAGTGGAGTTTCAAATACTCAGTGAGCTGCACTCTTAGTTTAATCAGGACAATTCCCATTGACTGGGAATTACGGCTGAATACTGCTGGGGTTTACCTGGGTCCTCATAGTTCCAACTGGTGATGGCATAAGGATGATGGGATGTCTGTTGTTAGCATATGCATCTGTCCATGAATAAGTGGGTCCCCCAGGACTGCTTTTAGTCAGCTGCTGGGCTCCTGTCACATCTGTGATGTTCTGTACCCCCTACAAGGTTTCCAGAAGGGCCCACGGTCATTAAAAGTATCAGCGTGGGACTTACAAAACAGCGTGTTCATCCTTGTCTGTTCATCCATGTCTTTTTGGAAGAAATGTGGCAATTTGGCAACAGCTTGACCCCTGCTCAGAAGGGTGACAGAGAGGACCAGTCACAACCCCCACCCTGTAGAGGGTTATGTGCCCTGAATGAGCAGCTGATCCCCATCCACAGGGCACAGTTCTGCTGCTGAAAGCCTGCAAATACAGACAGGACTTCAACAGCTTAGAGGATAATGGGCAGCTACAGCTGCTTCAGCATAGGTGTCTTTGACAGAGCTAAAGACTCCTATTAAGCACTGTAGCCACTTCCCATGGTTATCTGCAACCTATAATTTGTGAGAGAAGCATATTTTTAATGTTATTGGCATGTAGACTTTTGGTTTCTAATTTTGATGGAGTAATGGTAACAGACTTTGCACTGCAGGACAAAAGACAGGCAGATGGAGCTCCATTTCATTATATAGTTACCCTATTTCACCTTCCCTTTCTTGGGGCAGGGGACGGGTTATTTCATACCACACAGAACAGCTTGCCCTCGCTCTTCTCTGGTAGCAGATGTATTTGGAACAGAGGAGAAGTTGCTTGGTCCAAGATGTGTCTGACATTACATTCTTTGACATTCCATTACATTCATTGACACATCTGGTCAATGTGTCCTACTCACATCCTCAGTATTAATGACAAATTTAGTTCCATTTAAAGCTGGATTTTCCTTTGCTTTTCCTGTAACATGGAACAGAAAAGAGTTGCTGTCTGTAATGGCTGGGAAGACTCTGATGCCCTTCTTGTCTGTCTATGATAAATCATAAATTCCTGTCTTTTTTTGGTTGGTTTTGTTTTTTTTTTTTAATAACGATTGTTCATATTTATCTTGGGGAGCATGAGGAAGCATTTCCATGGTGGAGGATGTGGAGTCATCGTGCTGAGGAGCCTTCTGGCCTTAAATGTCTCCCACACCATTGTAGGAGTCACTTTGGATGACTTGGGTGTCCCCTTCCAGTCCCACATCCCCAGGTAGGGGAGATGTTTCCTGTCTGGTAACATGGGAACAGAGAAAGGCCTGGCCTCATTCGTGATCTTGAGTGGGGAACACCACAGGGATATAGAGAAGGCAACTGAATTAAAATCTTGCCTGGCTCCTCAGGATAACGCCTGCCCTCAGACACCATGTTCCTTGTCATTTTCCTGACCATGTCTTACTTGGTCACACACTGTTTGTACTTAATATTAGTGAAGCAAACTGGAAATTATAAAGCTATGGCAAAGATCAGAAGGCAGAAAAAGGTAAATATAAACAGTGAAGTGAAAGAATGTTACTGGAGAGCAGTGAGTGCTAAATGGTGTGTTTCACAAGAATTTGAGCATGAGCTTCTGCAGGAACCACACACGTCTCTGCAACACAGCTCTTAAGTCTCCAGCAAGTCACCCTTTTCCTTCCAGATTAATACTCATTTTAGGACACCTCAGCTTCTGGCTACTGCTGGCTCTAAGGTATTTATTTTCTGACAGACTGACTTTCACATCATGTAATAAATTGCTGGGATATATGGGGCATGCAGAGAACTGCTGGGTACATTTCAACTAAAAAACCAGACTGGATCAATCTCTCTGCATAGACATATTTCATTTTATGAGTTGGAAAAGAAGCTATAGATTATTTTTCTGGGTTTTTTCTCCCACAAAGAGAAAAATAAAAGTGGTAACACCCTCTCTTTGCTTTTCATTTCCTTTCTGGTAGAAATTTGCTAAAATTAAACATTTTCAGAAATATTTTAAGCTTAAATAACTTTAAACTAGATCTGAAATTTAACTGAATCAAAAATGCAAAACCTTTTCTCACTGCTTTCTCCTGAGGTTAAAGATTCTTCAGATTACCATGATCCATTATTTTGGGTTGTTGAGTCACCCCTGAGTGACTCTGGAGCCCCCACCGGCTGTCACAGCTGTGGCCATTCATACCACATTGAGATTCTTCCATGTTCGAACTGCTTTGCAGTATAAATGGGCAAAGGCACTGCTTCTTTGCTTGGTCTCTTTGGAATCACTCAAAAATAAACCAGCACATATCAGATGAACCCTACATGTTTTGTCTCACAGATTCTTTGCCATCTGGAGCAGTTTCCTTAGGGCTCAAGAGTTTTTTCCTGAAGACCACCCCCCACAGGGCTACTGAAGCATGCTTGTCTCTTCCTCTCTCCTCCCCAAAAACTTCCTTTTGAACATTATGAGTCAGTTATACATTTCCTTATTATTGTCTGGTCTCATGGTTGGTCAGAGGACTGTCCTGTCTCCAAGTGTTTGTTGTCCTTTAACAGTGCTTGAACAGATGACAATCCATTCCAGCGTAGAGCGGATCCCCAGCCGTGTTGACACTTAGGAAAGCAGAGCAGCTCTGCAGCAAACCTCTCCATCATTCCCATTTATCCTGTGCTGGTTTCATTTGCTGTTTTGGTGTGTATGAATTGCATTCCATGTGAAGGAAACTAAACCAGAAGTTCTGCTTGAGGTACACGCCAATGGTGCTTCAATCCCTCTAGAGAGAAAAGAGATCCATGGCCTACACTTAAACCACATGGATTTGGGATGTCCAGTCCAGTAAATCAAACTAAATGCAGTCTGAAGTAAAATGCCAGATCACATGCACTCTAAATGTGACTGTGAGCCCTCACAGCCAGCTGCACTGTCCTACTGCTCTGCTCTTACTGTGCTTAATGGCTCACTAATGTAGGCAAAGTCAGAGGCGCATAAAAGGTACAGCAGTTTTATATCATCAGCTTCCTAAAATCAATGAGTTCATAAGTTTCTGAGATCATTTAAGCTCCTGACTTATGTCTTCAGGCAGCCAGCAATATACAAATCGTATAGTCTACAGTACCTGCAGAGCTGAATTTGTTAGATGGTGTTACAATAATTAATGGATTTGTAAGTGATAAAAAGATGGGGTGAGCAGAGGCATCATCTATCAGTATTTCACCTATTGGGAGCTATGATTAAGTCCTTGAAGCTTGGAGATGTGGTCAGGCTGCAGAGCAGTTTAGGATAACAAGTGAAGACTTTTATCAGGTCTATTACTCTCTAAAGGAAATTAAGAGAGGCAGAATATAATTACTTGAACTGGAATGTAGCCAGGGTGTTGGGATGATCATTTGCTATATGACCATTAATGACTGTGGTAGAAAACTGTGGATTTAATGCCATGAGGTAAATATTCACACTCACCAAGGAGTCTGCTCGTTAAGAATAATATGGATGCAGTCATAAAAGAATGTTAATTGAATCCTGTGTTTGGGTGAGCATTCATCTTCTGAAACCAAATATCAGCACTAACATCACTCGAAATACATAGAAATGCTGTTTAACATCTGTTGGGGATAGGGAATTGAAAGGGCTCTCTATCATTTTTTTCGTTCTGATGATAAAGGGTAAGATGAAATTTCCATAGTGCGGACTGGCCTCTTTTACAGAAGGAAACATACAGGGATGTTAGCAAAACTGCTAAACAGAATGGATTTAAGGAATGGCTTATCAGAAATAGTAGATATAAAAATAAGATTTTGAGGTGTCATGGAAGCCCGAATGTTTAGCAAATGATGTACTACCATGCCTTTTGTCCTTCTTCTGTCCTGAAAGTAGTGACAAGATTTTGTATGTCAGTAGTCTTTCATGCATTTAGATTACCCTTCAATTGAGTTTCATAGTACTCCAAAACAGAAGGATAAACACTATATGATAATTGCTTTACCTTTTACTGCAGTGCAGCAGATACATAACCACATTATCAGTGGAGGTGTGAAAAAAAATCAGCGCTTGAAAATGCTTCAGGAATTTGAGATGGTATGAACCCAGTTTATACTTTTAACATTTGAGAATAAAAGCTTTAGTCCTGTGACTATTTCTGTGCAATACTTAGGTCATCAGCTGCCAAGATGGTTACATACATCTTTTATACCCAACCTTGCAGTTCATATCAATACCCATTGGGATGCCGAGCACTCCAGCAGTTGCCAGGCTTTGAAAACTCTTAAAATACTTTGCTAGTGAGAGGAGGCTTGAGCCCACAGTGGCCAGGGCTTCACAGCACACCTGAAGAATCTGGAATATGTAACTGCTCCATGTCTCTCTTCACACAGTGCACAGATTCTGTCAGAAAGGCCCCTCTGCTGAAACAGGTGAGATGTATCCACAGATGCTGCTACAAGAAAGAGCTTAGAAGAGGCACCTCTGAGTCTTTATCAGCTTGAGGAAGATCCTGGAATTATGGAATTCAGGTACAAAACTAAATCCTACTATCCACTAACATAATTTATTGCAAGTTTCTTTCCTTTAGTAGACCTGAATTTACTCAAGAGGCTCCTGTGCTTGCCAATTTTTTGCAAGAAAATCGTGATAGACTGTGAAAAATGTTTAATACAGCTTGTGAAGCTTCTTGGTAAAGAACTGTTCTCTTAAAAATGCATGAGACTTGATCCAAAACTTGCTCAATTCCATGGGATGGTCTCGTTCACATAGCAGGTGAGGACTTTTTGGAAACTGATGAGCCCGCAGAAAGGTTCATCCAAACCCAGAGAAAATGGTAAAGACATTTGTGAATGAGGACAGAGGAGAGATAGAGGAGAGAAATAGCAATCTCTCCTCTTCCTGCTTTCCTGAAAGTCCCACAAGCTTTTTTGTGCTTCTGGAGGAGCCAGAGGTAAGAGACCTGTTTGATTTAAATCAAGAGAATCTTATTAAAAATATTCAAGCCTCTGAGAGAGCTGCTTACATTAGCATGATTATTTAGTCTGGAAAAAGGACTTCACTGCAGTCATCTTCGGGAGGCCCAGAGTGCCAGCTGCAACTCCTGTAAAAGGAAATTCCAGCCAGCACAGAGACTGCTCCTGTTCCCATTGCCCAGAGTCGCCTGCACCTGGGCAAGGCTTCGGGAGGCTTTGAGCCCCTCTCACCTACTGCTTTTCTACAGAGTCAGAAGGCTCCTGTCATAAACACATATCCTTTCTGAGAGAAAGGACCAGACCTGCCTTCTGAGGCACCACTGACAACTTTAATAACTTATCTGGCAGAGGACAACCAGAAGAAACCGGATCTGGAACTGGCAAAGGGACCTCAAGGTCAGCCCTATTTCAGCACATTGCATTTCATAATGGAATGTGAACAATAAATCCCATCATGTCTTTAATAATTCAATAGTTAGCATGCTGAGAGAGGCGAAAGTCTGTGGTGTAGTGCATCAAGTTTTATGCCATTCTCTTACTTCTGAGCCTGAAAAGGCAGCTAACAGCACTTAACCTAACACGGCTGCTATTGCTGCACAGGAAAACATTAATTAGACTGCATAACTCTGAGAAGAAAACCTTTAATTCATCAAACCATGTACATCAAAGGGGGATCTTTTATAACATCATTACATGAGGGGTATGTTTTTTTCCTTTTTAACTGAAACTATGACAGGTCAGTCCCTCAGGCACCTTGTAACGGTGGTGGCCATGCCACAGGTTGTGAAGGGTTTTATTGACCATGAGGCCTTTCATACCACTGCCTGGAATGAAGAGGAACTTTATTCCAGCAGAAATATACCGGATATAGTGAGCAAACAGGGGTGCTGTAACATGCTGCCTTGTGCAGAAAAGAACCTCCTGTGTATCCACTGCAGTAAGTTAAGTGCTCCGTGGACCATCCCTGGTGTTTTGTGGTGGTGGATGCTGTGCACGGGCAGCTGACGTGCGGGCGTGTTCCCTAGTACTGGTCAGAGTAGGAGTTCATGAGAAGCAGATGAGGATGTAAGACTTGGGCAGGTGGGTTGGCTAGAGGGAGGAGTTTTGAATGTCATTGGAGTTCCCAAATGTCCTGCTCAGAGCAGCTGGGATGATGAAGCAGAGAGAAGGAGGACTTTTTTAATAGATATAAGCTTATAGAAAATGTTTTCCTCCACATACTTCTCCTATGAGTTTCCAAAGGTGTTCTGTTTTCCTTCTACTCTATTGCAGTCAAGTACCCATACTGAGGCCTTGGAGCAAAGCCACAGTTCCAGTCTTTATTTCTAGTCTCCTGCTATAGATCCATAAATAAAGTAAACCCCCTTATGGCAGAGTAATCTTCAAGAATGCTCAACATGAATAAACTTTTATGGCAAAACTGTAACCATTTCCCTGCAACTCAAATGAAGCTCATCTGATTTGTATCTTTTGTTATTATCATTATAGACTCCACTGAGAGTGCCCAGGTTCCCTGTTTCCTGGCACATAAAACATCCTGTGTACAAGAGATAGCAAGAGGCAGTTCAGTGGCAGTTCAGTGGCAGTGCAAACCCCCTGGCACAGGAAAACTCTTCAGCTGCCTGGGCAAGGCACAGTCACGGCTGCTGGGGGTTTCCCTGCCACCTGCTGAAGCCCGTGGCAAAAGGAGAAACCAGATAGGAAGTAACATTTAAGTCTGGTTTTAAAATTGAGATGCAAATCTGCTACACAAATATCCTACAAGAGGCAAGTCCAAAGGGAGCATGTTTCATTTTGGATCAGCTTAAATTTCTTAAACTAACTTTGCTGACATTTGTCTTGTGCCGATTAATTTACTTAGGTCTGCTTTGCACATTCACACTAAGCATAGATAAAGTTCTCCTCACAAAGGTTTATGCTCGCATGACAAATCTTAGGCTGCAACAGAAATGTTTTTGTAGCACGCTGGCCCTGTGCATCAGAACAGCCGCCACTGTGCACGGTTATTTGTTCTTGGCGGAACATTTGCTGTGTCACAGGCAGGCTGTGAGGAAAACGGGAATCAGCCTTTTGCCAAGGAAGATGCAGAGCAGACTTGAACAGCTGAAGGGAGGAATGGAGGCACTTAAAACCTTGTGGGTAATTTTTAGCTGATCCTGTTCTTTCTTTTACCAGAAAATACTAATCTAAAATATTAAAATAATATGGGTATTAAAAATATAGAGGGATTTCAATGCCCTGTGAAACTCTTAGTGATTTTAGGAGTAGAAGAGTAAAGTTCCTGTAGAAAGTTAATCCAAAAATTTGTAGGGATATTTTCACCCCCAAAATTATCCTGCTCTAATCAGTTCCAATTCTCTCTTTCTTTATTTAGGAGAAAGAAGGAGTTCTGTAGAGTATAATGAGAAAGGTATAAGTTCGCAGTCTTCACTTCCCAATCCTCCCACACCCCAAAAAAAGCCTTTACTTGGAGAGTTACATAGTTCACTTATCAAAAAAAGAAGTTAGAGAGTCCCCATTTCTGATATACCCTTTCATCCAGTGTATCAGAGTTCCTATCGCTCCTTATGGCTGCTTCTGCCTTTCACAACAGATAGATAAAAATAAACATGTGCTTCTAGTTCTGCTTTCTAAACCATTAGAAGAACACATAAGCAGAACAATAACATCAGTAGCTCAGCGTTTTTTTCCTTTGCACTGTCATGATCCAGAGTCTTTTGGGGAGCAGCAGTCACCAGCTCCCCATGACAGTGACTGAGTGGGGTCTGCAGGGACAAGGGTCCGTCTCCCACCTTTGAGGATGGAGGAACAGAAACATAGAAAAAGCTCCTGCTTGTTTAAGGGCAGGAAGGAAGGCAGTTTTTTTTTTTGTTCTAAAGTAAACTGCAATTTCAAGCTCTCTCTGAATACCTTTCAAGTACATCTGCTGTAAAGCCTTTGGAGCCACTGTTATTTACAAAGTAGGAAAGTGCAACCAATGCAGATTATAAGAGCTCTTTTCCAAGAAGAAAGCAAGAAGTGTGCACTCTTCCAGCATCCTACCAGGGCTAAAATTATGGTGGTTGCACTGGTAGGCAGGCAAATAGTCATTTAGCATGGTACTTAGCCTGTACATTCACGGTGCTTGCAATGGTTAATGGATAGGTTCATTTTCTCTATTTCATTTTAAATAAATAGCCCTTCTGGTTAGTTTTCTGCATATTATGCTATGTGCAAAGCCATCCTGGTATATACTGTCCCCAGGCACTACAACACTTTCATTTCCCAAGTTTACTCCAATCTTGACCAACCAAAGGAAATATGGATAACTTTTTCCTTCCTTAATTATTGTCCCAGATGTTTTCACTGCCATTGCTTTTCCTTTCAGCTATTGAGTGAATCAAGTGGCTGGCACTGTTCAGCATGATTTTTTCTTCTAGTCATCTACCCACACTTACAAGGTTAAGTTTCCTGAAAATATTTGCTATTAGAATATTTAATTTTTAGAATTTAGATATATTTGGTCCAAATTCAGGACAAAAACAAATAAGTATGGGTCTGATTTAATGACTCCAATTTAACCTTAAATAATACATGAATGAGCTGCATATATATGAACCAAGAAACCAGGGAATTATTCTGCTGCATTCTCTAAGTCTGCTCTATCCATGATTTATTTTAAATTACTTTGGGTAGGGTCACCTTCTTTTAGCATGTCACTATACATGACCATTTGTACATGCAGAAGTTGATCATATCATAAACAGTTGTGGTGCGGGGATGAATCTATTAAATTCTTCTAAGGTGCATCTTTACATTCTCACATTCCTTTACATTCTTTCACACCAAGGTTAGTACCTGTGTGAATGGAGGCTGCATAAAAAAGGTCTCTGAAATAAAAGCAGAAAAACTGGCAAAAACTTCATTTTCACTGGGACCTGGTATGTTCCCAATTCAGCAAAGAAATCTGGTCCTCTGTCTCCTTGTTGCCCAGAGGACATTCTGCTGTGCAAAATCCTGTATTTCACCTGTAGCATTTTCATGACAGTTTGTTCAACTCCGTTCTGTCATCACAGAAGGATTAGCGGATTGCTCACTTCTAACATTTCCCTTCCTCCTCCCCTGCTTTAAATGACAAATCAACTCACCGGGAGTCAGACACCAAAACCATTTATTTCTTTAACTGCTAGCAGGCATCGAGGTCTGTCTCCAGCTACCTTTGTAACTTTGGCCCAGCTCTGCACTTGTCACTCATAAGATCTACAGTTGTGGAAACTGTCAGGAGTATAGCGGCATAAAATTCAAACAGTCTCTGTGTGGTGGTGTCTGATAAGATAAGAAAAGTTATTTTGTGATTTCAAGATAGTTTGTCTCCTCTGACAGCTTTCATTTCAGTGTTAAGGAGTTCTTGCACAGCATTTGTCTGTACTTTTAGGGAAAAAATATAGTTTAGGAAACAGTTTACTTGATTTTTTTTTTAATTTCATAAAACTACCAGTACTGAATTTTAAATGAAATTAGGATTCCTAAATGAATCCTAATAGTCTAATATGTTCATTTTACTATTGCATTTTATCAGGTTTCACTCTATTTCACGGAAATATATTTAATCAGAGAAAAAAAAACCACTTAATACAGCTTTCCCAGAAGCACTCTTATTTTTTTAGATTAGTTAAAATGTTGAGAAATGATAGTGAGGAAGAACATTTTGAAAATTTTAGGTTGCCTTTTAAAAGATCTGGTGTCTTTGGAATGGTGTAAAAAAAAAGGGGGAAAAAAAAAAAGTAAAATCCACAAAATAAGACCTTCATTCTGCAGTTTCATTCTGGCTGGGGCTTGTGTAAGGACATCATTTCCTGCTCAGGAAAAGGCTCTACTTTCTCTTTAACAGAGATGGTCCTGTTCTCATTTTCTTTATTTTCTGTTTGTTTTGGACCAGCATTTCTAGGACTCCCAAAGAGTGTTACAATCATGAGACTACAGTACATGCATTACCTGCAGGCAGTGCCCCTCAGTTTATCAGTATCTGTCACGGGATCAAAAGGTTTTCTCTAAGTAAGGTGTGTGCAACATGAGCTCGCCATTCCCTCTAAGACACTAGTGCAGAAGAAATCTTGGTTTATACTGTGATAGTTTGTGTTTTTCCGTGTATTCTGCAGTCTTGCATGGGGTCTCCTGAGTGTCTTTGCCATGAAGCAGAGCTTCCCTGAGATTTACTCAACATGTTCTGGAGCACAGCCCGTACGTGCACTGCCACCTCTGTCCGTACAGCAGCCGTGGTCTCTGCTCTGCAGGGTCCTGCTTTTAAAAAAAAGTGTCCCTGGGTGTAGGGGTGCAACAAGCAAGCGAGGCTGTGAGGAGATGCTTGGCCATGTTCTGATAAAATTTTAATGACATCAATCGGAAATCAATGTCAGTTTTATCCTCCTCGCAGAGTCAGTGCTAGGTTTAAGCTAGTGTAGAGCACTTCTGAAATACCCAAATGCACAAAGCGTTACCTGTTTGCAAGGGAGGACCTCACAGAAAGGAACTGCCCCACACAAACCAAAGTTGCTCAGGACTACATGCTCTCTGACAACAGCATCCACCTCCACAGTCTAATTCTTATCCCACTTTATGATCATTCCAGGCAGTTCCTTTCCTCCCACTGCCTGTACAGCTGCAGCACCGAGGTTTTGCCCACCTCCCTGCTAGCTGTGCCCCGCTCCAGGAGCCGTGCAAGCAGACACGCTAACAGCCTGTGACAATGGCACCGTGTGGCAATGGCACTGTGTGACAATGGCACCGTGTGACAATGGCACCGTGTGACAATGGCACTGTGTGACAATGGCCCTGCGGAGCACCCCAAGGCAGCACTGCCACCGGGACAGCCCGCGTGGGAGGGCTGGGATGGAGGGCTCTCCTCACTGCTCAGGTCCTGACTCTTGGGCAGGGGTGGGAGGTGTGCCATGACCTTGAAATCCTCCTGAAAAATATGGTGAAACAGATTAGGAAATTTGCTGTAAGTCATGTCCATTTCCAAATTTTCTCTGTTAAAGAGAAGGCAATATGTGCTTTTTTTTAATCAGGACACAGCATTCTCTGTTCAGGGGTTTGCTCTGTTAAGTAGGTTTACAAACTTTTGCTGGCAGCTTAGAAAAGTGTAACAGCATATTAACATTTCCTCAGTATGGAACCTAACTTGGTGCTTGGGCAAGCAAGTTTTGGAAATTTTGGACAAATGTATGGAAGGCTGCTGGAATCCATTTTAGCAGCTAATATGCTGAACTTCTAAGTAAGTGAGATTGTGCTGGTATATATTTTCAAAAGATTGAACCATTTTTTATTACATTGAAGATTTGTTCTTTATCAGAATGAAGAACCGAAGAGGTTTAATAAATGCTCTTCTCCCCAGAGTCCTTTCCCTTTGAAAATTTTAACTGCACTGACATCTAAAGGTCCAATTCACGGACCATGGACTTGGGGACAATGTTCTTCTTTAAAGTAAGGAGAGGTCTGACCCAGGTCCCCAGGAGAAGACCCAAAGCCATCATTACATGCAATGCTCATCAGCCTTAAGTACCACACAGCAGACCATTTGAACAGGCTTTGTGTGGGGGTTTTTGTCTTCAGTGTTTCTGTGGTGTGTGACCGAATTGAACTTTATAAATATCAAACAGGCCTGTGGCCAGACTGCTGTGGCTGCAGCATTTACAAGGGAAAAAGAGAAAGGCACTCTTTGAAACTTGTAATTTTCCTCTCTTTGCTTTCTCTGTATTGTACTTTTAACATTTTAATATCCATGTCTATATTTAGAGGCACCTGTCAGTCTCTTTGGCTGCAGCACTTCAGACATCACAGCCATAGTGTGCTGGCTCCACTGCAACTGCCTTTGTCCTCTGGTTTCTTTTGCCTCAGGTAACTTTTGCATGTAAATATATTTTGCTTCCTCTTCTGTAGAACTGAAGAACCATGGACTAGTCAAAATGGGGAAAAGAGCCTGCCAATAATGAGTGGGTCTTTCAGAAATATGATTTGAGAAGTCTTGACTGGAAATCAATTAAGAGTCCATCACAGAGTATTTGATCTTCCAGACATTTTAGTACGAAGCTGAGGCAGGAGAAAACACCATCAGGGTCCTTTATAACAGAGAGATCCAGTGTTTTCATAAAGAGATAAAAGCAGACTTTCCAAGGACAGAGCACCCTCCCTCAGACTTTTGCACCGGATGCAGACTAAACAACCTGAATTGAATTGAGATTTTCCTTTCTCTTTTCACTTAAACCAGCAGCCATGCTGTGCACATCTGTGTGGTTTGTGTAAACAGCAAAATCCAGGTGTTTTCTTACATTTCTAATCATAGTTTTAACCTCTATTCTGTGTATGTCCCAAGACTGGGGACATCAATGGTACTGTAATCTGCTTGTTCCATTTATGTTATTTTTCCAGATGCAAGTGTGCTTGTGGTTTTTGATAAAAATTCAGCCTGTTAATTGCTCAGAAAGGTTTATATTCAAGAACTGGTCATGTCAATCATATCTGTGGCCTACTGGCTCATCCTTACCCAACCCTTCACAGTATAAGGCTTTTCTGGGAGTACAGCCCACTTTACATTCTGGTACAGTCCTCAAGTGCAGTATGTGATCATAATTGACAGAAAAAGAAACAGAAATTGCATTGCAAGTCACCATAAAATGGTTATTTAAAGTAATTTTTTCATGTGATTGCTTTATACTGTCTTGGAGATTACTAATTTCAGAGGAGTTTTCAGGGAATTGCTTTAAAAAATAGTGGTCACAAATTAGTAAATGCAATTATTTAGGGGCCTTTAATCCATTTTATTAATAAAATCCTAGAGCAATTAATTTTTACATTTAATCACTCTTTTTAATTTTTTTTTAAAGACCATCATGTATTTTATGTGGATGCTGAAACACACTGACTATGTCAGACTTTCTCCCATTACCAGCACGTGGTCAGATATAGTAAAAATAATCCTTTCATTCCAGGGCTTTCTTTTCTGTACTTTATGTTCAATTATCTTTTCCCTGTGGCATAATATCCTAATTCACTTAACGTGTACTCAACTTCAAAGTCCAAGTCTCTCAAGTGGTTTTTAGGATGTTGGTCAGTGATATTCTGCAATATAGGGGACAGTGCATCACATGCACTGACAAAGAGTACAAAACATTCCCAGGAATAGCAGGGGTGACAAGGCAAGACAGTGATATCAGGCTGCACTACAGGGCAAGAAGCAGCACAGGCAGTTTTATAGTGAAACTTGAAACTACCAATGTTTCTAGTATAGATTTTAAAAGATATATAAAATAAATAAGGCCAGCTGGGGAAACAAATGTTTGGTAGAGGAGAAGTGCAAGAATGGGGAAGACAGTTCTCTAGGAGTTACCAGACTGCACCTGGAAAACAGAGAAGCTAAATTTAACCAGCAAAGAAAAGTTTGCAACAATACATCTTAACAGTGTGGTTAAGCAACATAAAAACACTGAAATCAGCCAGAGATTCTGATATTTAATGCCTCATATCCCAGGAGCTGACTCAACAATAGCACAGTAATATTTCAACATACATTTTACAACATATTTCCCTTGCCAATGTGCTTAGGCCAGTCTATAATTAGATATAATAATTAGGAGTCAGGCAATATATTATTTGAGTGAATGTTTTGCAGTAAAGACATACACTTTTCTTGCTTGAATTTTCCTTAAGCAAACAGTATTTCCTTTTTTGGGGATTGCAGCTTACTACTTTGCTTACTACTTTTTCAGTTTTCTTGAATTGCAATGATCAATGTTTTTCTGGACTATTCCCAGTCACCTACACTTCCCAGGAGCTAAATCATAGATAAAATAGAAGTTGAGAATTTGAAACTTTGGTTTGTGTAGTCCCATTATGTTACGGTTATTACACACGTGGGTTCTTTTGAGGTTACAGCTCTAAGAAAGTGAGGTCAGGTCTTCCTGTCAGGGCTATCATTTAAATCAGCAGAAACTGTTCTCTTGACATGTTCAGTGGAGGCCACATCCCTTTCAGGTTTGTTACCTTCTGCTGGCCTCACTGTGATCACAGACAGAGGAACTGCACATGGATACAAACAGCCCTGCCTTGCCTTTCAGCTCCTTTTCAGATGCGTCTGTGAGCCCCTGGGAAGGATGATGGCAGGGATCTGTGTTTGTCAAAAGGTGGCCAGTATGATTAGCCATTTTAATCTAGAGTCCTGGCCACCATGCTTCCAAGGGTTCCATGCTGCCATGGAAACACATATAAAGATTTACCAAGGGGGGGGAAAAAAAAAAAAAAGGAAAATGACAGAAATTTGGGAAAGGCAGTAGTGTTCAGGGGACAAAGTTTAATCCTCATTAAGTGGTGTAATGTTGAATATGATTTGCTGTATTACAGCTTTGTTAGTCAGCTAACAGCTTGATTTTACAACTGTGCACACATACAGTTAACATTTTTATTTAAGAAATCCCAATAAAGGTAATATGCCTAGTGCTGTAGCTATGGCTTGAAAAATAACTGAGTTAAAGCCGAGTTTCTTTATGTGGCACTTAAAATTTAATAGTGCTTTTTTTCCTTTATTGATCTTTTGAACACTTCATTTGATACCAAAAGTAGAAGGAAGCTGAATCTACCGTTCCAAAGCCTTAAGGCAAGAATGGGCAGTCCAGATCTAAACTGAAATCTGAATATTAGAAGATCACCTTTCCTCTATGATGCTAAAACAAAACCTACGTTTCCTCCTCCTCCTCCTGAACTTTGGAGTGGCTGATGTTGTCAGCCTGTGAGGAGGCTGTGGAAGAGAACACCTGAACTGTCATGCCAGGTTGGCTACAAATTGCTGCCTCTTCTAGACAAGAGCATTTTCTTCTATATATAGCCTACCCTCTGCTTTTACTGTGAAATAATTAAAATGATGCAGTAGAACTGAACAGCACAAATACCCTGCATGGCCTCACCACCTGTGCCAGCTGTGGTCTGCTGCTGGTGGCACTGTCCTGTTGGGGGCACGTTTGCTGTACATGCAGCTGTTCAGCCAGGATGGGCTCCTGATTTCTCACTCTGGCTATGCTATGCAATGTGATTAAATTAGATCTCTTACATTGTTCACTGACTTCTGGTAAATTACACCTTTGATTTCTGGTCCAATGAAAAGGTGCTAATTATCTTTGTAAGTGCTCATTTAATGTTCTGCAGTGACATAAAGCATGAGTGCAGCCGCCTGCATGCCCAAACCTTCCAGAGGTTTCTCCCAGGCTGCTCACTCTCATCAGCCTTTTTAATTTTTCCTCTGCTCCTTCCCTCTGTCCCTCCAAGGCACCTGCTGTGTGCCAGTTCTGCAGCTGAATAAATCTACAGTGTTGTTTGCTGCAACTGGCTCCATTTTAACCCATGAAAAAAAGAAAATTGGCATCCTGTCTGCATTGCCCAGCTCTCATTATGATTTCTCTCTTAGATGGAGTTTAGCAGACCTCACTTTGCAAATGGCTGCCCCTACTCTTCCCTTGAGAAAGAAGTTGATCTGGGGAAGTGTTTCACCCATGCCTTACACAGCCTGCACCTCCCCTTCTGTGGACAGTTTCTAAAAGCTCTCTGCTGCTGACTGTGCTTATGTGACCCGCAGCCCTTGGAGGCCAAGGTGCCCAAACCCACCCACCAGGACCTGCACACACATCCCTGGGGAGCAGCTGGTGCCAGGGGCTGTTCTCTCCTGGAAAGCAGCCCATGGCCTGGGCTCCCCATCCCCAAAGTGGTGGAACCCTGGCAAAGTCCATGGACATCCCTTGGGTGGCTGGGACACTGTCCTGCTCTCATGCTCCTCACTTCATTCCCTGTCCCTAGACCTGCATGCTGGTGACTCCAGCCTCAGCATCTCAGATGTGATGTGAGCCATCTCAGATGGCTTGTGCCAAAGCTGTGGCTGCTCCCCAGTGTCCCACCTCTCACATGGGGACATGGCAGTGGTTCTGCAGAGGGGATTTCGTGGCTGCTCCCCAGCAGCCCCACCTTCCTTCTCAGGGAGAAACTGCCCAGCACTGGTGGGTAAAGGCACGGCTCCCTCTGTGCTGGCTCTGGGCTCAGGTTTTCAGTGGTGGCTTTACTGCAAGGAAAGCAGAGGCTTAAAATGCACTTGTCACCTAACTGCATGTGACTGCAATCTGTAAAAAACATGCCCGATTCTAAAAGCTTGTATTTAAATAGTGGGAAAAACCCCAAACTTTGCCTTTCCAATTGCTAATGCCATCCCTGCCGGCTCTCCCTGGGTGTTCTGGTAGGTGTCCCCAGACCTTCACTGCTCCACAGCTGTACACTGGGCAGGGTCTGCCCCAGGCTCGGGGTTCCCCTGTCCCTGCCAGGTCTCATCCTTGTGCCAGGCTGACAGCCAAAAATGTTTGTTTGAGTTCTATAAATGGTGAAAATCCAGCGCAGAAGGAGAGTGGCACTGACAGCACCCAGTGCCCTGCCTCTGTAGAAGAGGCCTGCTATTGAACCCACTCATTTATTACAGGTGGACCAGGCTGAGGCTGTTTCACAGGAGATTTTTCCCCTCCCAGTTTGAGCACTGTTAAACCTTTTCCATGTCAGCTCTGTTTGCTGCAACCTGTTGGCTGTGTCTCAGCAGGGGCTCTGCTCACAACTAACAGGCACAGCCGTGCTCCCAGCCACTCTCCCAGGACAAAATGTGTTTGTGGAGCACAGCAGTGGCCAGGTTCAGCAGGGCTGACTGGTGTGTGCTCATCTACTTCTATTAGATTTCTCTTTAAAAGCACACTGGCTTATTTTTTGTTGTTACTTCCAAAGAAGATTAAACATGCCCTAGTTTGAACTTGAAGAATTATTTTGCTTTCACTCAAACATCCAGCTATGCTATATGAAACCCAGGCTTGTGAGGCTGCTGCATGAGAACTGGGTTGCCCCCATCTCCTTTTGCAGAATCCTGCTGCCAGAGGTTTTATTCCCTAATCATTACCAAGACAAATATTCCCAGGTGCCATAGTGAAGCACAGTTATTAAACAAAGAGAGAAGGAAAGAAAGAAAAAAGCTACAAATCAGATTTCAAACAGCAGTTAATTTGCTTTACCATCACTTGCTTGCTATGTGCCAGGGCTCCTGCAGATATTTGTGGGAATCAACCCACAGCAGTGAAGCTGCTCTCTCTGACTGAGTGTGCATCTGGGCCATGCACCTGCTTGCCTCTGTTCTGGGCTAGACTCGGTTTCTCAGTTGCCCCAACCCTTAGACATGTTTGCTGCTGCCCTCATTCATGGAGATCAAGCCCTTGCAGAGCAGACAGCTTCACTTCCAGGCACCACACCAGAGACACAAGAGCTTGGGTTACATCAGTGTTTGTTCCCTAACCTGAGGCTGGACAAAGAGTACCTCGCTGGGGTTTGTGCTCTCCAGTGCCTCTGCTGCTCCTCGTGCCACACAACATTCCCTGAGGAAGCAGGCTGCTTTTGTGCCATGCTGGTGGCTGGCTGTGCACCTTTATCACTGTGCACACTTGGGATACAAGTGTCTCTTTTACATGGGTGTGATGGGGGCAGTGGTGTCACTGGACAGACAATTATGTACCTTGACACAGCCAATCCCCTCCAAAGACTGGAGTCAGAGCACTGTAGACACGATTCAGTGCAATCCCATTGGCCTGTGGTCCTGGCTTCCCTCTCTGGTGTGGTCCCTTGGGATAGGTTGGGGTGAGAGCTTTTTCCTGTTCATTGTGATCAATTCTTCCAGCTTGTACCTCCACCAGCCCTTTCCTGCATCGAGCCCTTGCACACCGAAATAGTGTTTGCAGACATATTCTAACAAGGCCAGGGAGATGTAAGGACATCCAAGGTCCAAAGTAAGATTTTTTCCTGGAATAGCACTTCTCCTTTACAACCTCTTTTAATATGGCTGCACTGAACAGTAAAACAACATTGACCTGACCCCAGCAGTGTTCAGAATTTAGTCTCTACCAAAACTTTACGCAGTTCTTTACAGTTTGCATATCTCTTCACAGGTCTTAGATATGCAGGACTGAAAACAAATAAGACTATGTCAAGTGAAGAGATCTACCCTGATAGTAAGAAAGATTATTCTATACAAAGAACTGCAGAAAAGACAATTTTAAAAATTTATATGTAAACTGGGGAGAGTTGGTAGGTAGCAGTGATGTTTATGAGCTATTTATGGCCAGCTTATGATGTGAATTGTTGTTTGTTGTTTTATTTTAGAGAAGGGAAACCTCGAAGCATAAAAATATGGGAGTGTAGTTGAACTTATTTGGGGCACAATTTTTCTCACTTAAAATGCATTCTTACATTTCAACCAATGTAATTTGGCTTAAAGGAATACTGAGAAGGTAAGTAATTCTTTCACACTAGTAATTATTTTTTTTTTCCTAAGAAGCTGGTTAAACTGTTAGCACAAGATTTTTGACATATATGTGTGATATATTAATGACCCAATCCATTCCCCCAAGGAGCCATTTGGTTTTTAGCTTTTTAACTACTTTTTTTATTTATATTGAGGAAACAATCAAACTCTCATCTGGGATTTTTTTTCATTGACATCAGTATGATTGCTTTGGGCTTTTATAAAGGAGAATTAATTAAGGGCACCGATTCATCATTGAATCAGCTTCAACTTTGGTGGCTAAAGAGGTTACTTCTGAGGTGATAACCTCAGCTCTTCTGAACTCGACAGGAGTCATGAACCAGAGATCCCTCCTGCTGCAGCTCACAGCCCAGCATGTTAACATAAATTGAAATCAATAGATGTTGGAATGAATACACCACGTGCTGTGAACTGGGGTGGCCCAAGAGCAGGGACACTATCCCTTCTGCCACCCAGCTCCAGTAAGTTCTGCCAGAAGGGTGGGATGGCCATCAGGAAGTGATAGATTTTTCCATGGTGCAGAGCCTGCAAATCCCCTCTGTGTTGTACCGTCAAGCTACAGCATGAAAGCTGGATATTTAATATCACATCAAGCTGGATTTCTGTTGGACTCCTGCATCTGCTTGGCTTGGCTAGCACAGCTAGTCTGGTTAATTTCAGGAGGAGTTTTATGGAGGTTTATGGCTCTGCAAAACAATAAGCTAAATTCTGTATAATTTTACTTTGAAATAAGCCAGACAAAAGATATTTTTCCCAGTTCACATCACCATTCCCTGCACAATAAGTATTTTACACATGATTTTAACTCAAAGATGGGAAGAGAGCCAAGAATGAGTTCCCAAGGTATACAAAACCTTACTAAATTGGAGTGCAATACTAGGAAAAGAGGGCACATGCAGATGTGAATCGAACTGATCTTGAAGCGGACGACGTTTGCTTTTCCAATCCTATTCTCATTTTTACAGCTGCTGGTGATTAAAGCCCAGACCATTGTAGCTACCGCCAGTAAAAAAAAGCCTAAATATAAGTAGTGTCTTCAAGACAGGAAAAACTGAAAACAAGGTGCTGGTGTCTGGCTGTTAACACCTTAGATAAAGACCAGAAATACAGCTGGATAATTTTTTCAAGTGAAGAGACTTTCATCACAGAGGAACATTAAAAAAACCATTGTTCAATGTCAGTCAAAGTTAGTTGTGAATTTGTGCAAAGTTCAGTGAAGAAAGTTCAGCAGATTTTCTTGGAAAAAAACAATATGTGATTACATTCTTCAAATGCTTCCATTTTTGTCCAAAACATGAGTAAAATATTTTAATAATGAAGGAGGAAAAAGACATCCCAAATAAAACAGATGATTTAGGTATTTTTGGAGGAGAGCAGAGATTGGGACATTTTCTCAACTGCTTTTGTTTTTAGACCCATGACTTATACGGATATAAAGTACCAAATTTCTTTGCCATTAATCTCAATTTCTGACAGTTTTGTGTGTCAATACATAGCTATTTATTTTAACTGAATTTGGCCCAGAAACTTTTATAGATTTCACCAAATATCTACAGACTGCATTTGATCTCAGACCTGCCATATAGTCATTTCAGTAAGAACGTGTGATGGCAAAAATGTACAACATTGTTATAATTAGGCATCACAAAACATTTGTCACCATTAGTGAGTTGTAACTTAGGAACTATATTGCAAAAAAAGTGAAAGACTCACCCAAAAGAGCATCCTCTGTCATTCTTCCCAGCACAGTCTGACTTCTGCCAGGGATTTGGGTCGGGTGTGGGACTGTCCTGTCATTATCTTACCATTAAGTGCAGCCCTCCCTCTGCCCACTTTCACTGGGAAGGGCGAGGTGGATGAGACACAATCTGGTTCTAACCAACGAATGACCAAACCACCACAAGTCTGTCTGGTTCTGCCAGCCTCCTCAAGACTGCAGTTCCCTGGGTAGTCTTGTATGAATGAAACCTGGTACCATTCAGGCCGTGGGATTATTTTAAATTTAAGAAATCCTCAAGGTTTTCACTATTTACAGAGGGCTGTCCCCCACAGCGATCACACTTCTCTCTGCAATGAGTGATGATGCAATTCCTACTCCTTTCCTTGCAAATGGGGAGAGGTATAAGGAGTGGCACTTCATTTCATTTTGGTTATGAGTCATCAGCTCTCACCTTAAATACTAGGGCGAGGTCTCCCAGTCAAAAAGAAAATTGCTCTAATCGTGAAAGAAAAGTAGCCAAGCCTGGAGAGAATGTTTAAACTGATAGTTGTGCGGGGTTTAAGTAATCTCCACATTAATGAAGCCAAAACTCCCACAGGAGGAGACATTTTGTTAAAAAAGCAGGGCCTCTGCTGGCTTAGAAAAACCACTAGGACTGTGCCCACTCATGTAACTCTGTGGTATCTCACAGGACTAGAAAACTTGTTTTAAACTGTATCTTTCTGAAAAATTCAGCCTTCTGTTTCTGTCCCCCATCACCTAAATTGCTGATAACTATAGCAGTAATAGAGTTGCTAATTCTATGGAATCTGGCAATAAATGACCACTATTCTGAAGCAGAGATCTGGTGCTCGTGCAGAGCAGAGCCCCTGACCCAGCTCCTCCATGGTGCAAACCGACACTGAGCTGTGCAGGAGGCAGGAAGGAGTTCTGATTTATAGCATCTGAAGGGCTGACCCAGAAGCTGGAGTAAATGGGCTTGATCTAGCAATTCCCAACATCCTCACACTCCAGCAGTATTAACGATCAATTAGGAGGCACTTTGTTTCCATACCGCAGCAGCAATAGCTTTAGCCCTCCTTTGAAAGGGCACAAAAGGGCAGAGGGCAATGGCCGAGCAGAGAGATGACAAAATAAAGTGGGGAGAAACCAGGGACTCTTAGGAACCTAACTGCAAATCTTGTAACAAAATGCAATTGGACAGAAGGGACTTGGTTTCAGATGTAAAGTAAGCTGAATAGGTGAAAGAGTTCTCTTTAAACTGTCATCATTAATTTAAGCCAAACTTAATTAAAAAAATAAACTGAAACAGCTGGGTGTAGGAAGTGGCTGGCTGACCTCAGTGCTGAGGCTGTTTTCCTTTCTCCTTTTAAACCATTGTTCATCAGCTTCCACTTAAGGCAAACCAGAACCATCAGACTAACCACAATCAAAACCATAGGGCTTGCTTGCATCTAATATTTCCCTGTGTCATGACATCCATTAAAAGAAAGTAAGGAGTACCACTGGAAAATTCCTTTTACACATTTGCACGGTGCCATGCTATGTTACCTGAACGAGAGGACCAGAGAAATACTTAAAGCCTCAAAAACATCTTCTATTCCAGAGGATCTTTGTATGTGATTATGTGTTTATAACACTTGAAAAACCATTATTCCTGCTTCTTATTCTACATAAACTTTGGAATAAAAGCAAAATTGCTTTATCCCTGCGTCTTACCCTTGCCATCCTTTGTCAGGCTGAGGTAAATAGTCAGATCTTCGGGGTAGTTCCTATCATATGATGTGTGCCTTCAGAACCTCTCTCACTACACTTCTCCCTGGTTCATCCATGCAGAAATGCAGTACAGGTGATGCTAATGGTGAGAGGCAGCCTGCTTCAGCTCGGGGTGGAGAATGGTGTGCTGCTCCTCCGGAGGGCACACTAACCACCTCATTTACTTGATTTCCAAATGGTGGGAATGTGATGAGCCTGCCCCAAAAACATTCTAGTCCTAATGTTGCTGTGCTAGTCCAGCCCAATGGAGGGTGCATTCCTGCACTGCTGCCACCGTGGAGCCCTCTCAGAGGGAAGGACTACTTATGGCTCACCTCCTACTGATTTTCTGTGGTGGGATGTCCAACAGAACATCAGTTTCTATGTGAAAATACTGGAGTGTTATTGAAACTCATCGTTTCTGCAGTAGGAGGGGATTACTAACATACAGCATACTCCCTATACATTTCAAATATAGATCAAGTGGTAGTTTCTGAGAGAAGTTATTCCACAAGTAATCAATTATCCATGTGAAGGAAACAAGATCTCAGATTTTTTCTTAGCTGATAGTCATCAGTGCCCTCAAGCTCATCCTTTTTACTTTGGTGGGACTTACTAATGTGTCTGAAGTTAATAATATGTTTAAGATCCATATTTCAAGAGTCTGAAAGACTTATATAATTCAAATAATTATCCTACCTTTGCAAGGCTTGTCTTAGCTTGGAACAGGCATCAGAAAGTCATTCAGGAGGAGTTATGTTTTACCACACAGAGAACAGAAGTTAAAAAGACATTTAACACCATACACAAAACCCAGGATGGACTAATGTATATTTTTGTAGTAGTGAGAAAGTCATTCATCATGGTTACAAAATGGTGGTTACATCACAGCTCCTGCTGCAGCAGGGAACACTGGTGCACACACAGGTGCCATGAACAGAAAACAGATTACAATATTTTTCAGTATCTCAGTAGCAAATTGCCACATTTTGGAATTTCTAAAGGCAATTCAAGCCAAATATCCCAATCTGCAAAACTTTGATTTTAAGTCTCCTTATTTTTGGTGTTAGTTATCATGTCTAGATTCCCAGTACCACTGCAACAAAGTAGGAGTTTCTGGTGGCTTTGTGTGAGTTCTCTATCCCTTTTAAATGAGTCTAGTTAATGCATTTTTTATCTCAGTGACACTTGTCCTCCCAGCCCACTGCCATGGCTACCTGAGTTGTCTAATGGCTTTGAAAAACCTACTGTCATCTCTGGATCATTTCACACATTTAAAAGGACCATCTATCAATTCGCTGTTAAAAAACACATCAAACTCAAACCCGTGGTGGTTCTGTCTGTGGAAAGGAAATGGTGATCTGCCCATCCAACAGGGATTAAAGTTACCTTGTTCCTTTCTGTTCTGGCTAGCTCCTAAAATTCAGCTGTGACCATTGTGGATACACTCAGAAATGTGCAGACCACAGCAGGAGCTTGGCTGCAAAGGGCAAAGTGTTCCTCAGTGCTGTGCCTGCCATGTCCCAC
The DNA here is from genome assembly GCA_013397295.1 of Polioptila caerulea. NCBI lineage: Eukaryota > Metazoa > Chordata > Aves > Passeriformes > Certhiidae > Polioptila > Polioptila caerulea. The sequence continues at coordinate 38,407 of VYXF01012569.1, forward strand.
TGTGGGCTGGGGGAGAACTTACCTGGGGCAGCCCTGGGCTGGGGCACTGCTGAGCAAATCCCAGAGCTTCTGTCCCCTCCGTGGTGGGGCTCCTGCCACCTGGAAACCTTGGTGTTGCCTGGCCCTTGCTGCAGGGGAGCCCAGGAACCATGAGATGAGTGGCATGAGCTGCCTTTCCAGGCTCTGCAGCACCTCGTGCAGTTGGAGCAGTGGTAGAAAAACAACTGAGGGAATTTTCTCTGAAAAGCTTTGAAATCAATATTCCAGTAAATCATCAGATGCTGAAGAATAAACAGGTTGTCCCAGGATGAAGCAATTAATTTGTTTTACTCTTTGACCTGCTAAAATGCAAAAATTGCTGTGGAATTTACTCTGTGTGACATGTTCGAGCAACAGAGCACTCTCCATTAGTGCTAGTGTTTTTCTAATTACAGCTATAAATAAAAGCTAACCTCCATCCTGATTCAAAATGGATTCCATGGACTGCCAGGTGCATAGGTGATGCAATGCAGAGAGATGAATGCAGCAGCATTTGCATCATCATATTGACTTACAACTTGGGGGTTAATTATTGCATTCTTTTGCCAAGTACTGGGACAGCCATTTTTAGTCCTTTCCAAAATGCTAAAAAGAAACTTGACAGCTTCTCATTAGATTAGAATAGACAAGATGCTTGAATCAACAGTGGAATTTTATTAGGGATGCTCAAGTATGAAAACAAGAGCTTTTCATTTTGATATTGTATACTTTATGCTGTATTGATTTGATTTTATTGATTTTTAATAAAAAAAGTGTAAGTGTTTCTCCAATGGTGTAAATTAATTGTTATTGTGCCACAGAAAACAGAAGACTGCACCACAGTAATTAATATTTCCTGGCAAGGAAACCAAGCTTGCTTGCTGCTGAAATGGGCTTTAAAGCTTATTTTGACATAGCACAGAGGCGAGCATATGCCTGTGAGGGGGTGATGTGGCAGGCATGGCAGTTGCTGCAAGGACTGGGATTGGATCAGGAGACCTCGCAGCCACACAAGGTCCCATGTCCCTGAGCTCAGCTTGGGCAGGAACAGGCTCCCAGCCCTCCTCACCTGCTCCTCACCTTTAGTCTGGGGGCAGCTGTGGATGGGAGGTGGGCTGTACCCTAATTTTGAAACAGCTCACCAAACTGCAGAGGTGCAGCCGTGAACCTTTCTGATGCTTTCAGTTCTTGGCATCCACACGTTATCCCCTGTCACATCCAGGATGCCCTCTGTAGGTGTTGGGGGCTTCTGGGCACACAGAGAGCCCCTCAGGCCTGGCTGCAGCTGCTGGGCACTGCAATGGACTAAGGAGCTTGATCTCCCCAAACAAGGGAAAATGAAACATCACATACAGCAGCTATTCCAGCATCAGCTGAAACGAGGAAACTGAAGAGAAATGCCTTTTCTCCTCCTCCATGAGGCACCTTTAGATGACTTGAATAAACTTCAGTAGAATTAAGTCAATACAGCTAATTCCTGAAAGATTACAGTTTAACTAAGAAGAGAAAAAAAGCACCTTCTCTCTAAGTAATGAGTAAGGTAAGGGAGTTACAGATAGCTGAACAGATTAATTAGCAGCTGGGAGATGAATAGTATTGTGTTAGCTACTGTAACTTAAACCAACTCAATCCCTTCTTTTGAGACCATCTACATTACAGACTAATTATAAGGTATGTGCTACAAGACAGGAAGCTCTTCTTAAATAAGTTAAAACACATCCAGTGACAGTGATAGATCCATTAATAAAAAAGAAAGCTCTCTATAGTTTTTCTCACACAACCAAGTTTTCTTCTTTCGTACTAAGCTAAAAGAAAATTTTGATGAAGTAACATTTTATCACAGCAAAATGGCTCCACATCAACACATCACCAAAACCCAGGAGCGTCTGGGTTTGTACCCTCAGACAGAATTTAAAAACTGCTGGGGAAGACTAACCCTAAAGCTGGAAGTAGCAGGGCATGGAATATTTAAAGGAAATGCAATATGAATAGAGGATCTCTGCAGGAGGGAGAGCCTGTAACCACCCTGACTACTGCATCCACTAAGGTCTTCAGACTCAGCTGAGAGAACAGCTAAAGCCCAGCCTCCAGCTCAGGAACCAGCATCCTTTGGCCTTTCAGGCATCTGGTGTATGTCTCTCGTCCTAATCTCCAATTTCAGGGAAGCTTGCACTACTATTAACTCCCTGGTTCCTAGTTCTCTGGTGAAGATCCTACATCTAGGCAAAAGCATAAAGACATTGTGTAAACAGGCAGAAGGTTTCTGTAACTGTTTTCATTGGAAGTGATATAAAAGTGCAAATTGATAGTGCTCTATGTTTTGTTCAGAGGGACATAGATTACATGGATAGGTTAATTTGATCTCTCACCTACTTTCCCAAAAATGTAACTAAAACTCAGGTTATTTCTGGATAATCCATCCCACTCTATCTTTCCCTCTTATGCAGATCTTCACATGAGAGTCTTGCTGTGGCATGCAAATCAGACTCAAAAAAGTGTCCTTATGTCATTTAGCCTTTGGTACATGTCATCTGAGAGGTATCAGTCTTGTGAGAGCACCAGTGTGGTCCAGCTATCTGGGGCAGAATTCAGGTTTGAGGTGCATTGGAGACTCCTTTGTGAAGTTTCTACAAAACAAGTTTCAATAATTTTGGACAATTAACTAAGTATTGTATCAAAATAAAATTCTCTGTCAAGGTAGTGTCTTTCTATCTATTTCTCCTATTGTCAAATTGATTTTTGCCTGTAAAGGGCTGTTATTGGTGTACACATATTCCCAAGTACTTCAGACATCCTTCTTGTTGATTACAGATGGTTCCAAATCAAAGCCTCAGATTCCCAAACCTTGACATTTCAGATTGATTTAGAAATAAAAGAACAGAAAACTTTATTCCGTCAAAGTAATAGTGTGTGAGATTAGTTGTAATACAAAATTTATTCTTCATGAGTACCATTTTCCACTCTCAGTCAATTTTCCAGAAGTCCTGTTACTGGGTGAATGACTCAGAAAGCTTTAGACCTGACTAGCACAGCCTCTATGAGCAGATGGTACAAATTAAGGAAGCTGTGCTATGTTACTTCAGCTGAGAATCTGAAGTTCAAATTTTTGTCTCTGTTTTTCATATAACTGTATTTAATATCAGGAGCCTAAATCAGAAAATAACAGGAAAACTCTTACTGGTATGAGTGGAAGACTAAGATGGGCAGGACTTCCTCCAAACAGGCTCGATAGAAGTCATCTGTCACAAAAGTGACAAAAAGTATTAACAAGCACATGGGCAAGATGAGACCTGTAAGGCAAGAGCAAAGCCACAGAGGGTTCTAACTCTGCTTGGTAGAGCACTGTGTGATCAAAACTTCCTTTAAATTTTAGGAAATTATATATTCCAATGGGCTGATACAAAATATATCTATACCCTTAAGTGGATCAGGACATTATGGTGTTAGGCATGCTGATAAGGTTTTGTTACCTTTATGGTGATCTGTAGGAGAAAGAATGTTTGCCTGCAGAGAGATAAGATAGTAAAACTGCTCTGCTCTTGTCCTGCTGTGATTCAGCGGTCAGGAGCTATTTCCACTACTGAGAAGTTCAGGTCCAACAAAAATCCTCTGGCAGTCTCAGCCAGTGACTTCATGACAGCTTCAGACAAAGCCTTTTGCTCAAGATAGGATATGAATTGAAACAATCTGGTAAAGAAAAACATTCAGTCAGTATTCAATAGAAGTGCAAATCTAAAAGTCTCCCCTCACCAGACATATTTTAATGAGTGCATAGTTACAGGGTGACTATGTTATCTCATAGTCTTCTTGTGTCATTAACTGAGAAGAGAGTTTTTAAAAAGTGTCCCCACAGAAATCTTATTCATATGTTTTATTATATGTTCCAGAACAGGCACCACTTTAGTTTAATGGTATGTTGGATGATGGTACAAATTTATAGGCAAAGGTTTACATCACAGACAGCTGGGATGAATAACAATAAATTAATTTAAAGTGCTACAAAAGTGCTCCCCATAGTATGCAGTGCTTATGTTCTCAAGACTAATAATTTATAAATGCACATCTTTTATAATACTGGTCCAAAGTCCTGAAAGCAGATAGTTAAAAAGCAGTCACATGATATAAATTATTTTTATTAATATTTCAAATGCATGATTAGGGTGGGCACTATTAGCATTAGATAGCTTTTGTTTATGATCAGATGCAATGAAGCAATAGCCAGACACAGAAACCAGCTAAGCAAGGGCAACCAACCATTGGGAATCCTGGGGTCACTCCTGCTGCTTCTTCCACGTGCTCTTTAGAAGCTGGTGGTCATCACAGCTAAGCTTCCTTTTGCTTCTCTGTTGAGTTTGTCACATTAGACACTCAGAAGGCTTGAAGAATAAAAATCTGTGCTACAGAGTGCAGTCAGAAGCAGCTGTGCACCTCTGCCTGGCTTTCCTTCCACCCCCAAACACCAAACAGCAACAGTGCAGAAGGCAGTGAGGGGGACAAAGGGTGCTCCCACCCCTGCCCTCATTACACCAGCAGCACTGATTTCAACCCTGAGCGAATACTGAACTCTCACACAAACTCCTGCTTGGATGGGCAGGTTACCTGAAAACAATTTCCTTGCTTTGGGATGACACATTTTTTGTTCTGTGTAAGGGAGTAAGGGAGAAGTGACACCTCCAGGCAAACAAGCACTGGCAGTAAAGCACTGTGGAGACTAAGGATCAGGGCAGGCCATAAGCTTTCCTTTTGGGGCACAGGACTACTTTTTTCCTAGGATAACCCAATGTCTTTCTGCAGTGTTCTGCAGTAGTGAAAGGGTATATTCACCATTACTAGTGAGGGCAAAAGAGAAACCAGCTCAAATAACTTGGGTAATGCTGCATCTTTTTCCCCAGTGCAGCTCTCTGGCATACCTCACTGCAGGGATGTCACTTGCCTTAATACCACCCTTACTTTCCCCAGGCAAATTTGGCTGCTTCTCACTTTTCTTGGTGAAAATAATTTACTTCTTAAATGCATAGTTATTAATCTGAGGTTATAGAAGGAGTCTTTCACACTGACGGAAGGATCATGAATAATTTCTGTGTCTCTTCTTTTGGGCCATTGCCATGTATTAGACTACATATTTGAGTCTCAGCCGATTGAAAAAACATGCACCACAATCAACCCCATTCACTTCAGTAGTTCTTTAGCAAAGTAAGTGGAGGGAGCCACAAAGTGGGCAGAAGTATCACCATCTGGTCCCTCCCCTCCCTCTTTTTAAAGAAAAGAAAGCTGTTTATGCTACACAGAATTCAAGCTTCTAAGTAACAATGCCTGATTAACTTTTTTTTTTTGCAAATTCATACTCTATCTCCTCTTCCTTTCTAGCTTTCTTTGAAAGTACTTTGTAATGTAACACGGTTTTCCAGAGGTCAATGGGGACATATTTGCATTTTGATACACTTCAAATTTTTGCCTCCAGCATGCCACTCAAATGCGCTGTGCTAATCAGAAGCCAGTAATGATCTCCTACATGCTTCAAGCGGGTGGCTGGGCATATAAAACCACCTCAAAATGCAAAATTTGTGCGAGAGCAATACACAGTGAAGATAAATACAAAAACGGGACGACGCTGGCAAAAGCAGTTTGGATTTGTCAGATGAGGGTTCTGCCTGGAATAAGCAGCTAATGTGTTTATGTGCACCACTGGAGTGATAAAGGGGTTGGGGGGGCTCCTGCCTCAGCCAGCTGCACTGATGGACTGCAGGTTTCTCTGAGCAGATCACTTGTATGGCACTATACCCAGGCATAAGCATTTCTGAAGGCTTTTTATATCGTCAGTGATACCTCCTGTTCTGAACAGTCCAAATCCAAGATTAGGCAGGATCTTGGAAAATGGGGCAGCCCCAAATCATGGGTTTAATCTGTGTGGAGGTCTTTTATTTTTAGCAGTAATGATAGGTTTACACTCAAATTTGCCTGCCCAGAGTGAGGGGGTGTGTGAAAGCTGTATGAGAGAGAAAAAAACCCCAGAATTCAAGAGATTATTTATTAATTTTTTTTTTTTTTAAAGCATGAATATCTTTGACACACAGAGTCGCAAGAAAACCAGAGCACTTCCTCAGTAACCACTGCATCAGGAGAAAAACTCCTGATAAGCAGATGTTGCTTAGGCAGCAATCAGCCAGGCAATGTGTGTGTGTGTGTGTGGAGGGGGAGAGGGATGGAGAGAGAGCCAGGCAGACAGGTATTAAGGCACTGTGGTGAGTGTGTGTGTGGCTGCAAAGGATGGCAAACTGTGTGTGAGAAAATGACATATGAGCAAAACCAAGCTGCTCTGCTGAGTATTTTATATGTATTTTTAAGAGAAAACAGCAAGAAGAAACCAGGAGAGAGAGACTGAAAAGACAAGGCAGGAATGACCAAACAATTGCATGTCTGGGCTAACAGCAGCATAAGGCAAGAAATCCAGGCATCAGGGAAATAATTTAAAGCCATATTGATTCGTTTTGGAGGTGAGAAAAAGCAGATGCACTCAGCTACTATGGAATGGCTCTGACAGCAGCTACAGCTGCTTGGTTTG
>VYXF01012569.1:45050-63195 GCA_013397295.1 Polioptila caerulea
TTCACAGAAAGCTGGCACTGTAAACCCAAACCAGCCTGCGCCCCTCACTGCGCCTCCTCTTTCCCGAGCTCCCGGCGCTGCCATGGAAGGTGCCCCGGCCAGGAGCGCCTCCAGCCAGCTGAACCCTCCGGCAACCCCGGGATGGGAGAGGGAGAGGCACGGACAGGGGGAGGGCAGCAGATCAGTGGGTGAAACTCGGCGGCTCTGGCCATTTGCAGCGAGCGCTGGGAGGCAGAGCGGGCTCGGAGCCCATCGCTCTCCCCGACAGGAGCGGCTCTCGCCGGGCTCTGTGCCCGGCCCGGCCCCGGCACGCACAAAGCAGGGCCAGGAGCGCACGGGGAGCCAGCGCTGCTGGGGCCGGAGCTGCTCCCTGCGCCGAGAAAACGGGAGGAGAATTGCACACCACATGGGGGAATAAGCGGGTTTAGTGTTCTCTAGGAAATCCTACCTGTTGGGGAAAGAAAGGGTGGGGGTTCTACATGGCAATACCATCAGGTGTTGCCTGCACCGCTTCCTGTAAAGCAAGCACTGTGTCAGTTTGCTCTTTAGATTTCTACTGATACCTTCATTCAGCCGGTCCTTCATCTGTTTATCCAAAGATGTGCTTGTAGAATTCATACCGGGATCTGCAAAACGCTGCTTTGCTGGAAGCCAGATACCTGAGAAAGTCTGCCCTAGGTGACTTATCCTCAGTCACAGAGTGAACCTGATCCTCAGCCAAGGCTTCTGAGTCTTCCCCAGATTCAGATTTTTCTCATGCTTATTCACTGTGAAGTGTTGCTTCAGACCTACAAAATTCAGTTCAAACTTTGAGCAGTTATAGCATGCAGTTCAAAATTTTCATTTTCTGTTTAAAAAGAAGCCAGACCCCACAACAGTGAGGGCAAGGGACGTTCAGGAAGGCTTCCTTTAGAATGAAAATAGTACTGTTTTATTCAATAGGAAATGAAATTTGGTGTGGTTTTATTATTTCTGGAAACAAAAATCAAGGTGCTCTTCTGAATTAAACCCCAGGAATTGCTCTCGTAGCACCTCCTGCCCCATCCTTCCTGTTTTCTAGTCCAAGAACCTCAAGTGTAACCAGGTAGGGATGTGTGTGTGTGCTCGCTGTCTTGGTCTTGCACAAACATCTGCTGAGGAGCATCTTATTTGTATGAAATGTGGGTTTGGCATAAAAAAAGGTCACAAAATTTCTATGAGGACAGTTTTCCTAAAGAAAACAGCTTTCAGGTAGATGGAATGCTTTGTAATGATATAAAATTCCATTTTTCCATAGAAAAGTGGGTATTCTGGTCAAAATGTAATATTAATTTAATACGATATATATGTTTAATATTAATTTAATATTAACTTCACTGGGGGTACCTGTAAAAATAATCAAATGTTGTCCCAACTGGCACTAATTCACATTTTTTCTTGGCTACACTGAGAAGTGTAAATCCAGAGTAACTTCCTTGGCCTCTTTCACGTTACTTTGACTTATCCTATTGCAAATAAGGTTGAAATCTCAGTCTAGTTCTTGTGATGAATATCTTTACCTTCTAGATATATACAAACAGACAAAAAAATGTAACATCAAACCTAGTGCAAGTCAAACCAAGAGGCTTAATGGATTCTGCATCAGGACTGTTGTGAAGAGTTCCAAATCCCAGCGGATTTGGTTTTAGACCAGTAGTTAGAACATGTCAGAATGTGTAAATTTATAATTAAAAGTAAAAACATACAGCCAAGTACTTAAAATAATTTACAACTATATTTTTATCAGCTAAAATTTGAAAATGATCAGTGTTACACAGAACACTGGCTCAATTTTAAAGGTTAGGTACATCTTCTACTAAATTAAACATACCCTAAACTATCTTTAGATCTGATGATTGAGTAGTTTAACAGCATCTTAGCAACACTGAAACATCTTTATAAGTATTTGGATTTATTTGCAGACCAATATATTTTCTTTTTCAATGCTAAAATTATTAACCATTTGCTTTAGATAAAGAAAAATTACCACGAGATAAGGTGAGTGCCTTGTCTTCAGCAAATCACAGACCATCCCCACAAAAGGCAACCATAGGCTTTGTATTACTGGAAGTACTTCAGCATCTGAACTGTGAGTCAGTGGTAGTTTCCTGCATGGAGTCAAGTGAAGTAAGTTATTAATATGCAAATGCTACTTTTTATTTTTAATTCAGCTGGTTTGCAGCAGGCCAGATCACTTGATCTAAAAGTATCAATTAAAATGATCAGGAGTGCTGCACTGCTTTAGTGTGAGAGGTATCACCTTGAGCAGGATCTCTTGTGATTGGCTTTTAATGCTTTTCCAAAGGGGTGCCAATTTTCTGCATCTGATAAATAACTAAATTGGGGTAATTGTGTTTTACAAGGCAAATATATAAAGTGAAGGAAACAGGATGAGTGCAAAGTCATCCCTAGAGTAAACTCACTGACTTCAGTGGTATTACACTAGAAATACTTGCAGATTGGGGTTTCTTATGCAAAAACTGACATGAATTGTGCTTAATAAGAAAGTACCTTAAATCATGCCTTGGGCAAAGTAGCTCAGTTAATCCCAAAATGTTGTTGCAAGAAAATCCCTTCCTTTCCATAGTTTTCGAAGGGAGTTATAAGGCATAGCTTTTCCAAGGAATTTAAATAATTTCTTTCCTTGAGTCAGATCAGCCTAATATTTCTGTGAAGCATTTTATTAGTTAATTTTCATCTCTTTCCCCTTCCCAGCCACAATCCAAATAGATTTACAAGGTTACTTACTGCAAAACTTCACAGCTTTTCAGTCAGCTCTTGCATATATTACAGAAAATGCCAATTCTGCTTCCTTGTCTCTAAGCCCCTCAAATAATCTGGGCCCCCTTTTAATTCTGCTTGTATGAAGTCAGGAAACGTTTTCCCAGAGTTACATAAGCGCTAAGTAACATGGCTGCCCAGAAGTGATTTCAAAAAATTTCAGTATATAATGAAACCAAAAGAAAATTAAGTGAAAATGGCCAATGTAATGGAACATTGGCACTCAGCCAGAAGTTAGGTGCTGAGTTTTACTTTCACTTTCTTGCGCTACCCTTTCTAAAATACTATGAGAGAAAATAAACGCTGAGGTGACAATACTGAAATAAATAAATACCAAAACATTTCAAGAAAATCTCTGCTGTGATTTTTTTTCCCCCTGTAATTGACACATTCACTGGGTAAATCTTTTTGATAAAATAATATTTACAGACAAAAAGGATTCTGTCAAATAATTTTCAGCCAGCTTTCCAAAGGAACATTGCTGTGAAATAAAACCTAAAAATTATCTTTCCCAATGTGTCTGTGTAGTATGACCATGCCCATTTGTGACTAACTCTCGAGCCCAATAGTTTGAGGTTTGCCCCATTGCTGAGTGATTGCTTTCTTTCCTGCCTATTGCTTTAACTTCTGAAGATGACAGCTTTCACATGAACAGAGAATCCTGCTCCCTATTCCCTTCACAGCACTTCCATGTACAAAACAGCAGCCACCAAAGTCCACTCTGCTTTGCTGGTGATGTGCTGCACATCAGACCCACTTGCAGTGCAGGCAGTCTGAAATATTGCTGAGTAGGGGCAGCAGGAGCTGGATCTTAATGATTTGCCCCCTCCCAATCATTTGGGTTCATTGATTTCTCTAATTAAATATGCATTCCACTTCACCATTATTCCCAGTGATCGCATTTACTCTCAACGGCAGGGCCAGACATTGGAGGGTCTTTGCCTACCCACTGCTTTTGCCAGCCCTGCTGTTCTGGAGGGGCTCTTGGATGCCTCCAGGTGTTTGTCCAGTGCTGTTTGGCTACATCCTCCTTTCCTCATCCAACTGTTTTCTCCGGCATATTTAAGCCTCTCTTCCTTTCAGTTGAGCCTTTCAGCTTCACTTTAGAGGGCTGGAGCTGCAGTTCTGTCTGACAGTCGTGTATGTAAAGCTGATTTATTTGGCTGCTGTGGCACTGCGCCAGGGAAGAGGCCATCTGAATGGTGAAGCTGTTAGGAAACTAATTGCAGGATGGACTGCAGTTACAGGAGAGTCTTCACTGTTTGCTTCATCTAATCACATTTGCTACCAAGAATTTTTCTAATTTGTCCCTTTTCTGTTATTTGAATTGGAGAAATACCAGGTTTACACCAGGGATGGGCTTGGCTGATTGGTTCCCAAGCCTGTATCACTAGCTTGTCGGTCCCTTCATTTGTTAAAGAGACTCAAATACTGTCAGTGTTCCCTTTCTCATCTCAGACTGGGAGGCTTTGAACTTGCCAAGCTCTAAGTTCAGCACTCTTGTTTGTTCTTCTTGTGCTGATGAAGTCACTAATCTCTAAATGAAGGGCAGGGAGCTGTTTGGGTTAGCAATTTCATCATCTTCAACAGAGAAAACAGAAAGCCTTGCAATACAGGTGAGTTAACAAGAAAAGGATTTCCCTCTGCCTTGCTTTCAAATGTCTTTCTGAACTGTGAGCCTGAACTGAAACCTTGGGTTGCAAAATACCGACCAGTGGAAAGAGCAAAGTCATGGACGAACTCTGTGCCCCCAGATCACCTTTGTTTGGGCCATGTTCCATTTCTTTGCAAGCAAACATGCCTCGTTAGGCATTTACATGACAGAAAAGCAGCCATACTGCTGCTTGTCTTTACTGTTCTTACCCTGGGAAGGAGTGGTGGCAAATGGTGGGGCCTAATGATAAGCTAAGTGATTTCCACCCTCAAAGCACAGCTCCCTTGGGGCCAGGTGCCAACCACTCTTCCCCAGCAGCACCAGATATTTTGCTACTCTGCTTGCATGGCAGCATTGATGCTGTTTCCATGCTGCTGGTGATCACGTTTTTTATTTGAGAGGTTTGTGTTCATCTTCCTAATGGGTACCAGGTTCAAGTCAATGTTGACTGCTACCAAACTAGAGAAACCTGAGGTGAAAACTCCAACTTTCTCCAGATTCCACCATGAAACTTTCTCCACAGCCACAGCCTGCCTCCTGGGAGATGTGTGCTGAAGCTTGAGCCCAGACCACATGGCTGTATGCATATTTTTCAGACCCCTTATATTAAATAGTTTAAGAACCCAGCCTTATTTAAGTCACTTTTGGGTAACCTTTACCTGTTTCAAATTGGACGTGTATCACTCAGCTTTTTATTCTTAGCTGGTGTTACTCTACCTTTTTCTTTGCATGAAGAATTGATCTGCTGGTCCTTCATTTTGAGGTCAAGGGAAAGTCTCCCATCAACTTCACTGAGCAGTGAATCAGATCTGCTAAATTTCAATTGTCAGGGCAATTTTCTCCCCTCCTTCATGGTCTCAAAGTCATATTGGAAAGTAAGTGTTTGCAGCAATCTACCTGAACTCTAGGAGGAGCTCCCTCTGAAAGACAAGAACTTCAAATGGGAGCCTGCACCCAGTGGTAACAGCCAGCAAGCAAAGGGAAATGACAGCTGGAGCTCAATGCAAAAAGTCACTCGGACAGCTTTGCTGCATCCTCCCAAAGAACTCAGAGAGAAACTTTTGTCAGCTGAAATCTTATTTACAGTCCCTAGTGTTCTTTCTACAAGGACAGAGTAATTTTTAAAGCAAGATTGGCAACAGCTTTCTCCATCTCCTAAGGTAGCCACTAGTAAGAACTCGGCAACTTAGGCAATCTCAGGGTGTTGCAAATTTCTGTCTAATTCCCTCATTCATGGATTTCAGCCCAAGCTTGAGGACGCTCAGCCAATACATCACCTTAGGTCTTCCCCATACACTTGCTCGTGTAGGAAGCTGCAAACCCTGCCAAGCCCCAGGCAGCCACCCTTCCTTTGCAGGGCTACACTTCTCAGCAATAACGGGCGGGATGACTTGGATAACAGAAACATCCACAAAACAAGATAGCATTGCAGAAGTTTTCAGAACCTGGACTTCTGTGTAGGAAAGGTTTGGGGAGTTAATTTCTGGGGAAAATGGAAAAAGGAAATAATAAAAACAGGATGATGAGTAGAGGCTTACTTTGATATATCAAATCATAAATTTTAGCAGAGAAGCAGAGTCTGGTTGTCCTTGTGATATTGCACATCAATAAGCCAGGACTGCTCTGTGATATTCTGTACAAACTAGACCTTATTTGTCTCTCCTTGCCCTAACCATGAATTTTTAAACTCAAAGAGAGACTGCAGATTTGATAAGCAGAACAACTACAGGAAAAAGCTAGATCAAGATGAAACATAAATGCTGCCTGGTAAGGGTAGATGTAGGCTTTGTGGAGCCTGGGGACATTCAGAACATCGTAGAAACACTGCAGAAAAGAACCAGTGGCCCTGCCACTGCACTAGTGGCAGCTTTGAAGAGATCAGGTCAATGTAGATTTCCTTTACGCAGTGAGTACCAACAGCACAAAATGCACAGATGTACAGAGACCCATTTTCTATCAGCATTTTTTTGTGCATCTCCCTCTAAGGCCTCGCATAGTTTGAGCTGCACATCCTCCTCACATACCACACTCCCCCAAAAGATTAGCAGTGCTTATCTTGTGTGTGCCTGGGGAGCATGCGCCGCCACGCCTGGGCAGGGAGTTTTTGGCCAGCCTGCAGTCATTTTTCTGGGTCCTCCTTAAAAGAAATTAGCAGCTTCCCCCTTTAACTTCAGAGGCAATTTCAATCATAGAATAACTTTCCTGCAGTCGGTACAATTAGCAGGAATGCGTTTGACCCTGGCTTCACCTTTTCTGAAACGCAGTTCCTGGTACAAAGTGTTGCAGGGCTCTTGAGAGTGACATGTTAAGAGTAACTGGATGTCAGGATCCTTGTGGGAAAACAAACAAATCCTCAAATTACTGGAAAGTCCTGAACCAGAAATTGGCATAATAAAGGTAGAAATAATTCCTAGCTTCACATGTTACTTCTCCTTTCTCATAATACAAAACCAGTGCAATGCACCACAGCCCTCACCCTAAACACATTCTGTTACCAATCATGTCGTAGAAAAGCACTGATAAAAGCTGGGGTTTGATGGCTGCTGCATTGTGGAAATGTAAATACCTACTTTCACAGAGACAATGACTGAAACACTTCTCGGTGCCATGAAGAAAGTGAAAACTTCTTGTTGCACACACATTTTTCTTATGCAACTTGATATTGAACTCTTTTTTCCTAAGGAAACAACAGCAGCAATGGGGCTAGGCTTACACTGCTCCTCTATTCACATATAGAAAAGAACCATCTATCCTAAAGCTAGGAGGCTGGGATTCCTAAGGCAGAAGGAAAGTCCTGGACACCCAACAGACCAGCAGTGCTGGCATGTGGCACTCAGTCTCAGCTGTGGTGTACTCTGGGCACAATATCCTTATTTCTTGAGAAATACCACACACACTGCCCTGCCCCTCCCATGATGTATGTACAATGATCTCTCTTTTCCATGTCATACATGGTCTAATCCTTTTCCTTGATCATCATTTGCACAGTAATCTGTGACAAAACAGCAAAACTCCCTTTCCTCCACTGTCACTTGTAGAACAAACCCTTACTCCTAGCAGAATGCAGGCAGAAGTCCTTCATCTCTGTGCCAAACACAAAATGATCATCTCTAGCTTGCCTCCAACATGTTTGATAATGCAGCCCTTATGTTAATTATATGAAGAGCACACCACGGTCCTTTTATTCTCAATTTATCCAACCACAGCTTTCATCTGACACTGTGCAGTGGGAAATACAGTAGTGAAAAATGCGAGGTATACAGCCCAAATTTTTTTAATCTGTTTTAAAAACTTCAACTTTTTCAAATGTTTAGAGAGAGACAAAAACAGGTATAAGGATATTTTAGCATCTTTGCCATTACTTTTTTCCCTTTTGCTCCCCTCTTTTTCAATGACAGGATGAAAAATTATTATGGAGAGGGAAACAGGAGGAAGAGGAGAAGATAGAAATTTGGATGTGACTCAGAACTTGAACCCAAACTTAGCCTTTTAAATTTCTCTGGCTTGGGTACTTTACATGTGAAAGATTTTTTTTTTTTTTTTAAGCTAAAAAATGTTTTGGCTTAACACACACTCCCACCCTGCTTGCATCAGACCAGTTACCAAAGCAAATCAGAGCGAGAAGATAAGTCAGCAGTGACCAGGGCGGCCAGTATCATTAAATGAACAAGTAATTTAGCCTGCTTTACTCTGAGCCCTATCCACACTCAAACAGATACCTGTTTAACCAGGGCTTAACTTGAAAGCCCTCCCTGTAGCTCATCCCCTGGGAAACTGCAGCAAGACAGGAATCTGGTGGGGGTTGGGAATCAGCCCCCTAATTTGATATCCTCTGTACACAGCAGCATTGCATTTAGTGATGATTTGGGTTTAAAGTGATCCTGTTAATTTCTTCGGGATGCCTGTTTCCCCCCACTGCACAGCATGCTGTCAAACCAGGGCTCAATTAAATAAATGCTAAGTGGGACCTTTTGCAGAACCCCCAGTTTAGACCCACTGATTCCAAATGGGTTTTGCCTGCTCTTGGAGTGCCATATGCCTGCCAGGTTTGGTTTGGCACTGCATGTTTGGTGACTGCACACAACTTCCTTGTAACAGGACTGACCGATACCTCCAGGAGCTCCTGTGTCTGTGCCTTGCTTTGACACCCTGTGTGGCTGGTGCATTTGAGGCACAAGATTTCCTGTGTTTGCTCCCAGAGCAGTTGTGGTTGGTGCCTTTAGCTCCTGATTGGTACAGCCACAAGGGCTGCTGAATGAAATTCTGGGTGGAAAACCACCACTGCATTTCCTGAACCAAGATAATAATTATGGTAATTGTATCACTTTGGCATTTCTTGCCTGTCTTTATGAACAAATGGTGAGAGCCAATGAGATGAGCAGCTTCTTCCCTTCAAATTAAGTTGAGCTTTGGAACAGCAGGGTAGATAGGATAAGACTTTTCGTTTGCTGTGTTTTCTTCTGCATCTTTTCAGGGGTGCATTACACAGTCACCACAATTCTTCACCTCTCCTGTCACTTTTATGGCAGTGTTTTCCTTTTCCTCCTCTTCAGTCATGGGCATGCTAATCTTTTGTGTCACAAGCAGCACAACCCCTCCTTTATATGGGCCTCCTCCTGCCTGTACACAGTTCTGAATTACACGTTAAAAAATCATTTCACTTACAAAATGTAAAACAATGTGATTTTTGCCATTGTTATTTTTATTTCCATTACCACTAATTTCAGTCTGGATTGAATAATTAAGCAGCTATTTGTGTCATGGGTTTCAATGCTGAACATAACCCATTAGCCCCACAGGAGCAAGGTCCTTAAATTCTGAATAATTCTGGGACTAAGCTGTGATGAATCAGGACTGAGATAAGAGTCATGCATCTCTAAAAAAATCTGGAGCATGTTCTTGGCACTCAAAGTTTTTTCTGTGTTGCAAGCAGTTTCTGCTCTTCCTTTTTTTTTTCCTTCCCTCATTCAACTGACTGTTATGGGAAATGCAGAAAACCCCTACTTAGAAAAAGTGTTTGTTATAGTTCATTCTATTATTTTCTTTTTTCCCCCTCTGAAATATTTGTACGTAAAGAGCACCTTACCATTCTTTGAGGCTCATCTGTTCATATTGCTTATTCTGTGCTTGGAATTGTCATAAATCTCACTCTGGTCTCATTTTTTCCTTCAGACAGAGCCTTATTAGCTGTAACTAGTCTTGGGCATGCTGATACAGCATGGTTGAGTGAGCACAATCAGTAGCAGCATTCCTGGCAGCAGTATGAGTGTGCTGGCCTGTCTTTACCTAGCAAGCTGTGGGGCCAAGCTGGTCTGTAAACTAAAGGTGGGCAGCTCTCTCCTAATACATCAGCTGCTGCTGGAAGTGAGGGAATGAATGGTTTCTACATAACATAGTCCATTTAAAGACCTCTTTCATAACAGATACTTGGGAGGCAGAATGACAGCTCCACCCACAGATGCACAGCTCTGCAAAATAATAAAAAAAATGTACCTCTGGGCATACATAACACCCCTCCCAGGTAAAAATTCATAGTATCATAGCACAGTTGGAAGACATCCACAAGGATTATCTAAGTCTATTCCTGACCCTGCACAGGACACCCCAAGAGTCACACCATGTGCCTGAGAGCAGTGTCCAAACACTGCTTGAGCTCTGTCAGGCTGGTGCTGTCACCACTGCCCTGGGGAGCTGTTCCAGTGCCCAAACACCCTCTAGTGAAGAACCATTTTCTTAGATCCAGCCTAAAACCTAAACCTCCCCTCCCTCAGCTTCAGGCCATTCCCTCAGTCCTGTCACTGTCACCACAGGGCAGAGACCAGTGCCTGCCCCTCCTCTTGCCCTCCCAAGGGAGTTGTAACTGCAGTGAGGTGTCCCCTCACTCAGTCCCCTCTTGTCCAGGCTGAACAGACCCAGTGACCTGAGCTGCTCCTCACACGGCTTCACCCCCGACCCTTCACCATCCTCGTGGCCTCCTTTGGGCTCTCTCTAACAGCTCAATGCCTTTTTTACATTGTGACCCCCCAAGCTGCCCCCAGCACTGGAGGTGAGGCTGCCCCAGCCCAGAGCAGAGTGGGACACTCCTTCCCTTGCCCAGCTGTGACGCTGTCCCTGATGGCCCTGGGACACACTTGGCCCTCCTGGCTGCCAGGGCACTGCTGGCTCACAACTGGCCATTGACCAGGACCCTCAGGTCTTTCCTCTGGGCTTCTCTCCAGCCTCTCATTCCCCAGTCTATACAAACTTTATCATTTTAATCTGGGGTGCTGCATAAAAGCAGCCTTACAAATATTTTGCCCCATAATTTCTGTGTCAGCAACAATCACTTCTAAATGGACTGTCCCTGAGAGATAACCAGCTCTGATTTAAAGACTTTGACTGATGGGAGAACTTTCCCACATTTGTGATCAATTACAAAGTTTAGGTAATTGACTGCTTGCTTGTTCTCATGGCTACAAAACACTTACCAGCCCTGTGCATTGGCATAAACCTCCTGTGTAGTCAGCAATGTGAAAATGGCCTCTTGCCTGAGTAAGGGTGGTGACAGCAAGCCTTGAGCTGGGCAGGTTCATTCAGGAAATGCAGACTGTCAGGTTCCAAGGAAGGACTCAGTCTGGGATCTCTGCTGGCCAGGACTGACACCACCATTTCATTTGGTGCTCTGCAGTGCTGGAAACCTTTTTCTTACTGATTCAGTTCCCCTTTCTCTGAGACCACAACTACTCCTCAGATTTAAAACTGTTTACCTACTCTGGTTGGAGAGAAGATGAAAAGAAATAAATAAATAAAAAAGAATGCATTGATGTAACATCCCCTTCTTTCAATATTAGCCATGTCACAAGACAGACTACCAGATAAAGGGCTAAATTCTGATCTGTAGGCAACCAGAACTTCAAGTATGTGGATATTCTTTCTGTACTCTAAGAAAACATGTACAAACTGAGAAAAGTAGTTACAGCATTAGAATAAAATGTTATGAGAAAATTAATGAGTATATGCAGATATCTCAAAATATATCCTCAGTCCAAATACCAGACTGAACAAACAAATCTAGTTATAATCCATCAACATTAGCAATGCTGTGTAAGTTGGGAGTAATCATTTAATGATTGGTTGTGAGACATATTCCAGAATATAGTTCATTAGTAGTGAGCTCTGGTTTTATCACAGGAACATAATAACTGCTAGGGCCAAAACTGTAAAGAGGGGCAAAGCACAAAAATGAAAACACTGCTTTTCAGGTCACAAAGAACTTTAAGTTTTCTTATAGTGAGTTAACTCATTGCAGAACAGCATAGAACTGGAACCTGATGCTGGATACAGGATTGGGGACTGACTAAGGAAATGTGTGAGCATTTTCAGGGAGGGACCTTTGTTTCTTGAAGAAAATTTGGCATTACAGTAATACAGAGATAAGTTTCTTTGGTACCTAACATGAAATAGATGAGCATGCTAGTGAAGTGTAGACATCTTTGCAATACTCAGAAGTGTCCTTTTCCCTTTGTCTTCCTCTTTCTTCTTCATTACCTCATTCTTTTTGTCCCTGAGGAAGAAACTATAATTTAATTCTGATTAATACACAGAAAGTCTCCTACAACTGAGATGGTTAACTTACAATGAAATACTTTATGAGCCACAGCCTTGGCTTAACTGGACGGCTTCTGCACAGCTTTAGCTTTGCTTTATGTTCCTCTAGGAACACAAGGCCCCACCGTTTGAGCAGGACCATAGCTGGTGCTGGAGATTGAAGTAAGACACTGACCTGTGAAGGACCCTTTGTCTTGAGAAAACTGCACCAGTGTGAAACCTAGAAGAAAGCATAACCACAGCAGAGACCAGCTTGCACATCTGTGAGCTGCCTCCAGCTCCTCATAAACAAGAGCTGTAACTTCATTGTCAAAGACTCAAGAGCACTAAGAGAGACCTGCTGTTTTACTTGTGCAGGAAACCTCATTCCCACTTTCTCCACAGAAACAGCAGGACAGGAGAAGGTCTGATGCTAACAAGTTCCATCCCTGGCATCCCAGCCCACTCACTTGCCAGGGAGGCTTTCAGTGGACTTCAGCCACGCATGGTGGCTGAATAACTGAGTCAAAACACTGCAGAAATGAACTGCTGGTGGTGTGCCCAGCCCAGGGTGCTAATGGTCAGTGGCTGAGATGACCAAACTTCATGTACCTTGCACCCTGGTCACTCTCAGTGGCCTGTGTGCTTGGGGTGAGGCCCTGCTGGCTTTGCATATTAGGAGCCAGCTCATTCCCTGCAGCTGTGGAGGCATGTGCTGCTGGCTGAGAAGGACCTCGCTTCAGGAGGTGTCACACTGCCACCTCTGCTGCTGCCACTGCCATGGTGACCAAGGATGTGGTGCCAGGATGTGTTTCACTTAGCAGGCAGGTCGCTGAAGCTACCCTGGATCGATGGGCAATAGCTGTCCCCTCCTCCACAGAAATGCCACACGTTTCTGAAGGATTGGGGACGCTGCTGAGATCCCTGGTGTGGTACACGACCTGCCACAGTGACAGCTTCTCATCTCGTCAGTAGATCTGTGTTTCTCAAGGAGAAAATTACAGTCTGGGGAGGCACTCTGTGGCCTCACTGTGTCCAGGAAACAGCAAACAGAAGGCGGCTGCGGTGTTCAAGAGGAGCATGGCACAGTTGCATGAGTCAGTCTGGTATCAGAGTATTAGAGAATAAATTGCACTACCCTCAACCTTAAGGACTGCAGATAATGTGCAGCAATGAAGTTTTATCTGTGCTCAAGTACATATTTTTTATGCAGCTAAAGCTATGTCACAGATGTTCTTCACTAGAATAGATTTTTGCCTTTGCTAATCCTGTGTTAATCTGCTGGTAGAGCTATAGCTGTGTGATTACCACTGGGCTCCTTGCAGAGAGGAGCCTCTGGTCACTGAGGGCACAGTTCCCCTGCCTGTCCCCCGGCAGAGCTGCAGCTGGGGTTCGGGTTTGTCGTGCCTGGGAGCACCCCGTTCCTGTTCCCAGTGCAGTGCTCTGCCAGGAGAGGGAGCTAGGACTCTGGGATTCAGGGCCCTTTGATGTTTTCACAACCATGAAGGTGTTACGGCTCACCAGCGTTAGCCTGGGCTTTGCTGTGTGGCTGAGTGCATATTCAGGGGGCTCATGGTTTTCTGTGGAGGCCACCTACTGAAGAGGTGTTTGGTTCCTGCCAGAACTCAGAGGATTCTGATGCTCTGTTCTGATGTTTTGAGTCTCTCAGCCCTTTTTTTGAATGCTTCACCAGGTGAACTCCAATGGGAGTTTGGACTGGGTGAGAAGAAAGTGAAGCCTACAAATTCTGGAATCATGCAGTAGGTTCAAAGCCACTGCTGGAGTGGAGAAGGCAACCAACGGGTGCATAGCAAGGCAAGCAATGCCTGGAAGGAGGGAAAATTTTTGGTTGAGGCTACCACGTGGCAAACAGATGTTGGACAGCATTTCTTTTAACCTAAAAACACATCAGCCTTCTTCCCCCTGCAGTATATGTGTTTCATTTTGAACAAGTAACTGACAGCTGGAGAAAGTTATTAGAAAATGCTCTGTCTATATTCCAGCACTTGCAACAGCAGCAAAATTACCTATTTCCTCTTCTGCCCAAGCTTTCTGTCTCCTTTCTTAGATATTGTTGGCCTCAAGTCAAGTTTTGCTTAAGTTATGTATCAGAAAGGGAATAAGTAGAGCTCCAGCCTTGTTTAAAGTGTAGAAAAGGGAGTTTAAACAAAGCTGGCAGAGATACTGACACAACTATTATCAAGGTACTGGATGTGGTTGGGCCTACTGGTAAGAAAACAGGAAATAAGTGAGAAAACAATTCTTAAAAATGTGCAAACGAGCCAATTCTACTGGGCTCCACTCTGTGTTCAAAACTCTGTCAGTACTGATAAAAGAGCACACGTCATGTGAGAATGCTGTGTCATTATCACCGGCCCTTTTAGTCTTATTATTGTTTCAGTTTTCTCTGTGTTATGAAGTCTGGCAAGGGAAGAGCATGCTAGTGAAATCTGGTCGTGTTTCCTACCTGATTTGAAAGTAAGGACAGAGTAATTTTTTTTGGACAATTTTGGAGGTTAAAAGAACTTCTCAGACTGAGCTGGGCTCTCTTAGCCAGGACAGGGCCAAGCTAGAGAAAATATTGTTGAATAAAACATGGTGTTAGCAGACACTGGAAATAGTAAATGGTAAGGGAGGGTCCTTCTTAAGAAATGCCTTTTATTGGCTCTGTATGAGTGAGAAAAATCCTGTGATCTGTTGCCCTCATTGCACAGTACCCAGTGATCCAAGGGGTTGGCTTTGGCTGCTGGTGGCTGGGAGGCAGCAGCAGGCACTGCAGGGCCCTGGGAAAGAAGCTGCCCTGCCCCCAGAAGGGTGGCCAGAAGCCATCAGGGTGCAGGAGGCGTTGGTAGCCAGGCCCCCAAGTTTGTGGCCCTTAGTGTGTCTATCCTCACAAAGGGCTCTGACTGATAAGGATGAATGGTATGGGGTTGTGCATGCAAGAGCTGTGGTTGTGACTTCCTATCTCTGTACCAGCCAACAAGTTATTATAAAAATAAATACCTCAGTGGCAGCAGCAGCAGCCCCAAGGGCCTATTTACTTCCACTGGCATGAACTAATTCCTGCAGAGGAGCTCAAGCCAAATCCTGCAGAGACCAGCGGGGATCTCTCCAGGCTCTTGCACAGGCAGTTTGTGCACTGGAGAAAATGCTGGTGCTTGGTCATATTTATTGCCATGTCAGTTAAAACATGTTGTCAGTTAACACCTTCCCTAACACAACATATATTTTCTAAAGCTGAAGGAAAGTGAGCTTTTTTACCTCCTTCTATTCTTCAGGTAGTTATTCTGATTTATTTCTGAAATTGCAGAACACACTAAATGCTGGCTCCTGAAATGGCCAGGGATCAATTATTACCTTTTCATGTGCAAACCGATCTTAAGACATCTATCCATCTCTTAGAGTCCTGTCTACAGAAGATATGTTCAATTTCAGAAAACTGAAAACATATAAGGCAAGCTAAGGCAGGGTGACATTTGCTTTCCTTGGCTTGCTCTCCAGATGTTTGATGGGTGAGTTTATTATCTATAGGGACAATGAACAAGCCAATACACCCTTTTCAAGGTTTACAGGTTCCTTAATGTAACTTGCTCATTTAATTTGGATCTATATACCTCCTGAGAAGGGCAGAAGATTTTCATTTTCAAGGCCTTATTTAGCTGTAAAATGTGTATCCCATCAGCTAAGAGCAGATCTATGAATTTCATTTCATTTGGTGACAGGAGGAATAGCGATGTATGTATCACCCTCCCAAGAACTGCTATTAAAAGGTGGGTGTTTCATGAAGAAACAGTGTGTTCCATGTCATAACATCTTTCATGAAATAAAATTCAGGGCATTAGTAGCATAAGTATTTGAAAAGTATCGCTTTGCTCTTATTTTAAGAGTGTGGGAAAAATACAAACCCCTTTTGTAGCTGGAGCTGGCCACCTGAAAAATTAGGATGGATTTTGCTGGCTCCAACAAACTCAGTAGGAGATTTTCTATGGCCTCAATAGGGCCAAAAATTCTCCTAGATTTCATACTATTATAGATATTTTACAATTTAGCCACCAAGGTCATTAAAATGCTATAATCCCTCGTGTGATACATGATGGGGTAAAAGCACTTACAAAGGTATTGCTTTTTAAACTGGTGTAATTATAGTAGTAATTCCCAGAGAAGTATTGCAAATGCATTTCCAGTTCCAGTTTCTCAATTTTTTTGTCAGTGTTCATTACAGTAGTGATATGCTTGTGTCTAAATCTTGTTGATGTCCTTCCAGAGGGCAGTAAAAAACCTAAAGTAAAGAAAAATTTAGTTGATGATTTTGTCTGGCTGCTGAATTGCTGCCTTTTGAGCCCTGTCCCTCAGCTCATAATCTATAATGTTTGCTCTTACACCACACAGATTAATCACTCTGTTTATATTCATCCCCTTACAGTTTGTCTAACTTAAAGAGAATTAGGAAAAAAAGAAGAAAATTGAAGTCCTCGCCACATCAAATGTGGATGCTTTGGACCTAACAAGCCTAAGAGAGCTGTCAATACTGAGCTGCATTTTCAGTGCCTGTGAAGCTGGCACTGGGCAAAGCTGCCCTGTGAGGCTGCTTTTGGTTGGGCTCTGGTGACAGAGCATGGGGCTTGGGTACCAAATCTCAGAGCAGAGGTCTACCCCTCCTGGCAGTGCAGAGAACAGGAAGCTTCTCAAGGTACCAAAGAAACATTGAGTTGTGAGCCCTCCTCTTCTGGTTTGTAGAAAGGAAAGGACATCAGGTCTCTGAATTATGGCAAAAAAGAATTCAAACTGAGATAAACATGAGTCTTGCAAGAGATGAGAAAGGGGCCTGACTGTTTCCTGATGGTGATCCTCTCAACAATGATGAAAATCAGCTAGAAGTAAATAAAATGAAATGTTTTCTTTATGACAAGTGAGAAACCTTATCTCAGGGCCATTTATTTTTAATCTTGCAGTTGCACTGTATGGTTGGGGATGAGGCACAAAGGTGTTGGAAGCTCTGGTATTTTGCTTTTCCCAGGGCTTGAAATTAGCCTCGTGTGCTCTCTACATAGGTGATACACCAATTTCCATCTGCTCTGAAGATGTCTCGATGTGCATTTCTCTTTGCTTCTTAAAGCCACCTCCTTTCTACTGCTTAACTAAGCTCTCAGATGTTATTTGAACAAAGTGCTGTTCTTTACAAAGAAAACCAGGAATAAGCCCTGGGTATTTATTTTTTTCCTTTGAGGGTGTCAGTCCTTTGACTAGTGCTGACAGTTTTTCTGTTCCTGTTGTGTTGCTAGCTTCTTCACGGGTGCTACCAAATAAATACATCCATTTGGAAGATGACTTCTTACAACTGCCTGGCAAATTGCAGTGATGCTGTCAACTCATTCCTCACATGCTTTTGTCAGTCAGATACCAGAACAAAGACTAAATGAAAAACACCTACTTTGATCAGATACAAGATTAAACATCAAATGAGCAATACTTACCAGGCCTAGATTTGAAATGGTCACTGGGTTCACTGTGGTTTTGCATCTCCTCATTAGCCCCTGGAGGTATCCAGTCACCAACAGAAAACATTGCAACAAGGAGCTTTGTGTCTTCTAATGTCGAAGGAGACCTGCAAATAACATTTTGATTAAATACACCCCCTGAAAGCTGGTGATGTCTCAAAAAGATTGCCAGTTTGGACTTTCAGAAACCATGAAATTCAGTGTTTCTTAAGAATGAAAAGCATACAACATTTACATCTCACAATTTCCATGCACTCTTTTCTAGTAAATAAACCTAGGAATTTCTCTTTTTCCTCAAACAAGAATTTTGTTGATGTTTAGTACATGTGTATCATACACAAACAGTCTACTAAATCCATGTTTACAGCTTTGTTGAAAATTAGACATAGAGGTGAGTGGACATAACATTGAGCTGGGACTCATGCTCCCACCTGGCTGGGAAAGACACAGTTATTCCACAGTTTTTGGATTTAATTGTGGGGTTTTTTTTGCTTTTTGACTCGAGGTCTTTTGGCTGGCAGTGCTAAGCAGCCACCACATTCAAGGCCAGGATCTCCAGTGTTTAGGAGCAGGTTCTGCAGCCCTTGGTGGCTGTGGCAGTCTGTACCACAGCACAGGAGATACAACA
>VYXF01012569.1:64518-296397 GCA_013397295.1 Polioptila caerulea
GGCAAATTGCAGTGATGCTGTCAACTCATTCCTCACATGCTTTTGTCAGTCAGATACCAGAACAAAGACTAAATGAAAAACACCTACTTTGATCAGATACAAGATTAAACATCAAATGAGCAATACTTACCAGGCCTAGATTTGAAATGGTCACTGGGTTCACTGTGGTTTTGCATCTCCTCATTAGCCCCTGGAGGTATCCAGTCACCAACAGAAAACATTGCAACAAGGAGCTTTGTGTCTTCTAAGGTAGAAGGAGACCTGCAAATAATAACATTTTGATTAAATACACTCCCTGAAAGCTGGTGATGTCTCAAAAAGATTGCCAGTTTGGACTTTCAGAAACCATGAAATTCAGTGTTTCTTAAGAATGAAAAGCATACAACATTTACATCTCACAATTTCCATGCACTCTTTTCTAGTAAATAAACCTAGGAATTTCTCTTTTTCCTCAAACAAGAATTTTGTTGATGTTTAGTACATGTGTATCATACACAGTCTACTAAATCCATGTTCACAGCTTTGTTGAAAATTAGACATAGAGGTGAGTGGACATAACATTGAGCTGGGACTCATGCTCCCACCTGGCTGGGAAAGATGCAGTTATTCCACAGTTTTTGGATTTAATTGTGGGGTTTTTTTTGCTTTTTGACTCGAGGTCTTTTGGCTGGCAGTGCTAAGCAGCCACCACATTCAAGGCCAGGATCTCCAGTGTTTAGGAGCAGGTTCTGCAGCCCTTGGTGGCTGTGGCAGTCTGTACCACAGCACAGGAGATACAACAAGGGGTTGGCCACGGGGTGAGCAGTGCATGAACCAAACCCTTTCACCAAGACTTTATGAAGCAGAGGGCTCCCGTTATATTTCACTGATATAAAAGGGCTCAAATCTCTGAACTGGTGGCTTTGGTTGCTATACTAAAAATTGTACTGAAATTAGTGCCTGATATATTAAATAACTTTTTTGGTGATCAATAGCTTGATCAGTTTTATGAGAAGGAGAGAAAACTTGATAGGACATATAATCTATTGGGACAGCAGGAACTCACTGTGGTTACTCATGTATCTACATGGGAAACAGGAAAGAATATGTAGTGCTTCAAGCATATTCTAAACAGATCATTGTGCAGAAAAATTCTCTCAACACAGAAATCAAAAGGTTTATAACAGGGAGAGGCAGTGCCTGCTCTGCAGTGACAGCTTCATGTTTATTTATTCTAGAGAGAATAAGTAGCAGATACTAAAGTAAAGACAGGATAATTTTATTCCCAGATCAAATAAAGGAACACAGAGTGTGTTCTCAACAAAGTGATTACTTTAGGGGGAACTAATACAATGAATGCTATTAAATTAAACAACTTTTTTATAGGGCATCTCACATTAAGGATTTAAGTGTAAGTAATATTTCTCTCAGACAAAGTGATGCACGACAAAATAGCTTTTACAGAGGTATTCCTTAATACAGATATTCCTGTAGAAATGTATTCTATCTAGTATCCTTCCTCTGTAGCAAATTATCACTTCACTTAACAGCTCTGAGAAACAGGGATGTCAGGAGCAAAGATGACTATTCTCCTTCCTCTAGATGCCTGAAATCTCTGATTTTAAATTAGCTTTTAGGTGCTAGTATACATCAAGCTGAGGTAAATGTCTGCTCAGCACAGATAGCTGGGAGAAATCCTCAGCTCCACAGGAGCTGTCTCCAGTGCAAATCCCAACGCCTTGCCTGTCTGCCCTACCACCGTGTGGGAAGCCTTAGGAGCGAACCCTTGCAGTGCTGAGTGTGAGGTGCAGCTAAGCTGAATTTTTTACAGAAATCATGCTTTCTCATTACATTTACACACATTGGCTGTGGCAATCAGAGCTAAGAAATGTGGACCTATTGCATCTTTCCCTATCCTGAAATGGACATCCGTATATCACCACACTTGAAGACCTAGAGCTACGTTTTATTATCCTTGAATCTGAGAGGTCTCAAGGGGTAATTATGTATAAAATGACTAAAACATCTTGCCTCAGGTGCAGAGATCTGGAAAGCCATGTCTTCTCTAAGGGTCGTGAGAGTGAGATGAAAAAGCCTGACTGCATCATCTTGTATTGTTCCCTCCAGTGCCTTTGCTAGTAATTTATCAAATCTGTATTTATCTTAGCATTTATATATGGCTCCCATTGCACCACTTTGCAATATTCAATTCCTTTATTCTCACAAGGGCCCTATCTGGTATATTCACATCTCATGCAGTCTTGAGGAGAAGGATCATAGCAACAGAAACTGGCAGGAATGGAGTCCCTTTTACTTATTTGCTATCTCAATCTCTAAATTGTGGTTTGATGCTTGCTAGATAGGGCTTCTGTCTCTCATGTGGGAAATATGAAAGGGAGTAAAATGAGTTTGTTTAGAAATATGAAGGGCTCAGAGTTGTCCTCTGTTTTCTGCTACTTTCTTCCAAAATATTGAGGGCTTTTCAGGAACTAGAGAGTTTACACATCATGTCACTGCAATTATTTGGTCAAGGTCTATAGCTTTTATTATTCAGGAAAGCTGACTGCAAAAAGCACGTGCTTTTTGTGCTGGGGTATAATTTTCTTTTCTTAAGGTACTTGCTGAAGTAAGACCTTCATGTTTTAACCCAATTTTGTGTTTTAATTCTTTTACTTTCTCAATAAAAATCTAAAAAGGCCCCCCAAAAATTCTACACAAAACAAAGAAGCGAAAAAACTATAAATAAATAAATAATCCACTCCCCAAACCTTTTTTTTTTGTTCTTACATTGGGAAGGATTTCTAAATGTTTTAATCCTTGCTCTGACCCTTACTAATCCCAAGTACTGAAAAACCATCTTCACTGGTCATATGTAGAGGTAGTAGAGGTCTCTTCTCCAACCCAACTGTTCTCTGGGACAAGAGATTTCAAATCTCTGTGGTTCCTGAATTATCAGATAATCCCAGAGAAAAGCTGTTTGAGCTGGGTACAGAACCAAGAGCAAATTGTTGGGCAAGGAAGTGTCTGCCTATTTGCTTTATAATTCTTCCAAGGAGTGAAGCATAGAATATGCTGTAAGCTATTTGTTCTGACTTCATAGAATCATGGATGGATGCAGGCAAGTGACACATGGAAAAACAGGGCTTGAGAATTCTACGGGTCCAGGAGCACTTAAGTGGTAAAAGCACTATCCAAGAACAATGGAGGACATATTTTATATGGAAAATATATTTCTGGTGGGCCTAGACTCGATTGTTAACCTTAGAATTCACCAGGTTTTTATTAGCAAAGCACACCAGCTTCAGTCACAGAACTTACAGGTAATGTCAGATCCTGCTGTCAGAAATCACCTGTGTTGACTTGAGTGGTTTATTGGTCACTTGCACAAGCTGTCAGCCAAAGTACAGTGGAATAATAAAACACATTATGGGAAAGTCTGCTAGAACTCTTTCAATAAGTTAGAAAGTTATCTACAAATACGGGAAAGGAGGTGCAAGCTCTGGCACTTTCATGTCTAACCCTCCAACAGCCATTCTCTCTCTAGCAATTCAAGTTTTGAATAATACATTGGAAGGACTGTGATCTTGAGGACTTGTTACAGACATTTTCTCAACAGTCTTAATCCAGACTGGAGTCTGGAGGCTTTGGCTACAGGCTAATTGTTGATTCTTGTTTACCCTCTGGGCACTTTTCACAGTTCTGGCAGAAAAAAACAGCTTGAAGTGTTTGTAAAATATGGAATACATTTACATCATAGCAAATGAGAAACGAGTCCCAGAGTCTTAATGCTAATGTTGGTATGAAAGTAAATTTAATAGACCTGCAGTTTTTCCTTAACAGCCCCCACACCTTCTCTTTGTGATTCACAAGAGAAAACAATCCTTCAATAAAAAATATTTTAACCTTAGAACCATGCAAAGAAGTATTATCATCCTGTGGAAGACAAAGCATAAATTCAGCGTTATTTCCCATTTATTTTTATTTTAGTTTTCACACATAACAATATAAAATGTTCAGCTGCAGACTTTGCCCCAGTGACGAGGTTCTCTGACTTGTCCTAAACCGTGGATGTTAATGCCCAGACTGCCAACAGGTATTGTTCTTTCATTTACAAATGCACCTTTATGAACTTCTGGGGACTCTGAGCTGCCTCTGACTACATGTTTTGAGACAAGGACAAATGCTGATGAGACTTAAATCATCCCCTCTGCAGACTTTGTAATATGGGGTTTGCAATGCACATAATGCCTTTTTTATAAATAAATGCACTAAAAATTGTATTAAAGAAATCTCTAATATCACATATTGATTTCACATCTTGCATCTTGTTTGAACTCAAATTTAAACACAGTGAGGGAAACTGAATAAAAAACTTCTAACCAGCTTGGTAGTTTTAGAGAGATTATTTAATTTCCTTTGCTGGAATTTCCTCACTGACAAACCTGAAGGACTGCAACTAAAAATGATAAACTACCAAATAGTCAGTGAGAATTTCTTCATGCCAGGTAAAGAATGGACATAAAGAATTTATTAGTGGGGGTGAGTATTCTCCAGTCCCATTTTTAAAGTTCATCCCTCAATCAAGGCAAATAATAATGAAAATAAATGTAAAAATATATTTCACGTTTGTTAAGTTCCTGTATTTAAAACATGTGAGTAGTTTAGCTTTCTCAGCACTACAAGATGCTTGAAAACTGAACTATAAAGGAAGCTACACACCCAATTTGCAATGGAAATATATAGGATGATGGATTGGATTTAATGGGCTCCAGTAAATTATAACATTAATGCAATTGCATGATACTTCACCTTAGCACCAGATTAAAAAAAATCTGCCTCAAGTTGAAAAACATATGCTCTAAACCCTCCAAGTCTGAGAAAAGAGCCAATTACTATGAGATCTGTAAGCATATTAAGCACATCTGACTTTTGGTTTCAATACAGATATGAAACATGGATGAAATATCCTTAAAAATTTTACTCTTTAAAATTCAGTATAGGAATTTGCAGGACTAATGGACCTTTACAGATTAACATGTTTGTCACAGTTTAAAAAGGAATTGAAGTGTACATCTGTTTTTGGGATGAAGAAACATAACCATTTTCACAAATCCCTTTTATCAAAACATCAATCCAACAGAAAACACAAATATCACACAGAGAAATAAATAAAAAAATGTATGAGCTGTGAATCTTGGATTATAACCAACGTAAAAAAAATTGCAAAATCTTAGTCACTTTATTAGATGCAACTATTTTGTCTGAATTTTCTACCTGGAACTCCTATGCCTTCTGTTCTTTCTTCTGTTTTGCCTCTTTTTTTTTTTTTTTCTTTTGAGCATGACTATAACTTAACTATCTAAAATTGTGAGTGAAGTAAAAGCTTCTGTCATGTGGAATGGAATGGAGAAAGTATTTTGGCAACTGATGGAGTAACTGAACTAGAGAATCTCTGTTAATTAACATTTGGACAGGATATTTTCCTGAAGTTCCTCAAAATGAAAAAGAAACCACCTCCTAGTGAACTTGCAGGTGTGAGCAGTAAAGGAGTTTAGTACGATTTTCCAATGGCCTTTTGAAGGATAAAGAAACTATAGTGTTCACTTATTTCTGGCCCTTCTTTCAAAACTCCACTCATTCAAGTAAGTGTTGCATATATCATTTAAACATAACTCTAAAAATAGGGAATAATTTGTCAAGCTGGGAGTCTAGTAAAGAAAGAGTTATTAAAATATCTATAAAACTGTAACAAGCCATAGAAAGGTTGCAGAAGTGCAGGCACAATTACATAATGTACATGGTTAGGAGAAAGAGAATCCAGAAATTCTCAGCTGTACTAAATCTACAGACTCCCAAGAGAGGACAAACTAAAATCATTATTGTGTACTTCCTCTAAAGGACACTGAATACCTGGGTCCCCTGTAGCAGGACAGACTTCCTGAAACAGCCACTTTCCAAAGGCTGAATGATTTGGTGTGGCAAAGATAGCATTGTCATTTATTGGCATCTTTGGCTAAAGGAGTTTGTTGGATAGCCATAAAAAAAGAGAGTTAAAGAATTCACTGTTCCTTATTTTCAGCAGAAATAGAGGAATTTCTTCGCACTGCTTCAGAAAAGGGGAATCTTTTCCGGCAGAGAGGGAGTAGGAAATGGGCAGCAAGGACAGAATCACAACAGCTGACTGTCTGTGCAATTTATGGCATGATTTTTCAGAGAGAAGTGCCCCATCTGTGCAGACTAAAGAAGCTGCCAGCAGTAGAAGCAGGCAAGATTTTTTTATATACTTGGAGGTGCTGGTGACATTTCCCACTTGAAGCTAAGGACAGAAATGTGGGGTGCAAAAGGAATGGTAGAAGTATTCCATGACCTGTTTAAACATGGTTTTAACAAAACTAGGGCTAGGGTCGCCTAGGCCATCTACATTTTTACTGCAACTGGGCATTTTGTTTTAGCAGGTTCTGAGTGTCATACTGAGAATTTCCATACTTGCTTCCTTCTATACAAATGCCAGCCTGGTTTTCAATTGTCAGTACATATGAGTGGAGAGTTTGCACTCTGACTTGTGTATAAGAGACACACCAGAAAGGGAATGCATTTTATCTTTGGTACTAGGACAAAGCTTTTAACATGTGGTTCACTTATTAGCCTGACACCAGACTTTAAGAGCTGCTGTAGCTATTATTTATCCTAAAAATGTGATATATTTTCTACTGTCTTGCTGGGTATGACAGAAAAGGAAATTACTCAGATTTTGCCTTCAACTTCTCAATAATTCAAAGGAACAAGTAGAAAATGACATGAAAACAAAGAGAAAACTGAAGCAACCCCCATAATTATTTTCTCCCACCCAAATAGCATTACTGGCACTTGGAATTTCCTCCTGCCATCAGGAGAACACCTGGATTCCCCTTTCCATTGTGCAATTTAAGCTTCTGTAGTTTTTGCACAACCAGAACAGAAATATCTGCTTCTATTCCCTTGCAAATACTCTGCAGTAATTAGAAATTACCTGAAAACACAGTAGGATGTTGGCAGTTTCCCAGGGAAATCAAGGATGGGAGTTGCTGTAAGAATCTGGGCTGGGGAGGCTGTGTCCACACTGGGCTGACAGCGCCCACAGAGCATCAATTGCAGGGTGAGGCAGAAAAAACAAGAGGGAAAGGTGTGTGTCAGGCAGGTCTGAGGTGGGAGCTTGGGTCCTGTGCTCTAGTGACAGCTCTCAGCTCATGTCACCGTGCTGGACATGAGGTGGATGTTGGCTATAGAACTTGCTTCTCATGTACCATCAGCCTCAAACCAAGCTGATCCAGGAGGCTGGTTAAGCTTAGGGCAAGTCAGAATGGTTATCATGCCAACAGATCTTATTGTGCTGTTGACCATGATCTAGGAAAGATTGTGGGTTTCCTCTGAGTCACTCCAACACTGAAAAATGTCCTTGAATTTAAGCCTGGGGCTAAGTCCCACTAAAACACTGTTTAGGACATGGAATGGTTACTGTGAACAGTCTTACTCAAAGCCAGAGTAAACTTAGGGCAAAAATATTTACAGTTTTTAATAAATGCAGGTAATAAGACCCCTCTGAACAGAAGGAATTGGGCCTGGCCAGATGTGTTTGTGCAGTCAGGTTATAAGATCTAAATTTAGACAAGTGCAACCACAAATATAAACAATGTGTAGTGAGTGTTTATTGCCTGCACATTTATATATGCCATGATTTTGTCTGAGCATCCTAGCCCCACAAAATCATAAAACTGTTTAGTATAAATCCCAAAATGTCAGTTTGGGTACTGCTGGATTTTTTTCCTCCACAGGAAGCACTTCATTTTCAGGAGGTGCTGAAAGAGATCTGTTCAAACTTACTCTGTGTTGGGCATCCATACAATAAGGGACAACAGCCCTGGAAATGGTGACTTTATTCCTACAACTTCATTGCACTGAGCAGTTCAAACACCTATGGTAAGTAAGGAGCTCTGCATGTGCATGCCAGCACTGCACATTCAGAAATCCACATTTTCCATAATTATAAACCTGGCTTATAATGTTCTTTAAGAAACAGGTATTTGCCTTGACTATAACAGCCCATATAGAAACTGAGACCTCAGTGAGAGAGGAAAGAATTCATAGATACAGTGAAAGAAGAAACCAAGGCTCAACAGAACAGAAAATACCAACATTATGTATATTGTGAATATTCTGGATTCTTTCCTGGAAGAGAAAGAGGGGGAAAAAGGCTCTTCTGTAGATATATGTAAGAAGCTGAAGGTTTTGATTTGATCAGTTACTGGCATGATGCCATACCTGACAAGATTATTCAATAAGTTAGATTATCCACCAGTAAAATCTTGATATATAGGGTTATTAAGATCCAAAGTCTTGCTGAAACCAAAGGAATTTAGGATCCAATCCTTAATTCAGTTTAGATTTACAAGGTAGGACTCTCTGAAGAGCTGAGAATAAATCCTGCAGACAGGTAGTTTTGGCACTGTTCCAGCTCTTATAAAAGCTGTGATGTCTTTCTAAGGGGTCCAGAAACCTGGGGAGTTTCTGAGTTTGTCTTTTTGAACATACCTACTGCGGGCACAATGCTCCTGCTTCTCAAAACCTACTGGAAGAACAGCACCTCTTAAAAACAGTCTGGTGATTATAAAACTCACCCTAAATGGGGATCTTGTTATAAAGTACAGGAAAGGTTTGAATATCCACAGCTTTTACTGTCTCCTTCTATGTGCCCAGCACACACAGTTCAATGATACACCTCTTCCTACTTGTACAACAAATGGTGCACTCTGTTGCTTAAAACTCACTCTCTGTGCACTTGCTCTCATTATGAAATGTTATTGTATTTGGAACTTGACATAATGATGACCATAACTGACCTGTCATTGTAGATCAGAACAAATCATATTCAGCATGGCAGGTAATTGTGATTAAACCTTGTCCCTATGTCATAATATGAACAAGCATCTCAAGACCTGTCTGGGAAGGGTTCTAATAATCAAACCTCCATTTTCAAAGTTAGAGAAATTTTGTCAATATAAGAAAGCAAAAGTGAGACAAGAATTTTAAAAATTAAAAGAAAATAACATGCTGTATATGTTGGAGGTTGTAGTTTAAGCTTTGAAGAACACAGCTATCTGCAGCATTTTTACAGAGGCATATAGGAAATTTTTAAGGCAACCAATGGTAAAGGTATAACTTCCTTTCAGAACATCATCCTGTACATTTAAAATCACTGTTGGAGCAAGCCAGTGTTTTCAAGCTGCTCTCTGCCAAAATGCCCAGTGTGTCCTATTATCTACAGCAGTATGTGTGCTGTTCTTTCCCAAATCAAAGCTGGTACACAAAACTGGACACATACGAGCCAAAACTAGAAGGGCCTGAATATGGCCCAGGAAAGATTTCCAGTATTTTAAGATCAGAGCATTTTATTCTTTTGGGAGGGGTTGGCGCTTGTTTTTTGTGCCACGTGATACTCGCAGGTATCTCAGAAGACACTGTCCTCCCGTACAGCAGCGAGCGGATCCGCGCCTGCGCGGCTGCACTAGATATTGATCATGTCTTCTGGGGATACTCAAGGGAAGAAAAGGAGGATTTTTTCCCTTTCAAATCTGTGTTAGGAATTATGCAGTCCTCCAGTGGAGCCCCTAGCTGGCTGTATGTGCTGCTTTGTTTCCTGTAGGGAGAGGGATATAAAAAGTGCAGATAACGAAACCTAACTAGAAGGGTAGGCCTCTTGAAAGTATTCATTGTCTGGGGAAAGAGGGAGGAAGGAACTCACCTGACCTTGACCACCCAAGCTTTTAACACTCAAAAAGACTTTCAAAGCTTTCTGAGGGAGATTTACAACTGTGAAAGGACACTGGAATTACACTGCGGCAGAAGGAATATAATTCACCTTGACTTACTCCCCTCCCCCAAAATCACCCAAGTCACTTCTGCATTTTTAGAAATGTGAACACATCGTTTTGAAAATTGATTGACAGAATCAAAGGAATTCCTGGCTTAACACCCTCACACAGCCTCTTCCTCTAAATTTCTAGCACTTCTCTCACACTGGCTGCCTTTGCTGTGCGAGTCAGCCTCCACGTCCCAGCTCTCTGTGCTCTCTGCAACAAAAGAAACCCATCACCCAGGGTCTGGGGCTGCTGCAACTAACACATTACAGACATAATAAGTTCCTAAAAGCACTTACTGATAGAGGCAGCTGTTGTGGGCAGGCCATAGTTCTCAGCCCTCTGGGCTCCTATTATCAATAGCAGTCCAGTCTGGATGCCTCCTTATTAAACTACTGCAATATTATTGCTGGCTCTATCCCCAGAAAGTCCAGGCAGGGTTAAGGAGTCGCTGTGTTGCACACTCAAAATTCATGGTCTTTAAATTTTGCATGATATTGTTATTGAGCTAATGTCCCAACAGCAATAATCAAAAATATCTGCTTCCAGAGGCACTGAGAGAATGGCTCACAGATCAACCCCCTGTTCAGACCTCCAACAGAAACTGTTTCTGTCAAAAACTCCTTGAATAATGGGGCATATACAAACAAAGCTCCTGGAATTCTCTGCATCTAAGGTTGCTGCTTCAGTTTTAACTTGTACAAACACAGGATTGTTCTCCGGGCAAAAAGCAGGTGCTTTTCTCTTCTTATTCGAACAGTTTCAGGGTCTTTGGGTTTTTGGTGCCCAAGGGTACAAAACATTTCAGTGCCTCAGAGAATGTATCTCTAATAGTTCCTTCCAGTCAGAAGAGCTGCAAAAAAACCGGATAAAGTGTTCTTTTTTCACTCTTTTCATGCATCAGGAGAATTATTGGGGCTGGGGCAGCTTCTGGCAGGTGCAGGTCCCGAAGGGGTCTGGTGTGTGGGTGGGAGGCGATGTGCCGGATCGCGCACGAGGCTGCTGCGCTGTGCCCAGCCTGTCTCGTGGTGCTCCCGCCCAAAAAGGGGCTTCCCGGGGCTGGGAGCTCTGAACCTGCTCTCAGCTTCTTTACTGAACCTACAAATAATCATGACAAGCTACAGGAATGTGCTCTCTCCCCCTTTCTTGTTTCTCTCTGCTATGATGTATTATAATGAATATTCTGGGACAAATCAGTAGAAAGCCCCTGAAAAAAAGCCTCTGTACTTAAAGTATCAAAATTGCAAGTAGGACCCTGTTCCTTGAGTTTTGGAAAAAAGCATAGTGCAATTTTATTTGCAGACTTTGCCTCTAGGATTTTCCTGAATTATTTTATTCATGGTGTTTCTTCTTTACAATCAGTATTCATTTCACAAGTCAATAACATATGGGATGTATCAATACGCTCAAGTGAAGATGACACATTCATAACTCATACAGCTGTTTTTTCACACCTGAGAAGGAATATAATGCTTCATATCAGTGCTCATCCACAGCTGTACCACATAAATAAAAAAACGTAGATTGTGCGGAAAGTGACTTTAAAGAAAACTCAGCTGCCTAACTGCACATTGCTGCACTCTTTGGAAAGCTAGGAATCTATTAAGCCTGGATGGAAGAGGTTGTTCTTTCAAGATTAATTCTTTCTCAGGGAATAATGCACTGCTGACTGTGAGCTATGATTGGAAATGAAACATGTGAAGCACCAGGAGGAGGAACAGCCATGCCCTGGGCAGGGAGCCTCCCTGGGAGCTGCGTTGCATCCCATGACTTCAGAGCATTTTAGACCAGGAGGAGGGGGTCAAAGATTTTACTGCATAGATTTTGCACTTTACTAAAACTTGTTTGTGTCTTTAAGACCCAGCTGCAGCTCTCTAGAGGAAGTCAAAGAGCCAAGACCCACACCCCTCCATAGTCTGTCTTCCCTGAGCAAAGCCAACCAACAGACACGTCTGACAAATGCCAAAACCTCCCCTTTCCTGCCATCTCTGCTCTTCCTCAGCATTTCCTCCTCATGAGACAATGCTCAGCCTTAGGAACCTTTGCTCTCCTGACAGCACTGATCCCAGCCCTGTCAGTGGCAGGCACAGCCAGGTGCCCCAGCAGCCCTGGGGTGGCAGCAGCTCTGCTGTGAGCAGGGGAGCACAGAGGGCACAGTGGCCCCAGACCCGAGCCCCCTCCCAGCTCCAGATTTTCAACCATGCTCAGACAGTCTCCCCTTAATACCATCACTGGGTTATTCTGCTTCAGCTTCCTCATGCTGAGTATTTGTGGGGCGAGAGCTACAGAGCAAATTCTAAGTATTTTGTTCAAAGTACATGAATGTGTCAAGATTTTTTAATCAAGATTTTTAAAAATGGTTTCCACTCATTCCATTTTGTTTTTTGCCAGCACTATTTGATGTTGAAAAGATCATCTGCAAAAAGAAAAAGTAAGTCTGTCTTTTAAAATATTTGCCAATTCTGAGACTTTAGAAGAGAAAGAACTAGCCACTGTTTCTCTCAAACCTAGACAGTACCAAAGCTGTATGTTCCTGCAGCAATTATGTAAATAAATGCCCTGATTCCAGAGAAGTGCTGGCCTTTGTTGATCATGTTTGTGAACAAATAAAGCAGCAAAAAGACAGCACAGTAATGATCACACTCTGCAGGAACAGACAGAAGGAACTGGTATTTCCCAAACAGATTAAGAAGCAGCTGAAATCAACCTTTTCCAAACTCTTTTGTTTGGTCTAAAAAAATAATGGAGGCCAAAAATAACTACTAGTAAAATTAATTTACTTAAGGGCTATGAGACTCTTTCCTGTTCCTTGTCCCCAGCTGTCTGTTACAATCTATTGCAGGACTGTGACAGCATTTAGGAGTGTAATGCCCATGGAATAGAAAGTTGTCACAGGTTGATGGGCTCCTGCTGCTAGATAGTGTCCACATCATTAATCATGGACACTTATCTCCTCTGCCTCACAGGAGAGCCATAGTGACACTTGCTCACTGTACAGTGGAGGACACCAAAAACTGTAATGTACCAGTGGTCAATTTACCATGAGATCGTGACAAAGACTCCAGACAAGTACAGGCAGCCCAGGACCACATTTATCACGCAGGGATGAGGGCTCCAGCTGACCCCTGGCCTTACCTGCACGTCCCTGCTCCCACCTGCAGCCCCCACGGAGCCGCTCGGCCCCTGCACGGGGAGGGCAGGGCCCTGCCAACACCTCAGTTCGCACTCTCAGCTGATGGACCAGGCAAAACAACAGCCAGGTTTGTGTCTGAATGGAAAGGAACTGTTTTCTTTGCATTAATCCCCCAAAAAACTCCCTTACTTTCATTTGACACAGAAGAATTTTGTTGGAGAAAAAATTATTTGTTTTATTTTTTTAAAGACATTTCTGATGTAATTAATTCAAATGAAAAGGTTGATTTCATGCTGCAGTCAAAAGACAGTGTGTGTAAAAGTAAAAAATTAGTCGAAGTACTCTGGAAACCCAGATTAGCTGAAGTTCTAAATAGGGCTTGAGTTAACAGGTTCATTTAAAAAATACTATTGTAACTAATGGAATATAAAATATTCTAAGTGCTGTTACCATTTCCTCTTCAAGCTGTAGGGAGATAGGGGACACTACAGCGCCCAACACTAGATAGACTCTTGAAGAAGAGTCAAGTCACTTAGAGATTTGAGAGCTGTGCATAAAAAACAGAGCAAACATCTGAACCACATTCTACTGAGATACCAAGAAAAGATTTGAACACACACACTGTATAATATTCTGGTTATTTGCCACTAGCTTGGAACTGGGACAGCAAATACAATATAGTTAAGAAGACAAATAATTACCCACTGCTATGACTTACTGAAGGGAAGGTAGATGGCAGTGTATTCTATTACTTGAGATATCTAAATCTATCTACTTTTACACAAAACAAACATATAAATTCAAACCAACTAGATTTGAGTATGTAGGGAGAATTTTCCAATAGAAGGTTAACTATCACCCCTCAAAACTTTTTTTTAGTCAGCCAAATAAGACTTCCTTTTGCAGGTCCTACTTTTTTGTAGGCAGTGGATAATTTGCCTTGGACACCTCTAGCCAAGATTTCCATAAGAGCTGGAAAAGTGCTAATGGTAAAAGACATGATTATAAGGAAACAACCTTCTTGATATTTGCAGCTCATATCAAAGGGCTGGTCTGTGCTTTCATTAGTTTCTTTGGAGCAGATTTTACACTCAAAATTCAGAAACTGGATATTTTGAGTACCAAAGAACATTATAACTGTTTTTGTGATTTCAGAGGGAATGATATTTTTCATTAGTTTCTTCTCTATAGTTTTGTCCTTTGTATGATCTGAAATGTGTCCCATAAGTAGAAAAAATAAACCAATTCTTACTGCTTTTTAAAACTAAGAAGTTAGATGTTAAAAGAAAAAAAACCCAAATCATTATAAATGATACTACATAAAATAATAAACTAACAAACAAATAAAAGGTGCTAGATGCTATTCATCCTGTTAGATGACTGTTCAAGCAAATGAAAAGATAAGCACATTGATAAGGATGAAGTACTTTGAAATTATTTTGCTTAGAACTCAGTGTTACGAACACCAAAGGTAGGATTTTGATCCCACTGTGGCTTGAAATTGGTGTAATTTTGCTGAGTTAATTTGGCTTTATAGAGACATAACTGAGGTCAGAACTGTATCTTGATGCTGCTGTGAGTGAATAAAGGATGAATCAATATTACGTTTGTTCTTTCCAGGTTTGTGGTTTTTTGATGGCCAGTAACAATGAGACACCAGTGTGCTACTATTATCCTTCATAATGAAAACTTATCTTGACTCAGACTTTACATTTCAGAACTTCCTTCTGATATTTTCAGATAGTTTCTCTGTAAAGATATGTATACCAGTGTTATGTTGAGGGGGAGCAATAAGATACTGTTCTAAGATGCCAACAAAGCTAACTCAGGCAAATTTTTTTCTCAGTTTTGCCTTCAATTGCTTGATCTAATTTTAAAAAGGAAGCAAACCCAGCAATACCAGATCACATAATAAATGATCCTGTTTCCTTGTTTCCATAAACCACTTCTGCTATGACATAACATCAAACATCACACTTGCTATATGACATAAAAGAAAAACATGCAAACCACACACGAAAGAAAGATAAAAAGGAAGTGTATGTTCTTAAGTGATTCTGACCTGATCTGTTATGATCACTTAGATACAGTGGATATCTTAATCTTTTGGGTATCTGTACTATGGCATTCAATAAGTAGAAACATGAATGACCAGAGATGTCTTTTCTATAGCAAAGATTGCAATATCGGACTAGAAAATAATCATCAGTCTTTTAAAAATTTGTGAATGTGTGATTATGAACATATATTGAGGATACTAGGAAAATTCCAGGGACTTTCATATTTTCCTGATTTTTTTACTAATTGTAAGATTTCAGATGTTGGCTTGCTGCAGGTGCACTTGTAACCTCCCCACATGCAAACACAGCCTAAGGGGAAGTCTCTTGCCACAGATTTACTTTGAAAGATATACTTTGCACATATCAGCCTATTTTAATGTCAAACATTGTAAACCTTTATTAGTGGTCATGGGTCAGAGTGGAAATGAAACAGTCAGGGTAGAAAGGAGGAATACTTGTTCACCTTGAATTCATTTCAGGTTTATTCATTTTTCCCATGTTTGAGCCTGTCTCTCATTCATCTTGCAAACTCAAATGAAACCTAGAATTAGTGCACATGAATAATTTGGTGTAACCATAACAGTATATAAAAGCAAAGATCAGGAAGAAAGAATTACTTGGCATGAATTCTCCTGTTTTTCTGACAGTTTTTCTGGCCTGATAAAACGTTATATTTGTATATTTGCAGTGCAGTATTCCAGTAGCATGTGCTCCTATGTAATTCCATTCAGTGTCTTAACCTCAAAGAATAGATCTGATGCTTTCTTTCACATATTTCTCTTGAGATATTTAATTTACCTTTAGATATTTTCAATGGTTTTAAGTATTAAAATGTGGGATATCAATAAACTGGTGCCATAATTTAGGACAGTTTGAGGTTCTACTATTTCCTGTGACACTCCTTTGCTCTCAGGTTTAAGACAAGTGAAAGGCAGAAAAGCTTCATTCCTGGAGAAGGAAGAAATGCAAATCTCCATTCCCCCTGGTCCTGTGCAGCATTTCAAACTCTTTGTATCATTAGGAATAACCTCCCTTCACTGAGTGCTTTGGCTTGGGACTGTGGCAGTAGGAAGCCAGTTCAGTTACTGTCTATTCAATTTTAAAACATATAATTGTGTTTGTTTAATCATGCCCTCTGCTGAGACATGATCTTACGAGCCTATAATTTTTTACCAGACTTCCAGGCAATAAAAATCCCAGAGAATTCAGAGCATCTCACAATGCTCACTTGATTTCAACGTTTGAAAATTCACTATTCAAGAAGCCTCTACTCTGGGCTGTGGTAACAAATCACCTGAGTGTTCCAGGTCCATCTCAGCACAGACTGCTCAAATTACCTCTTCACAATGGGTCAAAATAGAATCACTCTTTTAACAGCTACAGCTCTTTCGGGGTAAATATGTGAAAAAAACTATAGACTTTGGGACTTTCCAAGACACCTGAGAGAATTCAGCACCTTGATTTTATGTCAGCTCTCAGGCCTTGAAAACTTCACTTGTGTATGCTGAAAAACTCATCCTATATCCTTTTAGATACCCCCACTGGTAAGAACATTTTGTATTTGTACAATATATGGGTTCATATTGTACCCACTTAGCGATAGGTATGAGGAAGTGCCTTGAAGAGAAACCACATCATGCTGGATGCTTGCAGCCCTCCATAACATCAGTGTTACATGTTCAGATCCTGACATTTTATCACAACTTATCTGTTGTTTTCCAGAGAGACAAAGCTCACTTACAGTACTCCAACAAATGTTTATCTCAAGGAATATTTTTCCTTAAGGAATACAAATGATTATGAACCACCAGTAACCTGGAGGTTATTTGTGAAACCCAGCCACATACGTGTTTATTCCTCTGTCAATTGATACAGGGATGTTATGGCACATTTTAAGTTCGCTGATAATTGAGGGCAAATAACCACAATAATGAAATAATTGCTGGATTACATTCTGATAGGTGAGAAATCAATTCATTTATCCTTCCTTTGTCATACTGAGGTATTTTATTATGCAGAGGAAACCTCTCAAATTAATAAAACTGTTAAATCCATTAGGGTCTATGTACCAAATAGTGCACGATAGAAAAAGTATCAATTGTTAAAAGAATGAAACTGATAAATGCATGAGAGACCATTTGGGAAAAGTATTTTGCTTTCAAGAGGATTCTGCTATAAGTGATACACCATGGTATGAATACATGCTTATAACATCAGTGTGTGTACATCTATAGATAGGCACACACAGAGCTATGCACACGTGCTGATGTTGTGACCTCTGTTATCTCTTTTGTATTTGATTAGTTCTGCTGGCAGGTACCAATTGCACGCTACCCAGAAAGAGCCCAATGAATCCCAAACAGTTGCATCACAATGTTATTTAATAATGCTTCTGTGGTGCTTTTGATTTTTAAATGAAATGTGATTTAATAACAAGAAATAAAGCTGTTATTAGGATCTTTCTAACATGATTTAGCTCAAATGGGATTTTGTAAAATTGCTAAACTTGCGTAAAAAGGAAAGAGCTTAGAGATACTTAAAAATTATGTAATAATGTATTTATTCACACCCCTTCCACCACAGCCTGTGTACATTTGCAAAAGACTCATTCATGTTGCACAATACACTTCAAGAGGTTGTAATGAAGCTGTGACAACCATCACCTTGTCAAAGATACTGCACAGAGACCCTGGCAAATATTGAGTATAAAAAGCTCTACAGCAGTGCCCTTAAAATTCATGGTCTCTCTTTAGTGATCCCATCACTAATAGTCGTTTATTTGGTAGCACTGAAAGAAACATTTTCCTCCTTTAAGATGGTGAAAAGCAGCATGGCACAAAGCAGACTAGGCTGAAAATTTTAGGGAATTGACATATTCTGAGGAAATCGAATTATGAATTACCAGAAGACTGAAACTGCCCAGCCAATGGTTCAAGACTAACTTTTAATTAACTATTTAATGCATGTTAATGATTTTTGCAGTTTGAAGGCTTTCAAAGTGCACAAGGCAACAGTGCTAACTAATATTTCAAACAACAGCTAGTGTGCTTCAACCAACATACAAACAAACAAACCAAACAAAAGAAAAAAAAAGCTTTTAGTTCTTTAATTTCAGATTCTGGATTTTCAAATATTTCAATATGCTATGGTGGGGTTTCAGTTCACCAGTTCTTTTTTAACAAAGAGGGGACTGAGGAATCCCAAAGCTCACTCAATCCTGGCTGCACTTCACAGTTGAATAAATGACGAAACCTACTGAAACTTGCTCAGCTTCCAAAATTTGTACTAAAAATAGAAATTGAGATAGAAATTTCCTAAGATTCCCTGGGAAATCTTCATAGCTATTTTCTCCATTGCTCAGGTAACCTTGTTCAGATGATTTGTGTAACCAGCCCCTGAACCCCAGGCTCAGCAGTGTGAATTCTGCTGGCCCAGCCCCAGTGCTGACTCACAGGAAGACGTGGGGTGAGGGAAGGACCAGCCTCAGCCAGCTCTCCTTTCCCTTTGAACCCTCAGCAAAGGGTGCCTGGTGTATTCAGAGGGGGAGAGAGGCTCTGCATGCGGCACCCAAGTGTCCTCTGAGGCTGGAGGAGTTCCTCAATAAATCCAGAGCAGGGAATGTTGGACCAGCCCCTGTGAACCTTTAAATGGGGGTGGGGTTTGTCCTGTTAGTTGCCTTCCAGCTTGTGTGCAACCCCCTAGAGTGCAGAGACAGAAATCTGGATGGTGGAGATTCCTGCACTTGTTAGAGGCTTTTCATGATTCCTCCTGCATCTGGTACTCAAACTACTTGTCATGTCACAGATTTACCTTCTAAGAGATCTTTGAAACTGTCATGTGCTATTTGACACTGATACATCCCCAAGTCAACGTGCATAAGATGAGTAAATAGCAAGAGCTGTAGTTTTTACCATATGCATAAAAACTCTCAGCACTGGCAAACAGAGAAAAGACAACACATGTATGAACATCTTGAATAGGCTGTTAATTCTTCCCCCCAAACTGAAAACTTTTGCTAGAGCATCAACAGCTTCACAGGGAGTAAACAACCTGCAGTTTCACAGTGATCAAATGATTACAGCATCTACCCAGCACTCCTAAAAAAGCCTTTTAGTACATCATGGGCCACCAAGACCAAATCTTAATCAAACACAATATATGTTCACTAAATAATGGAACAGCTGAAAGATGAGAAATGTCGACAATAATTTCTTATTAAACTGATGTTCTGTGAATGTGTTTAATGAGTTGCCAGAAGAATCTCAGCCTAGCTTAAAAGCAGTAGAGGAAAATGTAAACTGCCCTGTGGCACATCTGTTGGTGCTGCCGGTATGGGAGGCTGGACCTGCTGGGATTGCAGGCACCAATGCCAGTCTGATTTGCACAGATATAACTCTGCTGAATTTTGAAACAGCAGAAGAAAATATAACTCACAATGAAATATGATTCTGTTTCCAAGTGGCACTACAACAATGGAAATACCTTTATTTAGGCATTTAAAAAAAAATCTTATTTTAAATGGAAGCATAGTTTTTGTCCCATGTGTTTACTCTTAATGCGACAGTAGTGGCAATTGATCTGATTTACTGGAAACTATAGGCACATCTTTTATAAATTCTTCTTGCAAAACCAGTGAGTTAAAAGAATTTAGAGTAGGGAGGTTTTACCTGCATCGCTTGTGTCAGCCATCTGAAGGGAGGTGACAAATAGGCATTTAATGAGACACATGGCTTTATACCTGGCAATCTCACACATAAAAAGAATGTCAAGTGTATTTGACAGAATGAAATGAAACTAAAATGTTAGCATTAATTGCTACTCAGTGCTGTATTACCAGCCTCACAATCCAAATCAATTATGAAGATTTGTATCAGTTGTGAGACCAAAAAGATTTTGGAAGCCTGTCAACTCTAGGGTGTCATTACCTAATGATGATATGACTGCTCTGGGTTCTGCTCAGAACAAGGAGAGTCACAACCACCCATTTCCAGGACTGCAACCAAAATGGTACAAATGGAATGTTTTAAAGGAAAGTTGACAGGTGTATGGTTAAACAACAGAGATTTGAACAAAAAGATCTATTTCCCATATGGAAATACAAACCTCAGATTGCTTAGGGGAGTACACCTCACCCTGCCCATCTGAGTTAAATGAGAATC
Organism: Polioptila caerulea; assembly: GCA_013397295.1. Classification (NCBI taxonomy): domain Eukaryota; kingdom Metazoa; phylum Chordata; class Aves; order Passeriformes; family Certhiidae; genus Polioptila; species Polioptila caerulea. Next base: position 84,743 of record VYXF01012569.1, read on the forward strand.
ACTTCTGTGTGCTCCTCCAGAAGCCATCATATTTATTTGCAAAATTAAAACACTGATACACTGAAAAATTAGAGACTTATTTTTTCTTAATAGTAGATATATTTTGGCACCTTAAAGAAACAGTTGTGTTATGATTTATCAAAATTTGCTGTGTTGGTGAATTAGTCAAGGAGGTAACTCCTCAGTGGTGACAGCAGAGATGATAAAACCTTACAGCAGAGTACTGTGAGATGAAGAGTACTTTGTCACTGAGAAAAAAAATCCATCTAGAAGCAATGGTATGGGATTTCTGTCACTTCATTCCATCAATGAGATCAAATAGATGGTGATTTAGGTAAAAAGAAGGAATTTAATGTTAAGGAACAGTAAGTGGATGTGGCTCTTCCCATAGGCTTTCCCACTGCGCTTGCAGAAAGATAGAGAGGACAATACTCAAAGTATCTGAATCTAAATATGCCCCATCTTGTGAACACATTTAAGGTATCCCTATCTGTCCCTGATCTAAACTCTATATAAAAAAGAAACAAGCAGTGCCAAATGGGTAAAGCCTACCACTGGGTGAAAATATTAGAGAAGGATTCTAATTTTAGAAATAGATTAAGAAAAAGTATATTTAGCTTTCCTTCAAGATCATCAAAGCATGCATTATTCTTTAATGAAAAAATGACAATTACTTTGTGTTAGCCAGAGTTTACCAAATAAGGAAACTCTGAGATGGTTCTGAAAATGAAAGTATTAATGTCAAAGGTGAGTGAAGCACTGTTTTAGCATGTTTGATTCTTGCTATAGGAAGCAGGCTCTCGATTTGCTCTCATCTTGGGACTGGCTCATCAGCACTTGTCCCACCCATCAATTATCAGCTTGCAATATTTTACTGATGTTGACACTAAATGCTGGAGGACTGGAACTGCTCAGCAAAGATCACTGAGTGAGGGAACAGTATCCTTCATGTTCCTTAGCACAGAAATCCATTGTCTGCTTCATCTCCCTTCACCAATGTATATAACTGAGGTCAAGATTTAATACTTTGGAGTGTTTAGTCAGCCAAAGAAACATTAGAAAAGTTGGAGAGAAAATGAAGTCCAGAGCCATATATCTTATGCTTAGACCATGTTTAGTGGAAAGAAGGACATGAGCCCATCACATGGAAAAGCTAGGTTAATGTTTATGCATTTTCAGTGGTTTTCCCTCCATATGTGGGCAGAATAAAGATTACTAACACAAGATTTTACTTTTATCTCTCAAAGCCTCTAAACAGACTAGCAGTACAAAATGTTGACTGTGGAGCCCTTGTGATGGCTGGGCTCTGAGTCTCCCACAAACCTTGAGACTTACTAAAAACTGGTTTTTACTGAGGTACATGAAATCCTGTTTAGCAAAGTTTTCTAGTTCTCCTGGCTCCTTTTTGTCTAAACTGCTAATTCACCATTCAAAAACATTTTAAATAGGACGTATATAGCAAAACTGATAATAAAAGAATGGAATAAAAGAAGTAATTCCCTTTTCAGTAGCATGAAAATAAGATATAAATGGACAGAAGTGGAAGTCTTACAATTATGTCTTCCAAACTATATGCTACTCAGTGTATTAGAGACCAAGTGTGAGACCCTGACCTTATTAATTCTAGTAGTCAAGGACATAAAATTATGTTCCAACTAAAAAGACTTTCAAATTTACCAAACCTTTATAATGTGTTTTTCCTTACATTTCAGAATACTGTTACCAAGATGATCAGTGCTAACTAGTACTGGTTACCCTTGAAATTTGTTCCATGATCAAGACATCAGCATGTTTTGGACATGCTAAACAGCATAACACAGCTAGCTGGCTTTCTAGAAAAATTTTCAATCTACTACCTGCCCTCCCGTCCCCAACCCACAAATTATAATAATCTTCCTGAAATCCATATAAAAAGTTAGCAGTGCTCCTGTGAAAAACTTTTAATGGCTACCATGTAATTTTTGGGGTTATATCTAACCTTGCACACTTCCAGAGAATAGTACCAGTTACCTAAAAAGAGACTTAAGGAGAAAGGCTAAAGCCCTGTGTGCCTCTAACTGTCCTGTGATTGGGGGGTATTTTGCTAATCAAGAACACACTCATTCACAAGTAATATCTTGTCATGGACTACCTAAAAGAAACTTGTTACTCATGGTTAATTTTTCAGCTAATAAGTGCCTATTCTGCTTTCTTCAGTAATTCCTAAAGTCCATGGGGCTTCTTTTTGATTACATCTTTGCATTCAAACCAAACCAACTCAACCAAAGCGAGTACACAGAAGCAGTCCCGCAGATTTGGCTACTTCTGCCTGCACAAGAGCAGACTCTGAGGCAGGTTGAACTCTGCCAGCTATCCTGAAGTTTATGGCCTCTCAAGGATGAATGGTGCACTTCTAGCAATAAGATTTAGAAATGCACCCATCACAGCACTGTGAAAAAACAGACTGGAAGAATGAATAAGAATCTTTGTCCTGGCCTTTATTAAGTCACAAAGGCTTAATAAAACATTTCTGGGAGAGCAACTACATTTATCTTTTCCATTATACCATTTGAGCCCTGAGCATCTAAGAATCCTATTCATCTTTGATATCTGCTTAAAAACAATACTAGTAACTGTGTTAATATCATTGACAGACAGCATCCATATGTGTAAAGAAATAAGGATTTTACCTTACTTCACACACAAATCCTTTACTGCAATTTTTGATTCTGTAATTTGTAATTGCAACTTGTGGTTGTGCTCACAGTCTGCTATTCAAGTGTTTCCATTTTTGGGCATCCTTCATACACAGCAGGCAACAAAACTCGGTGCAAGCCTATTCCAGCGAGATGCCAACAACTCTGGAGCCCAGTGCTCCAAACCCCAGCCAAACCTGGGCAGGGCTGGGACCCATCTGGAGCAACACATGCCAGGGGGTGGCTGCTCTGTCCTGGAGCACTCCTCTGCCTTGTTACCACCTCAGATCACCAGCAAGCTTTTCATTCCTTCAAGAACCTGGCTGCTTAAGATATATTCCCTCTGAATTTCATGTCTTGTTTGAAAAGATTACTCAAAATCAATGAGGAAGACAGGCTAGGAAAACAAATGTAGCCAAGTAATTTCTTAAGCACGGTTATCTTTACCCTGAAGAGAACACCAGGGGCTTACTAATCTTTACAAAACAAAAAGGATCCCTGAGACGTGCTGCTTTTCTTTGCAGCCCTTCAGCTGATATATGAGCCCAAAGTCTGGTCAACACTTAAATCCAGACAAACTCCCCCTAGAATTCTCTGCACTGGCTCGCTGTTTTTCTGGCAAGTAGCAGTGGGGCTGTATTCAGCCCAGACAGCATCTTGCCTTAAATACATTTTTAATCCTGTTTTGCCACATAGTCAGCCTACATAATTTGAACCCTGAGTCTGGGGAAGCAACCCAATAGAATAATTACCGAGTCTTTCCTAAGCAATGTGTCAGGCCAGGCTGTTACAGTAAAATCAATGTTTAGCATCAGCTCCCAGTCTCCACCCCTCCTTCCTCCAACCTCCAAATCAAGCTAGTTTTTCAATAAAAAGAGGCCCACATAGATTTTCACAGACAGCCAAACAGAGGATTAGAAACCAGAATTTACAAACCAGACCTGGTTTGATACAATAGATGCTGACTAGGATGCATGAGCTCTGCTCAGTATCCTCACCAACTGCTTCTGGTCATTAAAAACACCAGTTCCCAGGAGTATTGGTACCCTTCCTACTCTGACATATTTCAGAGCAGCTCCTGAGATTGCTCCTCTGAAATCTATCTGTTCTCATTTCAGCAGGATGCAGTATTTCTTTACTTCTGGAAGGAAAATTCCTGCTCAAATTGACTGTTGCATTGCACATCAACAGCATTTCCATTTGATTACAAGGGGAAGAAATACATACAAAGAAATTCTGTTAGTTCCACAGAGAGTCTCTAAATTCTTAAGAAGGAGAAATGCTGAAATAAATTATTTCCTTTAAAATGACTATTGCAAAGCGTTTGATCACAACAAAGGCAGATTCAAGAGAAATTTACCTTTAGGTCAACTGAGTGGCAAAAATAGGTTGCAAAGTTTTAAGTGGTGCCATGGAAAATGGACCAAAGAATGGGTAATGTTGATGTACAATTTATTCAGCAATCTTATCCCATTAACTTTGAAATAATGGGTTTGTGCATAAACAGGACTTTGCTGCTTCAGACAATATTTCTTTGTGGATTAAAGTACCTACTATGTGGCCTATAATTTGAGGTACTGCTCAAATGCATGCACAATCTTAAAGAGCCTACAAATAACATTTTTTCCTTTTTTCTTTTTTCCCAAATGAGCCTACAGTTTTTTCATCAGTTCCATCTCGGTATTTAACCAGTTCTTGGTTGAATTCTTCGGCAATTCCCACAAACAAGAAGAAAAAAGTTGAAATTCAAGATTGCTGCCATGTCTCTACTGCTGCTTTTAACATCTTCCTATGTTTCAGAACAGGGATGGTTAGAATAAGTGCACAGTGAAACATTATTTTTACTCAACTCACTAATTATATTCTTTAAAGAAATTAGAAATTAGGTTTTCTTGTAACATCAGCACTAACATAAATGCTGTAATAATAAAAAATAGCTTATAGATTAACAAAAAATAGCTTCTAGATTATCATAATAAAAAAAAGTTTAAAATCCATTGGAAAATGCAAGTAATTTAAAGATCCTTTTGCAAAACAAGAGCTACTCTGGGCAGATCAGCATTGTATTTATTATTGTAACCATGGAAACAATATAAATTCCCATCTGTTAAGGTATTCGTTTGCTGCCTGCAAATGATGAGTATACTGTACTCTATAGGTGAATGAAATAGTTATAATTTCAATGAGTAGCCAGATATGTAATTTTTCTTCTCTGTAAAACACAGAAGAGAGCTCCTGGATGTGATTTAAAGCTCTATGAAATGTTTGGAATGAAAGCACAAACCCTGGGAAATTTGCCTGGCTCCAACATTTTGTGACAAATTAGAAACTTGGACTCTGCCTTTATGAAGGTTCATGCTAAGTTTTGGCAGAAGGGGTGGGGGGAAAATAGAACAAAACAAAACAAACTAAAAAACCCCAAAACACCAAAAAACAAAACAAAACAAACCCCCTTAAAAACCCAAACAAAACCAACCAAACAAAAAAAAAACCAAAAAACCCACAAAAAACCAACCAAACAAAAAAAAACAACCAAAAAAAAACAAACCAAAAAAAGCAAAAACCTCTGCAAAAAAAAAGCAGAAAAAGCAGGGGGAAGCAATAACTTTTGTGCCATCACAAGGTAAGTTCAGTCAATCTGGTCTGCTTGATTGAGTTCTGCTTCAAGGTCTGGACTCATGCAGTGTGTGACTACAGCAGAAGTGTCTGCTCCAAACTCTTGGAACTCTCCACATGCTGAGACCTGGATCGCAGTTTGGGATTTGAACTCCACAGCTTGATCTGTCTGCAGTGGGCTGCAATGAAACAGTTAAACTCTGCACTACAGAAGCACATTTGATTGTGGAATTCAGGCCTATTTCTGGTTCAAAATTGCAGTCAGAAATTCAGCTATGTGCTTTTTATTTCTCCTTTGTGGGCACACTTTGAAATATGTGGCACCTTCCAGACATTCAAAAAGGTGTAGATTTTGTATATCTGACAAAGATAGACTGTGTTCATCTGACTCTTTTGTCCTAAGGGAGCCAGAAGCTAAAAGATAAGGAAGCTGACAGAACTAAAGAAAGAGGAGAGAAAAACAAGTTTATGACAGTTACTAAATTCTGTATAAGTCTAAATGTTTCTTTGAGCGATTTTCCTGGTGACCTTTGGGATTTTGCAAATAAACTTATTATAATACAGGTGCAATATGGGAAAAAGGGAGGAATTCAGAAAGAAGCCCAGATCTGTTATATTTTAATCCTTCTGGCTCTGTATATATAATTTCTTTTTATAGTGTGAAATAGTGATATAGGCCTTAGTAATAGTGATACTAGGAGGCTTTTCCTGGATGGGACTTTTTTCTTTGAATGTTTGAAAAGGTTGCTATCCAAGTGATCAACAGCCTAAGCTTTGAAATACAGAATTTTTACTCCTGGGGGAAATCAATGTTGCCAGCAATGACTCTGAAATGGTCAGAAGATGAAAATATTGAGAATGTCTGCACAACATATTGACCGATAACTTTTTTCCTTTTCCATAACATCTGCAACTAGGCTTAGTATTAAAAAACTGCCTTAAGTATGCTGTGAGATGTTATGCACTGTTGTCTTTCAGAGCATTTTTAGTTAGGGAAAATATACCAAATGTCAAGAAGCATGAAATTAAATAAATAGTTGAACAGTAAGAATGCAAAAATGCTATATTTGTTACACGTAAAGCCTCTTTCTACGTGTTTTTCAATCAAACAGCCTGACAGTGAAGTCTCAGGATGACAGCAGGTAGTCCCATGTAAAAATCACAAGTATAGACTTGCAAACAGGAATTGGTTCTGCTTTTCACATCAAAGGAGTCATCAATAGAAATCGGAAGTGACAAATACTTTTCGTAAAAATTTCCAACACACAAAGAAAATGGATTGGTGTTCAGAAACTTAGGAGAGTCTGCACAGCCAGAATCTATGGGGAAAAACATAATAACTGGATTTTGGGATATTGTATGGGATCTGAAAAGCCATTTGAATACAAGCATGCATTAAAAGTTTAAGGATTATTAATCATTTAATTTAAGGGTTGTTTGAAAAATCTTCCTGCTTGCTCTTACTATGGTTTTAGTCCCTGTATATATACAGATCTTGGGAATCTAAAAATAGTTGGAGGGAAAGGATTAAAAGGAAAAGGCCAGAGGAGTGCTGAGATACACACCCAGATTTAAAGTTAGATCAGGACTTAAATTTAAAAGATCCTCTCTGAGCAGGTAACTTTGCAAGTCATCTACTTCATAACAAGCCAGAGAGTATTCCAAGATCCTGCTGGATTTGGCCTCACACATAAACTATTAGGTTAGACAACATTTGCCTTAAATTATTGTCAAAATTTTCACAGAACATCTTTTCAGAATTTGTTGAGCATCTATTTGTACATCTCTGTGAATGCAAATGGTACTCATGTGTTAATGTGCAGTCTAATGTAGAAAGATGCATTTGGGGAGCAGCAGCAGATTTTGTGGGCATATTTAAAAATGTTAATTTGAAAATGTGTGCTATAAACTTTGACAATTTTGGAATACACTCTAGAGAACTCTCAAGTGGCAAACATACAACACCTACTCAAAAAAGAAAGAAAAATAAAGAGCACATCAACTCCATTATAGGCAAGCGAGCAGAGCAGAGCAGGAAAATTACCAGGAGGAATTTTACAAGACTGAATACCAGAATGCCTTGAAAGCCACCACAGACCTTCCAGACACAACTGATTTATTGTCTGTGGAAGAACATGCTTAATTAACATAGAGGGAGGTTTTCTTTCCAGCAATAACTGCTACAGTAAACATGGACACAAAACACTTTACATTTTGATTTTCAAGAAGCATCTGATGTTCAGTTTCAGATCAGAGATTGCTGGCTTTGGCACTGGGACATTAGGAAAGGTACAAAGCCTCCTGCTAGGTAGGGAGCTGTATTTAGCAGCATCTCTCTTGATGGGAAGGCAAAGAAAGATCTCAGAATGGCTCCCCTCTCTTTGGAATAAACACAAATGATTCAGTCAATGATTGACACCCTGAGCTATGAATTATGAGTTAGTGACTAGATTAATGTTACAAAGAAAACAATACGTGTCCCAGAATAATCTCACCATGTTGTACCAGGAGAGCAAACATGGGAGACTCAATGTTTTATATACTCCCTTCACTGAACAAGATTCTTGCATTTTAAAAGATGAACAAGCACAAAACTTGTTGAATTGTAGAGATCGAAACAGACAGTCCAAGTAAACAAAAAAGTAGAATTAAAATACAAAGAGGCTTTTCTGAGAAGTCCTATGCGTTCTTCTTAGAATCAGTATACCATCACTATTTCCCTCTAACTGCAGATTAGAACCAGACCCAGGTTCATTTGACACATCAGCAATGTAGACTTGGTAGCCCTTTCAAACTGAATCCAAGACTGCCAAACCCTTTCTTTCACCACTTCTTTAGAAATCTTTAAGTACATGACTGCTGAGTATAAAAATAACATCTTTCTTCAATGTAACTAGAAGGAGAAAATCCCTTCTCAGATTATGAAAAAAATCATTATACTGAGTCAAAGGCTTTTGTCTTGTCTGCTCTGAACATGTGTTCTAGTAATTTTTTAGATTTTATAAAGCACAGCAGTTGTGTCTTAAATATTTGTTACTAGTAAAATAAATTACTATATTTTTATAATAAAAGATCTGGTTAAAAATAATGCCTGCCCTAAACTCAAAATATATTTATAAATCACTAGTATGAAATATCTCTCATCTGTTTTATAACTTATAGGAATTCTTGTAGCAAGTTTTCTCCTTTTTGCTCCATCAGGTGTTATAGGCTGTTCTCATCTTTCAGGGGATTCTGAACAAAGATAGTATTTGAGCTCAGAGATTTTTATTTTTAATTTTGTTAACACAAAATAATTTAATTTATTTTTTGCTTCTTTCTTTCAGAGAATCAGATTTGAATTTTTCCCTCCCAAAACCCATAGAAGAAGGGAAAGGATGAGGTCTTACACTGAAATACAGAAGAGTTTGTTAGTGGTGAGGGGTGCTCTCTCATGCCTCTAGAAGTCTCTCATTTTTGCATTCTAATGTAAAGCCCTCTCTCAAATCCAAATCTCAGGCACAGAGACTCTAAACAGACTACAAGGAAATAAAAATGCTTGGGTTCTCTGTGACCTGAGGTCAGGAGAACCAGCAGAGCCTGTGCTGACTGATGCTATTTCACTGCTGGGTTTGGCTCTCTGATAAAAGTGATATGTAGGTGGTCAGCCCTCCTTTCAGCCCTCCTAAGGGTGTTCCCTTTACCTCACCAATTGGCAGAGAAATTAGAAGTTTTGGTGATCCTGAACTAAGGGGGTGTGTGCAATCTCTATTCAGCTTGCACCATAATAAAGACACAACAGGTTAACATACCTTCACAGCACAATAAAGCACTGCAAAACCCCCAAAATATTACCTTGCTCTCAAAATCAGTAGCTAAACTGATTTCACAGCTAGCATAGCTTCTGTTTAAGTCTTTGTATTGTTCACTATTGCAAGACGCCTATGTGTCCTTCTAACAGCTCTGTGAAATGCTTGGGAAAAGCATTTGCTTTTGGTCCTGATCACTGAAGGGGTTTTCACTAAAAGTACAGGTAGGAGTTACTTGAGGCTCTCAGCACTTGGGGAAATATTCTGTACTCTGACAAGTTGCTGAAGCTGCAAGATAAGACCACAGTCTTTCAAAAGAAAGCTACACACATCCAAGTAGCCACTCCAATGTGTGCATGAGATTGCATAAGCTCTGTGTGTGCCATGTTCTCTTCCCTGCCCCTTGACCATAGCAAAAAGTCAAATTGCCTCTTCATGGAGGCCAGAGAACTGAATGTTTATTTGGACCCTGAAGAGCAGAATCAATAGGATCCCTTTAGAGGCTGAAGAATTTCAGCTCTTGACTGTTCTAGTTTATGTTGGGTAGCCCCTAACAGCACTGAGTTATTTAACATGGTGGTAACACAGATTAGAGGCTACAGGGAAAGTGTCAGAGAGGTATTTCTGGATAAACCCAAATGTCCTGGCAGCCAATGTGTTCCTCTGAACTGCTAGAGAAGAAATAGGACAAGCCTAGGCAAAGCTGAGACCCTACCAACTGTATTATAGTTTTTAACAGCCCAATAAGGATAAATTGCCATGATGAGATCACTCAGGTGGATTTGTGTGGCATGGTGCCCAAAAGGAAAATGCAGGAAGAACGGAAGGAACTGATGTGATACCCTTATCCTAAGAGGAAGGGGTCTGTCAAGGATGCTCTGTAGTGGCTCCTGAGCTCTACCAAGTTCCTAGCTGAGAAACAGGAGGGTAAAAATGGGGCTCTACTGTTTTTTCTTATCCCATTGGGTATATGGCAGTGGGTCATTACCAGAGTAAAGCTAGAATTCAATAATTGCTTTGCAGCACACATTTAGGAGAGTGCCAGATGTCTGATCATAAAGAGAAAGGGCTTAAAAAGTCGACTGGATTTTTTCAGATACACAAATAATTATGAAGGCCAGAAAATAGGAGAAATACACCTTCTGGAAGGAGGGAAACTCCAAAATATAAATGCTGTAAGCAGACCTCGCACATACATTCTGGTAGGTTCAAATCAAGAGACTTATCTGCCATGATCTTATGCTTAAACACTGCTGTTCCCAGTGGATAACCACTCACAAATTCATTAGTCTGACACGCCAATTCACCTTGAAAGTTCATATGTATAAGAAAGAATCACCACAGGAAGGAAACTGGAGAGATTTAACACTAGGTAGCAAATCAAATGGCTTATGAACACAAAACCAGAAAATGGTTTCTGATGTCTCCTGGCCTGTGAATGGCACTAACTGCCTTCTATTCCAGTTGTGAGATATTGATGCTACACAGAGGTGCCATTGAAGCTGACATCTGTAGTGCATTTTTTATCAGTGTAGAGGAAAAGGAAAAATACTTACCAAAAACCTGAAGCCCAACTGATCTACCAAAAATCTAGTGGTTTTTACCCATACCAATGTTCTGGGACAACTAATCCAGCAAATTGACCAAATGTTGCCTCAGCAACATGTAAGATATCATTTAGAAAAATACCACAGTAATATAGATAGTATATATGGTATATAGAGAGCCCTAGTCTAAACAGCAGTGGGTAGCAGAAGGCCAACAAGCAGAGAGAAGCAACAGCTCCTCTGTTGTCCTTCATGGCTGTTGAAAGAAAAGTTTGCCAGACCTTTCAGAAAAGACCAGAACAGCATCAAGTTGTGACAGAGAACTCTGGGGCCCTGTATTACAGCTCCTGCAAGAGGTGCATTTGCCATGCAAGGGCAGTACATGGACTCACTATTCTGCTCACCTTTCTGAGAGAATCACACCCAGAGTTTTGAAGGCATTCCAAAGCAGCAAGGCAGAAGGTGGAGATGTTCAGCTAAAGAACCTAAACTCTCACACAGTGGGGACCACTTCCCTGTAGATAAGGCCTGAGTAAAATCTCTCATGCACACATTATCTGTACAACATCCTATACTCCATTAACACTGCCCAGGCAAACATGAATGTAGTTCCTCCTTTCTGTAACACTTCTGGGATGACTGCTTGTCACTAATGGGGATAACTCCTACCCCTACAGGGATAGATCCTGTTGCAGCACTCTGAAGTGATGAGCTGATGCATCCCCTGCCTGACGTTCAAGAAAGAAGGAATGAAATAATAATTACTTTGAGTTAGAAATGACTAAAAGTGGTCTCCACAACAACTTCCTCCTGCTACATTTGGAAACATTGAACTTCACTTGTCTGTTGCCCAACTACATCATCAATAATTATAATGTGCCTTCCTTTCAGAGAAAAATGAAAGAGCACGACCTCATGTTATTTCAGAAACCAGATGGGGTTTTTTTACATGTTTCATAGTGAAAATCTCTAGTATTACTCCCACGCTGTAAACAGCATGTCTACTATTGCCCAATAATTTTGGTGTCAGTGTGAATAGCAACAATTTTGCATAATTAAAACAGGGAGTTATATTCCTCAGGCTCTTGCATTCCAAGAAAACACATTCATTTTAGTAGCTCAAATTTTTAAACAGAGGCAGGGAAAGCACAGTTGGACAGACATACAAGACACAGAGGAGTACAGAATCAAATCCCTTGCGGCTGCCGAGTGCTGCAGCTCCCTTGGTAGCCCTGAGTTAGATTCTGGAGAGGCATCTGCTGCACTGCTCCTTCTGCTTGGTTCTGCTAATGCAGAACAGGGTTGCCATGCTATGAGAAATATGGTCCATTCCCAGCTACCTCTTCAGGCCAAGGATATTCAGGGGACAGTGTAATTGCTTTGCATACGGTACCTAGAAACTGCTCTAATCAATCACTGATAGCTGGAAATGCTGTGGAGTTTAAGGGCTGTAACTCCCCATCCATCTCATTTAGGGCCAGCTCAAAACTCACCTGTTTTGTTTTGGAAGGTTCCATTTAAAAACAGATTAATTTCTTAAGTGTGGATGGAATTTTTTAGCATAAAAGATAATTATCTAGATTATTCTGCTACTCCTTCTGCATGGCGGTATGATATAATAAATACAAATTAAAGCTGTGGCTTTCTTCTTTTTAGGAATATTAAATTAATTATAAAAATAGAGTTAAGACTGCAATAGTGATGATTGTTTGAATGAAGAAATTGAAAATTCTGTGGCCTATTAAAGTTGGACAGAAAGACATGATTGTATTGCCCACAAACTCTTCTGATATGATGAAAGCTGCTGTTGATTTTCAGTAAGAAAAAAAACGCAGACAGGGTAGCTCTCAGTCTACCAGGGATGCTTTTTACATAGCAGAAGTTACAGAAATATTTGGTCCCTCAATTTACACTCTATCCTGAAATTTGAACATGAAGCTTTGATAAGAAAATTATTATTAATGAATAAAATATTGTGTGGGGTTTTTTGCTGTTTTTTTTTTTTTTTTAACTGGACACATCCAAGCATTATAATTTATACGGATAATTTTTATAGATGTGTTTGTGACTTTTTAACATCCTTCTCGTTAAATAAGGCTATGGACACTTCAAAAAATAATTTAAAGGAAAAAAACCCCTCATTTTCAATAGGTTTCCTTTGAGCACTCTCTGTGCTTTATGGTATGAGGGTACTACTAAGTCTGTTGAACAGTGAGGTTCAATTAATTTCTGTTTCAGTCTTTTGAATTTCTTCAAATTAAAATTTACCATCAATAACTTAAATCTATTGTCCTATTTGTGCTTCATTAATCCAACACAAATCTAATTTTAAGTCTATGCTTACTCCTTTTTGGCCCAAGGAAGGCATTTAGCAAGATTTGGGAACAGGAAGAAAAGGTGTCTTACTAACAAAATTTATTATCAACTTTTCTCAGAAACAATTTCTTAGACCATTTATTTTGGCTCCCCAGTTACTTTTAAGGGTAACTCTGTGGAATTTGAAATATATTTCTTAGACTGAAATAACAAGACTGTGATTGTCTCAAGTGGAGCTTCTCATTCTGTGCAGTTATCCATAGCTTCAAAACCAGTTCATTACAAATGCTCTCACACATTAAGTCTCACAGCACAGTAATATTATTTCACTGGTCTAAGCCAGTTTGAACGATTTTTTTTTTTTTTTTTTTTTTGTTAACAAAAGAAATCCAATTTGACCATATTCCAGGAATGTTTCCGGAATTTTTTTCATTCCTTACATCAAATGCCTCAGGATTGTATCAGAATGTTCTAAAATCAATGAGAAGGCAGACTGAACACTGTTTATCTAGCACAGCAAGCAGAATGTTGAAAGAATGATCATTGTTTCTTTTTCCAACATCTGAATTCAATGCATTAACTGGCAATCACATAACCTGGGAATTCCACTGTAATTCCAGAGTTACCTGACACTGAGTATTAATTTAAAGATCAGACTCAAACACAGTAAGTTTGGAGATATTCAGTAGAGATCTTAGTGTCTGCATTTTACTTTCCTTACTAGACCTTCACCAGGAATCTGAGAAGTATTTTACTGGTCCAGAGTGAGTTATCCCTGTATCCTTTCTCTTTCCCCTCTTCTCCTTGGAAATCCTCAGCATGAAAGAGAGGAGACCTCTTGTTCCCTGATGCTTGTGACTTTGGGTTTGGAAACTAGTTTAACTAGAGAAGAATTTCTCTTTGAGACAGGTGTACGATATCTTCAGCTCTGGGATGTGAATTCCTTAGGATTTAAGCCTGCACCAATGGTTTACATCTGTGGTGAATTACCTGGATTCCCTTGACTACCTTTGCTCAGTCCTTAATTTTGATTTTCTCAGGGGCTAACAGAAGACTCCCAAAGCACCTCTTTTCAAACAATTGCTCAGCTCCTTCCTTCTGCTCCCACAGGACCACTTCCATCTCAGTTGCTGTATCCCTGTTCTGCACTGCCCCCACTCTGATTTCATGACCAGCAGGCAATAACAAGATGGATACAGCTGAGGAGTATTTCTCTTTTGCTTCCCCCATCTCATGATGACTTTTCATGAATAATATTCATTCAAAGACACAACCACACTAAGCCTTGTACTGGGAAATGAACAGCAAGTGCTGCTACAGATGGCCTTGGAGTGGTTAGCTCCGTATCAATCGCTGGTGCACGTGCTGACAAGTGTTATGATTCATTTTGAGTGCCTGGGTAAGGCAGGTCACTTATTGACAGGGGACAGAAACAGCAATCTCTTTACATTCTACCACATGGAAATAGTAAAGAATTAAACAAGAAAGGCAGCCACATTTCTCTACTAAAAATTCTTGAGCAAACACATGGACATGATCCCTTGTAAAAGGTCAGGGAAGGCCACTAGAGTGATACATTTCCAAAGTGGATGGTTCATTTAAAAGATTCAGTCTAATTTCTGTTAGCAAATCCTCTTACATAAGCAATACATTTTTTAAAAGTGCTTGAGGATTTAGGTATTCTTCAGTTTCATGGCTCTCATTTTAGTGAGCTTTTAAAGAAACTAAAATTTTTTTTAAAAACTGTTTTTTCAGCACTTCCTGTAAAAAAATAGGTCACCATCTCTCTGTCAGTCTGGGAGCACCAAAACAGAGCTTGGAACTCCACCAGGCAGTTCTGCAAATGGTGTCATTTGAAGCAGTGGCTCCCAACAAGCAAGGTGTGATCACATTGCAGATCTCTGGGCATGTTACAGGAAAGGTGTGGAGCTCCCAGACCTCACATCCAGAGCTGTGACATGACACAGCTGACAACTGGGGCTGACAGGGACGGGAGCTACAGATTGGGTCAAGCCACGGCACAGGGGTGGGGGAGGACCGAACCTGGCCAGGACCTGTATGGAACAACTTTTCTTCTCCAGAAAGTCAGGAGCCACTGACTGATGGGCTCACTTCTTCTTCTTCCCTTTGAAGCCACTGAAAATTTTACCATTCATAAGAGTAGCTAGATCTGTAGTTCAGTTACTTAGCTTTGAATGTGTAATATCATTTCTTTCCCCCGAAGCAAAAAGAATTAGCTCCACTATTACATTTTACCATTTGACAGCACTCTGGTAAACAGTGGTCAAAAGTAAAAATAGGAAGACTTTTAACCAGAATGCTGATTTACAGCTCCAGAGTGATAAGTAACCTAATGCAAATAAAAATCAAATCCTACATATTGCCTTTTTTTTTAAATTAACAATCTCCATAGCTGTAAGCGAGAGAAATTAATTACGCCTGGCCTTACATCATGCTCAATGTGTACTGATGCAAATGCACCCTATTTTATTTCCTCTGAATGTTAATAATAGAGCAAATGAGCTCTAGATTATGTTATACAAAAGCAATGGAAGTAATTAAACTTCATTTAATAAAATCATCAGGGATACAGAAGCATTAATGACTTACACTCCTCCTCTGCAGGGAGTGGAAGACATGTTGGTACACAGGAGCCTGAGAACCACTGAGATGAGAGCAATGTAAATACACAAACAGGAATGCTAAGGTAAGTAGTGTATCATATATGAAAAGTCTTAGAGTGAAAGCCCCAGGCTACAATAAATTATTTACTTTAAAGCACCAGGAAATAGTACCATCTCAGACAAACGACAGCAAAAATATCTTCCATCCTCTGAGAGGCAAAGCATCAGCTCTGAATTACTTTCTAAGTGCAAAGCTGGTTAAATGTTGTACTGATGCTGTTAGAGAAAAAAAAATGCTTGAACTGTGAATGTTTGTTCACTTTGTACAGCCTTCTGCCCCTCTCTAAATTTATATTCACAAAGAGCATTGTGTTTGTACAGCTCCTGTCTGGAATCACTGTTGGCTCTCTGAATGCTCTCACTCGGACACAAAACCATATATTCATTTTTTATGACCATGAACACTGGCTGATCTCCATTTATTCCTTGTTTTCACCTAGTCATAATTTTTTCTGTTAGAAAAAGTACAATAATTGTCTCTTAGTTAGGAAGAAAACTACCATACAAATTAGTTGATGTGTACCACAACTGATAAGCTGTAAAAACTGCTTAGCTGCAAGAAAATTTAAAATCAAAAGGAGCTAGATTTGAAAGAAAATTAGAGGAAAAAAACCCCACATCAACAAGAAGTACTATTTTGTCCTCATTGCAAATGGAATGGAACTAATTTCTTTGCTACAATAGCAGTCCCCCAAAAATCTTTCTATGAATATTAAACCTCCAATGACTGCAAGAATCTGTAAAAAGCAGATTTAAGTAATAAAAGGTATTAATTTTTGTTTGGATTGTGTACTTTTAAGTATCTCAAGTGCCTACAAAGGATTAATGACAACTGACTATAGCCGTGATAATATTTCTGTAGTTTTTCTGCAAAGAAAAATCTTTGTGTAAGTATGAACCATTAATGGGAGAAAAAAACTGCACATCAGACATCAGCAAAATGCTTCAGATGTTCAAAGGTTCTACATAAATCTGGTTACAAATTTTACAATTGTTTCTGTGCATTTTTCAGGAAGTGTACTCATAGTCTAATTCGTGCCATGGCACTTAGCTGTGCTGGCATTTCACCAAGAGCTGCACTTTTTACTTTTTTGTAAATAAGGCAGCCATCAGTGACTTGTGTGACAACTTGTATTTTTTATTTGAATTCCAGAGAAAATAGCTACTAATGTTTTGTACAACATCATCTCTCTGTAGATCATTATATTAATTGATGAGATTTTCTTAAGTCTCTTCTTTATCTCCTGAATATTTTCTTTTCTTAAACGCACAAACTCCTTGATGTTTATCTCAGCTCAAGCTTCACCTTGGGTATATTATACAAGACAAACAAATATTTACCAGCACAGTAGAAGAGATTTGTCCTAAGTTTAGCTATGTCCATATCCAGCACTTTCTAAAAAGAGTTGAAAGTGACATAAACTGAGCATAAATATCTGTTGCACAGTAAGTGAGAGCTGTGGTATGTGATGAGGCTTTATGGGATTTTCTTGAAAAGAAGGCTTTTATGAAAATTAAATGTTGGTATTACTGCTCATAAACTCTTGCAGAAATATAAATACATTTGGCATAGATGTGACCAATAAGAAAAAGTATTGAGATTGTGACATACATCAATGTTTTGTGTTATAAGCATCAATAACAGACAATATCAAATTTTCACTTCTGCCTGATGACTCAGGGCTCTCTGAAGCACGGGTATATTAGAAATACTGCTTCTCATTTGATGAAAAAAAATCTTGAAGGCCAGTGGCTGGAGTCTGACCCCAGCTTCACAGGCCAATGTTTGGGGCAATGCCTTCTGCTCCCAAGGAGTTACTTTTGGTTTGCAGCACTGCGTCCAAGATCAATATCTGTTCCCACAAGTAGAGCAAAGGGTGATTTTCCTTCACTTGACGTGCAAAGAAAAAGGGGTCATGCTAGGAACACTGTTCTCTTGAGGAAAGACAACAGCACAATAAAAAAAAAAGTAACAGCGGGGAAATGTTCAATCAATCCTGGAGCATTAAGGTGGCACATCAATTTGTGCAGCACTAGTTGTCACTGTGTGGAAGCTGGCATTGGTGCCATTGTTTATCCAAAGAGATTTGACTTCTTTTGTGAGCAACAAAAAACAACTCCCACAGTACCTAGGACCTCCTTCTCCACTGTGAGAAAGCTTTATTATTATTTCTATGACAAGAGAGATCTATTTCAAGCTTAAGGCAGGTTGGATAAAAGCAAAGAGCTCAATCAATAGCAAGATCCCTTTCCCACTTATATTAAAGAATGATTGAAGAGGAGTTAAAGACAGGTTGGTAAAGACAATTTCAGCAGTATCACTGAACTGCTGAGACATAAAGCTTGGCTCTTTACCTTCATTTGATCAGGAATTAAATATCTTCTATTTTGTCAGATATGCAGTGCAGGAAACAAGATTGTGGAGGTGTCCTCAGATTTATATCAGAGTGATTGTGATCTATATTATTATCAGGATAGTGTTTTTATATTGCTGTGCTTCTGTAATTCCCATTGAAGGGCATCTGTTCAAGGTACAGTAAATAGTACCTGTTTTGAGAAGCTCTTTACATTTCTTCACTTGAAATATTGATGACTGTTTTAAGCTGGTATAATAGCATATCATATTTCATGAAAATATTGCAAAACTGCTCATGCACAAAACTGCCTAAAGTGATACTCAAGGTAAAGACTGCAGAGACTTTTAAGAATAGCAAGAAACAGCAGGAGTTGGTGCCACTGGTGTGACTCATTTCAGATCCTCCTCGCTGAAGTTTTGCTCACACATTGTCCTTGACTCTACACTGCTGGTGCAGCACATCTGGCACACGAAGCACCCACTGCCTGGAGAAATTTCCAGTTCAGCCTAACAGAGAAACAAAGGGTGCAATGTTGGAACAAAGGAACACACATTTAGTCTGAACTGGAGAATTCTGTGTTTCTGTAGGTTTTACACTAGCATCCATTCTTCTACCTAATTTCTAACTTGTAAAGCTACATGTACTACTCGGTATTTCAGACATACTGAAATAGTGGGTGGTTTTACAGACCATATGTGCTGTAATCTCTAGACACATCTCAGCATGTTAAAGATGGAGAATCAGATGCAGTCCTCAGATTGAATTTTTGGTTCCCTTGTTTTGTGGGTTTTTAACAGATTCACCATAAAGTTAATTGAATTCTGCTTTCGTTCGGCTTTAAGCAGATGTGTAAGTAAGAACTTTTCATGGAATGTGTTGTGACTTGAAGTGAAAGGTGAGATAGCCAGCAAAGAATTGTTCACAATTCAGTGGGAATCAGGATTAAACAAGGGACTTGTTCTTAATTCACTTTGGAAGTTTCAATCACCCTCTGTTGCACTTCTATGTTGTGCAACATCAGAGTACAGGATGCTTAGCAGATACTATTAATTTCTAGTTTTGTACACTCTGGCATACATGATTGGCTCATGAAGTAATGACTGTTTTAGACTATGATGTAGAAAGAAATGAGTATTACTGTGAAGCTTTAGCCAATTTTAGAAGCAGTCTGAAGCCAAATCTTTCTTGATTTTTTTTGTGAGACTCTCAGCTTGATTTTAAAGCATTAACAACGTTAAGAACGTCACATATGTTTTATAGAACCAGCTGAAGTGCGCAGGGTTCTCTGCATGGATCCTAGCTCACTTATTTTCCTATTTGTCTGCATGTAGTTATAGAGGATGGTCTTTTTCATATTTGCTTTCTTACAATGCTTATTAAAAAAATAACATTGACAATTAGTCAAATAACTTAAAATACCTTTTAGCTATCTCCACCATTTAGGGATGGTATTTCTGAAGATTTAAAGAGCCATGCAGAAACTCTCTGTTGGAAATGAAGCTCATTCAATAACAATTTTGCACAACTGTTTGCTGTGACCATTTCATCACATTAAGCATGTCAATGCCATGCAGGTATAGCTCCAGTCTCTGCTCCAGATCGACCTGGATGCTAATGGTGTACTTTTGCCCTGTATTTTTGTTTCATTTTGATAATCTTTTCTCAAGCTAAGTTCTTTCCTTCCTTTCCAAAGAACTGTTTCCAGAAGGACACTTCCAGTGTGGTTAAACAAGGCTTAGAAGAACACATTTACCTCTTAATTTAACTAAGGGCTATAAATATTAAAAGAAAGTGAGTTTCAGATGAAGTAAGACAAAAACAGAAAGCTTCAAGGACATTACCATAAAATTATAACCCGGGCAGATTGCAGAAATCAGATGATTCTGATCTAAATAAGTGTTTAGAAGAGCAGTCACTACCTGTTTGTACCAGACCATAACAACTGATGGTCTGAAACAAAAGCTAAACAATTTTAATTAATACAAACTCTGCAAGGAAAATTTGCAAGCACAGGTTTAAAATGTATATATCCAATATTGCTCATTTAATGTTTTATATCCAATAGAACTACAGTGGTGTTAAAATTTATGTCTCATCTGGATTGGGGTCATCCCCCAAAACCTTCACTTATACCTGTTTCTCAATAAAATTATAAATCTCACAATGTCTTTTGGCTAGCAGCCTGTCAAATTACTGATACAGTTTATAGTCTCTTTAAATGATTACCAGTGCAGTCTTTTGAATGAGGAAATTACACCACAGGGATGTAGCAGATCTAGGGGTCCAGACTTACAGAAGATGGCTAAAATGTATGTTTGAACAAGACTGACAGTGAGCACACTGCAGAAAGCATTTCAGTTTCAAGACCTTTCATACTCCACATCCCCATATCTACAAAGTCAGGCAGAAGATAATATTGGTATACTGCTTAGACATGACCTGCCAGCATACTATGCATCAAGTGTAGTTTACTAAACATGACCTCTGGTAAAAGCTCAGGGGCAGCATTTGTGTATTTATTACAAAAATCCAACACAAGCAACCAGAACCCCAAGCCACCCACATCTTCCTGATCAATACCTTTCATTTCATTAATTGCCCAGGTTGCATATCAACACAGTAAAAAAAATAAACAGAGTAAAAAAAAATCACACCCACTCAATGTTACATGGTCACCACTGTAACACCATCAATGGTGTTCCTACAGGTGTGCTGGGAGGAACAGTCTAACCTGAATCCTTCAACTAAGCACAAATAAGATTTCAGAGTGCTATCAGCTGAGCTGGTGTTGTACACTGAGCCACATCACCTATTTCCTGCTAGGTGGTAACCACGTGCAGATATTCATAGACAGAGATATGCTGTTGCTGTTCCAATCTTCAAGAAGTGCTACCAAATAAAACTCTTAAATTGTATCTTACCAGTAAAGTGTCTGTGTTCTGATGCTCCAGCTCACTGAAACAAACACACATGCAGAGAGCATCCACCTAGTTAGTACTGAGCACTGTGAAAGAGGGGCAAAAATGCTTATGAAATCTGCATGTGCAAGGCAGCAATCTAGCCAGAGCCATTTCTCTCCAGCTTAGGTAACTGCAAGGCATCCACCAGCTTGATGTGCAAGCAGTGCTTAGCCATTTGTGGAGCAGTGTTATTTACAGAAGCTACAGGAGAATTTTCGCTGAATGTATACGTTTGGGCAAGGCACTTCATGGATATTCTGTATAGGAGATGATTTTCCTAATCATACAAGAACACTTAGATGAAAATGCACATTTATATCCAGTGAGATGAACTGGCAGAGCTCCCTCCTCTGTGCTGCACCCCAAGAGATGTGGGAAGCCATGTAACCAGAGAGGGACATCCCTGCCCCCAGGTACACAACCATCCATCTTTGGAAGTTATAGGGTGCCTGCCAGCTTTAAACTGGCCCAAGTTACCTAAACCTCATCTAATATTGTTATCATCAGAAGACTGTCCTCTCTCCACCCTTATCTGCCCTAAACAGGTCCCAGTCATAATCTTATAACATTATAACAATATAATATATTGTTATAATACAGTATAACAGGCAATGATCTTGGTTTCAAGTGTCATTTCATTTTAATATATGACAACTTCAGGGTAGAAATAGCTCTCCTTCCTTTTTTCCCCCCTTCATTAGACAGACTCTTCAACTAGATGCTAGGTCTTAAATTAGTACAATTTGTTTCTCTAAAGATGTAAGTAAAACTACTTTTTGAAACCAGAAGAGTTAAATCAGCAAAACCCCATAGGGATACTTTTGTTTCAAGCCAAATACTTGAGGAATAGTTTTTGGCTAAGGTAAAATATGCTACTCTTACAGCGCGATCTAGGGGATATACATGTGTTGAAACAATTCCACAGAAAAACATAAAATGCAGATGATGAAGCAATACATGAGTCCTAAGTGCAGTTATTTTCATGACTCCCAATGTTGGTTCAGGTGGCTTCTTACAGCGTAACTCTTGTCACAGAGTACATAAGGATGTAAAAGCTTTTATTATGGTGACGGGAAACCAAAGGAAAGAAGCCAGCTAAAGAAGATTCACAAGGAAAGAAAAGAATTTCAGGAGAAAACTTCAGCTAAAGATTGTGTGGTTGCCCCCATTATGGTTAAATATTTGTCTGTCGTGTGAGAATTTGGGAAAAAAGAAGTTTCACTTACAGCACGAAGAGAAATAAAAACGTTAATTGTCAATGATGCCCATTGTAAAGTAGGTCCATTCATTACACTTGCCATGATTAACTTTATCAGTGCCAGCAGCACATTGAGAAAATGCGTGGAGAAAGATCATTCCCTGCAGAGTTGTGTCTCATGGCTCAGCTGTGAGATCCTGAGCCCCACAGATCCGGTTCATTGGCAGAAAGAGCAGTGGGTGGGTTTGAGGACTTGCCCTTGCCAACTGGTGCTGGAACTCAGAAATAACACGTCAAAAACATGGATTGAAAAACTGGAGAAAAAGCAGAAAGAGCAAGGAAATAGCAATAGCTATTATATATATATATATAGCAATACCCTATACTTCTTGCTCACACATGCAGCATGGTAATAATATTAGATGCTGTAAATTTAGAAAAGTACATATAAATACATACATGTGTTTATGGAGAGAGATATATTTAGTCTAAGTTCAAGATACAACATTTTGGGAGGGCTTGGAAGCCTGCAGTCAGGAAAGCACTGTAGCTTTTGAGTTCAAATATGTGTTCTCATGATCAATATTTAGCAAAGCTTACTGCAACACATGGGGAGTCCCACTGGTGTTAACACAGACTTTGTAAGTTGCTTCTGATCCAAGCATGTGTTTAGCTGACCTGGATGCACAGGAAGATGAAGCTTGCAAACAGGCTTAAGGAACATATCTCTTAGTGGTTTAGCATAAAAGAACACATAGAGATGGAATTCAATTTTTGTTCAGTTTAATATTCTATACCACAAACCTAAATGCAAGTTATGCAAGTTCCATATAAACAAAAAAAAGGAAACATGAATTTGAATTGGAACATTTTCTCCAGACTTCTCTTCTTAGAGGCAGGTTCTTTGCTGGTGCAAATTTCCATAATTTAAATGGGTTACAACTGCTTACACCAGCTAGACTTGGACCCATCTATCACCTCTATTATCTAGATAATGTGGAAAATAATCTGTTCAGAGCTTTCATTTTGAAAACAATGTCATATTACAATTCTCAGCAGAGTCAAAAGGCTCCCCAAAGCCATGCATGAAAAATAAACGGTAACCTTTTAAGATTTCCAAGCTGTATGATAAATAATACTGAACTAATAATAACTCAGAGAGAAAGAGAAGCACTGTTTATCTTATTTTTCTGCTTTAGGGGAAAGAATCTAGGTAGCAGATTTTGTCATGATTTTATTGCTCATTTTCTGTTCTGCAGGTTTCTTTCTTTGTGCTCATAGATTGTAATGACTTTTGCAAGAGAAATAAATTGTATTTCCATGGGAGCCAGGGCGTTAGGCAAATTGCAAAAGATGATGATGAAATTTGGACTAAGCTCACAACACGCTCTAGGTCCTGATGATTTAAAAACATTCCTTTAGCAATAAAAATCAAGTCCTTAAGTGCAATCCTAGCAGCCTGCATGAAAACAAAAACATACACAGGATTATTCTAGTTTGATTTATAGTGCTTTTGCCTACTGGAAAACTTAGCGCAAGAAGCTTGCCAAGGTCAGTGCTTCTGCTTTCAGATTTCTTTATGAAAAAAGAGAAAGCAAGCTGCATTTTCAATTTTTTTTAAAGGCTCTGGCACAATGCCAGCCACTAGGCATTCAAGAGGTGTTCTGTAATCCATTCAACTGTAACATAAAGTTTTGTAAAAGGTATGCTAGCATATTTTGCACTGGCTCTGCTAATCAGTAATGTTCCATTAAATTGGCCACTGTCATATTAAAGAAAGATCTACACAGTTTGTGCCCTCTTGTAACAATAATATTTGACAATAATTATAGTGATACCAAGGTGTAGATGGTCCAGTTGGCAAGAATAGCACAATATTTCTCTTTAATAGTGACTTGATCAAACATGTGTGGGTGCTTTGTTGAGACTTGAAGAGGATTATAATAGCTGAAATAAGATGAGATAATTTGCTGACAAAGTTGTTTCTTCTCTAGGAGAACACATCCTTCTGTGCATGTGTGTGTTTACATGAACATCCCCCACACAACCACCTCCCAGAGAAAATAACCCTTAAGCAGCTGTGCACTGAGAATGCTGATGGGGTGGAGCACTGTGCCAGAGGGAAAAGGGGAAGCATGCCAGGCTTTGTCTGTTTGGGAAGAGGCTTTAACAAACAAGAACACAGCATTGAAGCTTCTGCCCTCGAACGAAGAAATGGTGACTGTGACATAGCAGACGTTGTGTAAGGATAAATTTTGTTTAATACCACAGGGCCACCTTTCCCAGCTCTGGACAGTCACGTCTGCCATGTGCTACAATTTGCCAAGCATTGATTGCACCAGCACAACAAACGATACAAGCCAGAGAACTGAAATTATTACCATTTAAGAAGACAGCAGACCTCTCTATCCTCACTGCCTACACTCACAGGAGTGAGCCACCAGCAGCAAGAGCTCCCAAGACAGATGTTCTCCCCCCAAGCACCCAAATTGCCCCCTCCTGTGCTGAACTCCCAGCTGAAGGGCCACATTATTCACGGAGCCAGACAGCTCTACAGGGCAGCCCCACCAGGGGCTTGGGGACAATTCTTATCAACAGCTTAGCTCTGAATTCTTAATAGTGCTCTTGCCAGACCACTGTGTGACAATGTCCCTCTGCATCCTTAGCCTACCTTGGTATGGCTAGTGAGGCCAGTGAAAAATGGCAAAATGAGACATTACTGCTGCTGCTGCTGGAATAAGCAGCGCCAAGGAAATTGGTGGGAGCTGGAGTTGTGGTTTTGGTGTTGTACAGAGGTATGAATGTGTGTGCAAAATGTAAGAAGCCTCAGCTTTCAGAAATAAATCTTTGAGATGACACAGGAGTACAGAATGGTTGAGGTTTTCAGGGACCTCAGGAAATTATCCAGTTCAAAGCCCCTGCTCCAGCAGGACCAACCAGGACTGGCTGCCCAATAAACTGGTGTCAGGTTTTGAGGTTACCTCCACAGCTGGAGACTTCACAACCCCTCTGTCCAACTTTCCAGTGTTCAATGACCTCCACAGCTCTTTTGTGTTCAGATGGAGTTTCACATGTGTCAGTTTGTCCCCATTGCCCCTGTCCCATCTCTGGGAACATGCAACCTGGGCCAGATGAATGATCTGTCAATTCACATTGAATTCTGGATTAATGGAAGTCTGCATGGACACAGCAATCAGCCTAATGAAGAAACTTGTGCAATCTCTCTGAGGGGAACTGTATTTTTTCCTTCATTTGCCTCTACTCCTTTCCAATATCCTGTCCAGGAAAGCCTAGTATGGACATCTGCAAAGATGACAACTGGAACACACTGAAATGCATGGAAGAAGTGAATGGGGATGGTGGGGGGTTATTGGCTGGCACAGCGTGGTAAAGAGGCTACCTGGGATATCTGTGGAAGTGTCAGATTTTCTTCAGCTGTACATGAGAGGTGAATATAACCAATGCTTCAGACTGCAACTTGCTTAGCCAGTTCACAATCTGGAATTGAATTTGTACCACGATGATTTAAATAATTTGGTACTTTCTATTTTATGAGAAGAATAAAAATTAGTATTCTGTCAGTTTCCAGATGTTTTAGCCCTTTCTTAAAACAATGACATAACTAGAACTGACTGTCCAATTTCAATGTAGTTTGTATTCAATCCCTGGTAGTGTGTACCCACTGCCTCTAGCGTTTTACCATGCAAACCAGTTGTTAGCAACCAGAGAAGAAGCCAGAGCCTGGACTAGTGTTTCCCCTTGCTCTTACTGGTGATACCTTATGAGGTTATTGAGAGATAATGCACAAGTTCCCTGTGGTTTCCCCTCCCTTCCCTCAGAGTCTCTCTGGTGTACGCTCTGTGGCATCCAGAGCTGCCCCAGCAGGAAAGCTGCCCCACACACAGAGCGGTACATGATGACATTGATTGAACACAGACACAGGGCAGGACAACTGCTCCGTGCTGCAGCGTGGCCACAGCCCCTGGGGGGCCAGCCCAGCTGCTCATGTCCTGACCTGGTGCAGCACACAGGGCCACACAAGATCACAGCCCGAGGTAATAGAGCCACAGGTGTATTTTCTGTGATTGCTCTGCTCCTCACCTCCACCTTCACTTCCTGCTGAGAACACTTTTGTTTGAGACAGTGACAAAGACTGACAGACCCCAGACAACACCTCTTGCAGTTTCTGCTCTGACTTTTCCCAGGGAGGACAAGCAATCCCTTATGGGGTACAACTCATTGCGCCCCCCTCCCACGCCTTCCAATCTGGAAGGTTTCCCTGGATAACTTCCAGCGACTATCCCATATGTCAGAATAGGCTTTTCTCTTTGTTCTAGGATATGTTGAAAGGAACTGACAATAGCAAATAATAAAAATTAAATAACTAGCAGAGAAACTAGAGAGAGACAGCAGTTGCTAGTGAAGGATAATGCAAGATGGTCACTGGTTAAAACAAAAAAGTCAAGTTCTAGTTAGTCTTCAAAGATTTAAGAGAACTATTTTACAATACTAATACTACATTGTCAGTAAAATGATTTCTGGAAAGTTCAAGATAATTTTGAGATATTATTATCTCAATGTAATCTCAATCTTGAGATTATATTTGAGAAGTTATTATCCTGTCCTTGATTTGTTAATTCTCAGTAACCAGGAGGTGTGAGCAGGAATGTTATTAAAGCCACCTGAAAGTATGTAACTGAATTTTAATTAGATGTTATTATAATTGTGTACTAATTCTGACAAATGCTTTGTTGACTTATCTCTGAAACAAGAATAGAAAAGGAATACTTTGTTTTAGTGTTTTGATACAGTTTGTCAGCTCAGTAACTCCAGCCCATGTTCCTTCTCTGTATATTATCTAGAGATCAGCATAAAAAATAAGTGGACATTCATTTCCCTAGATATAAGTATAAAATAGCATGAGAGAGATTTTAATCACATTAAATAAATTAATTTTCCTTCTTGCAAGACAAAACACATTAAAAAAACCAGTCCAATATTTATCATTTGGAAGAAGTATTTGGAGAGGAACCTGTTTCAGAATAAAAAGCAGTTCTGAATTCTTTCTTCCTTAAAGGTCATACCTGCTTTAGTAAGCTAATTTTAAACACACCTGAGACACTATTCAAAGTAATGAGATCAGAGCTAACGGGTTCATTCACCTATCATGAAAATCTCATTTTTTCTGTCCTTAATGCATGCTTGAAAATTAAAATTAAAAAAAAAAATCTGGTATTTTGTCATCCACAGAGGAACTAACAGTGAGCATGACAGAATAAGCAGTTTTCACAGAGGCTCAGATAGTTTGATTTGGCCTATCTGACTGCTCAAGGCATGAGACATCCTGCTCAGCAAAAGGATGCTGGAGCCTCCACTCATCACATCACTGGGTATCTTCTTTGCATGGGTGGTTAAGTTCCATGTGAGGACTGAACAGTCAGCAGCCCAGGCACCCAGCAGGTGTGAAGCCTCAGCACAAGCAGGGGAGCATCCTTTATATGCCAGCAGAACCTGCCTTTGCTGCAAAGTGAGAGCAGCTCAGCGAGTGTAAGGCAAAGCTTCTTGGGAAGTTTACACTGGTTATTTCAAAAAGAGCCAGCTGGCCACTATCACTGGAAGCTGAAGCCAACATGCAATTTAAATCAGACCACAGGCAGAGATTTATCTGTGCTCCATCTGTAATGTGGGGATGAGATCGAACTGTGCAACTTTGTGTTTGTGAGGTACCTTGAGACTGGGTGGAAGGCCAAAAGGGAGTGCCAAAGATTCTGTTATTATGAAAAGCCATTCAAAGATAAGCAAATGTTGATGTTAGCAAAAGCATCAACTTCCAAAGCCTTTTTAAATTCTTCTATGAAGTAAATTAATTTACATATGAAATACCCCAAATGTATTTTCTTTGGTAACGGCAAATTATCTTCCTATCAAGTAAGTACAGATTGCAGAAACCTAATTGGACTTTAACAACTTGTGAAAAATTATGGATGTTGTATTTTATACATGTAAATGTTTGATTTTGTTTAAAAAACAGTCCCCTATCAAAGAAAAAAATCAATACATTTCATGTAAATGAAGCTAAACATAAATGTCCCTATTGTAGCCTCAATTTGTTTATGTAACTCCATCGGCAGCAATGGATGCTGTGTACATATCCAACTGAGTGACATATTGTGTTAGCAAGAATCTCACAATTACAGACAATTACCTTTCTTTTGCACCTGGTGCTTACAAGCATTCTTCTTTAGTTGGATTTCTTGAAGAAGGAAAGATTTTTATGTAAATCTCTAATGTCTCCTGAAGTTAAATAACCCCCAAATCAAGCCACCACAACCCCCAAAAACCCCAGAACAACACAGTAGAACTACAAAATATCACAAACAACTCTTAAAACACCATCATGTCATTGTGGTGTTTTAAATTGCACAAAAGTAAAAAAAGCTCTAGGTATAAAAAGCTTCTCTGTTCAGAAAGAAGCAGAAAAAGGAATACCAAAATAATTTTCAGTAGTCTAAGTCTCTGGATTACGCAAACATGCACATCAAGAAATCCTTTTCCTCCCAATCTTCTGCACATGTGCCCCCTGCAGCACTTTATAACAAGTCAAATTTGAATGCCCAGGTGACACAGGAATTACCCTTGTTCTTCAGAGCATGAAAGAAGAAGGTCTGTCAAGAGATAGAGACCCTTATTCCCCTGATGCTGTTACACAAAAACAGCAGCAGTCCAAACACCCAGGCTGAATAATGATTTCTATTGTTAAAGAAACTTGAGGTGTTTTTTGAAAGGCTGCAACACTTCCACCACTTAAGGTAAAATGCTAAAAGTTGACAGTGACAAAATACCTATGATTAGAGACATGCTCTTTGCTCAGCCTATATATTCCTCTTTCAGTTAGGATAAGTTATTAACTTCTGAACTTTGCCACTTCCTTTAAAGGATCTACAATATGCTAGAATTTTTTTGTGTTCAGTCAAAACCCTGAACATTGTAATGTTAGACTCATGCCTCTGCCAAAGCATCAGCAATGCCACATGCTAAACTGGGAACACATGGACACTGATGCAGCAGAGAGAAATAGAGTGAGAAATAGAGAATGTCTCATCACTGCCAGAGCTTCTGCTCACCTCTGTCCATTCTGACACAGCTGAACCTGTGGGCTCTACTCCTGCTATGATGAAGTTCTCTCTCTCCCCCACCCCTCCAACAAAATAAGAAATTTCCTTTGGATTTCCTCAGTGATCATCCAACACTAGACCCCAACACTAGAAGCTAAAGGGTCTCTTCAGAGGCACAGTTGCTTCTACTGCAAACCAATTTCAGTTTAATTGAACTAACTGCAACTCAATAGAATACTCTCTCTGGAAAAGTACAGAATTGCATACACAGAAGTATATTTAAAATAACCTATCTAAAGAAAGTTTAGGTACTTGAAATGCACTAAGTGGCAGATCAGTCTGGCACTTGACCTCAACTCAGCCCTCTTGCATGTACAGGGTATGATGCAGTCTTTAATTATATGGTTACATAATTATATTTCCACAGAAACCCAGATTTCTTCAGTGGAGTGGGATATAGAATGAAAGCATATGGCTTTAAAAATGTATTTATGGTAATTTAAAGAGATTAAAAAACAACCAGTACTGAAAAGATCATTTATCTCAGCAGTAGCAGATGGGGCTCCTGCTGAGATCAGGACTTCATTGTGCTCTGCTCCGTACATGCACATTAGATCAGACAGCAGTTGTTCCAAAGACTTTACAGTCTAAGTAGGGCAGTCAGGCAAAACTACAGGAAAAGGAATTATTTCCTTCATGTTATTAAGGGGGAAGTGGACATATTGAAGCACAAATAAGTTAAAGCAAGGTCAAGTGACTGAACTCAGCTTTGCTAAGGTGAAACCAATTTTACCCCATTACTACTGGCCTCCTGATCTTATACTGGTTAGAGCTACTGGTCTGTCAGAGGAACATACTTCTAGGCATTCACAGATTCAGAGGTTGGGAAGTGTTATTACCATGAGCTAGGTTAGTCTTAGTAGTTTCCCCTCATTCCAGATGTCTCTAAGTATCTGAAGGGAGGTGTCAGAGGATGGAGCTGTACTCTGCTCAGTGGTGAGAAGCAGTAAGAGAAGAGGAAATGGGCAGAAACTGCTGCACAGGAAATTCCACCTGAGCTCGAGGAAGAATTTCTTCACTGTGCTGTGACCACGCATGGGAAGACGGTGTCCAGAGGGGCTGTGGAGTCTCCCTCAGTGGAACTATTCAGGAACTGTCTGGACACAATCGTGTGCCATGTGCACTGGGATGGCCTGGCCAGAGCAGGGAGGTGGGACCAGACCCACCCTGCGGTGAGTCCCTTCTGTGAGACCTGCTCGACTTGTTTATCAATGTTACAGCTGGAACAGTTTTGCTTTTCCCTTCATGGCCAAGTCAAGCCAAGCTGCTCATTAACCTTGTCCTAGTAGATAATTTTGCCATATAAAATTAAAAATTATTAACCAATATTTCATCCTAAGAGGTAAAGTTCAGAAATGGCTTCACAAGTTTAGCAGCCTCAGAATTAGTAACTAACTGGGTAAGCATGTTACACAAGTGTGACATGTTTTAATTGAATTTACAAGTTCTTTGCAAAAGAGAGGCAAAGCACTGCTAACAGAGTGCTGAAGGTCAGGACAAAGGATAATTTGCCTCTTCCAGAATCAATAGTGCCTAATAAAAAACACGCAGTGGTCTAGATCTAGTACAGTGGATTCAAGAATCTGGAGATCTGAAAAAAATCTGATGAGAAAGGATTGCTGAAGTTTTGCTTATCTAGAAAAAGGTTTTTCAAAGAACAGAGATTTCCTTTAGGCTAGTAAAACCCTTTAGCTGACAACCCCTAGACAGCCTGCCAAATGATTTCTTAGTTTGCCTTTGTCTGCTTTCTCTCACCCAAATATGCTGCAGAATAGTTAATTAAAGGGAGTTCTTTGGAAAGGTGTGTGTGGTTTAGGGAAGATTTTAAACAGAAAATCAGTTAATAATGTAATGTTATTCCAAAAGAATTTTATGCAGTGTATTTCTTCTTTGGGAGACCTGGAGCAAATATATTTTTATTAGATGCCTGTACGTGTTCCAGGTAAAGTAATAAGATACAACACATTATTCATTTCAATTAGTATGGTTAAAAAAAAGTTTTGTAACACAGTTCTCACATTTTCTTTACAGATATGAATTTCCAAAAATAAAATTTCATCTATAAACCAACATAAAGAGCTGCAGTGTTTTTCAGGCCTCCATGATACGGGTAATGTAGAGAATATAGCTAAACTCATTTGCTGAAGCAGAAGAATCAGTGTCTCATATTCTGCATGCTTTTCACCACCTGTATGACATACCTGAAGAAATCTTGCCATTGTAATATTCTATAATTTGTAAATGTTACAACATATTTCAAAAGAGAAAACCTGGTTCAGTGCATAAGGAAAGCCTTTAGTCTGAGTAGACTTACTCAGACTTTTTCTAATCATCTCTATTAGATCTGGACTCAGAAAGAGCATTCCCAACATGAACGTCTTAATGAAACTGTTAGAAGATTCCAGGTTAAACCTTTGAATCTACAAGGCAATCTTGAAGCCCAACTCTGCTTCTTTCTCACAGTTCTTTGCTATAGTTTATGGCAATAGAAGCAGCAATCTTCTTTTGCACTTACCTGAACAGCTCTGAAAAAGACACTAGCTGGTTTAAACAGAATAGGAAAGGGAATGGGGAATGTAGAAATTCCCGGTGTTGGCAAGATCTCAGCATTTGTAGGATGGATATATAAAATTGTTACTTCTGGCGCAAAGTGTTGCAATCAAAAGTGGAATTCAGAAGGCAAGAAAGTGACAAAACAATGTCTGACGTCTTGCAGTGGATACACAAAGTAAGATTAACATAAAAGAAGCAGAAAAGGCAGAGACAATTATGATGCACAGTATTTCAAAAGACTTCCAAAACTGAGTAATCTTGAAGCAGCATTAAAACAAATAAAAAAAACCCCTCACCACCAAATTAAGTCCCTTATCTATGTTTTTATATGTTTAAAGAAAACTGAGCCTGGAACTCACGTAATAAGAGGCCTCTGCTGTTGCAACAGAAGTTGTTGCAGATTTATTTCTTTGTAGAATTGCTGGGCTGGAAATGTCCATAAGATATTAGAAAATACTGTTCAATTTCTAAAAGTTGCAGAACATTACAGAATAGTATTGTTATGCACAATGAAGTTATGTTCTACGAGATAGTCCTGAACAAGAGTGTCTGACCCTGTCCCTCAAAACTAAGTTGAGTGCTCAATTTAAGCTTGAAAAATTTGGCAAGAAAAACATGAACAAAGCCTCATGTTATTTTACACAGGTGGTTAAATTCCCATCACATAAACAGAAAAGATAACACATTCTACTTGCAGAGAAACACAGTCATTGTCTTCAAGTAATTTGGGCCTAAATTTAGTTACACGTATATTTACCTATCACAGTGAAGCCAACATCATCATGGTACTACTTTGGTTTTCACTCTGAAAATTCTGCTGATTAAAAAAACTTGAAAGACTATATTTGTTCTCTCATAAACTTCTGTCTTTCAATTAAAAAAAACAAAATAAAAGCTGCTTACTATTCGTATGCATTTGATTCAGAATTATGTTAATCTTTAGCAGGTAATTAGATGTAAAACAATAAAGGTTGCTCATCTGGCTGAAGTGAGGAAAATATCCTGAAAAAAAGCATGATGAGCTCCTTGAGTAGCAGTACTGGATATGAGCAGAGAAAGTCAGCTTTGCAAAAAGAAGCAGAGACACACTATCATCATGATGTGTAGTTAAATCTTTAAGATAAAGAAATAAACATGCATAATCTATTAGACTGAATATGAATAAAAGAAGAACTGTTTTATCCTCAGTATAACTTTTGCTCACTAGCTAACACCCGGCACAG
The DNA here is from genome assembly GCA_013397295.1 of Polioptila caerulea. Classification (NCBI taxonomy): domain Eukaryota; kingdom Metazoa; phylum Chordata; class Aves; order Passeriformes; family Certhiidae; genus Polioptila; species Polioptila caerulea. The sequence continues at coordinate 117,835 of VYXF01012569.1, forward strand.
TCTCTCCTTTCAGTGTATTTAGTCCATATCTGTACCACAAGTCTCCATTTCTTTGATCAGCCTCTCTACTAGCCAATGTTTCAGATGGCTTTCAAAGGAACACATCTGCTCACAGAGACAGTCACATCTCATGCTCTGATGAGGACAGTGGTGCTGTTAGCGCCAGCAAGCAAGGGGCAGCCCACAGCTGGTGCCAACATCTCTCCCTTGGGGTGATCACACCAACTCTGAAATAGAGATTTGTTTGTTGTGAGGGAAGTCGGGGAGGTGGGGGGCTGATGCAGCAAACCAGAGAGAAGATGATGTGGATTCATTTCTCATGCCTCAATCCACACTAGCTATGCAAAGAGCATAAAACTAAATGGATTGAACCTTACTTTTAGGGTATCTTTTTTTGGTCAGTTTTACATCCTGCTCCATTTGTACTATGGGATTTTACTCACTCAGTAATGTTTTGATAGTTGTGCTGGTTTATATAATTACTGCCCTTAGCTGTTCACTTGTGCCCCTGTGTTACCCCACTCTCATGCCAGCAGGATCATTTCTGCAGCTGATTTTCTCAGTTCACTTTACTGTGCAATCTGGCTCATAGTTAGCAAGAGAAAATGTGTTTTTTTTCATGAACCAGTTTCCTGAACTTGTTCACTATGAATATGCAAAGAAGGAAAATGCTTCTGAATACCTAAATTCTTCATGACTGCAAAGGGAAAGAAAAGCTTTTCTAGTGTTATCCCATAGGAAATATTCCATATTCAAAGTAATAGCCAGCCTGCAGAACTGAGTCCTGAAGCACTACTGCCTTTAAAAAGCACACAAGAGTTTCCCCAGGGCAGACCCATCTCAAGGGGTAATGGTTATCACACCAGCTATGAGGGGGGCAGAGCCCACACTGTGGAGGAGAAGACCAGAGCCTCAGTGGAGCTGGGTGCCATGCCACATGGAATGTGATGGGAATCTCGATTTATACCAGTTCAGGATCCAAGCCTGTATAGGGGAAGGGAAAGGTTGATCCCAGGCTGGTTCTAACTTCTATCTGGATGAGATTTCTCAAGTCTAAGAGGAGCCAGCTAAGCAGTGAAACAAGACAAAATGCCTGATTCCAAGGCTAGCATTGCTAACCCACCAGCAGAACACTAGTGAAAACAATCTGCTGCAGTTGGCTCTGTTTTTATCCTAATATTTGGAAGGCAGCATGAAGGGGGACTTCAACAGGAATAAGCCCTTTCTGCTCTTTGCCTCTATTTCATCCCCAGTGTCAACTTTTACAGATCTAATTTCTCCTGCTAATATAGCTTAAAAACATGACTGAAAAAATGCTGTGCTTTCCTTAAACTGAAAATAATTTTAAAAAACAATTTTCTGTATATAAAGCCAAGGTAGATTTATTTTTCCATTGAAAATTAAAGTTTACTTTTGGCAGATGATGAGGGAGAAATGGGTTAGTGGTAAGGAAAGACATATTCTACCCTTGACTTCTTTTGTCCAGTCATCTTTCCTCCATTTGCCAGAAATTACAAAGCAATTGAGTTCAAAGGCACCACACATAGTGAGTCACAGACTGGGTTTCCAGCGTGTTTATGTTGGATGTATTTGCATAATGGTTGTAGCGAGCGCTGTGGCCCCACACCAGAGAAGGACATGCCCGTGCTTCCAGCAGCAGCCTTCCAGCACCTGGTGAAACAGGAATTCCTTGCTGGGTGGGACTCGCTTACACCCTGCATATTCGAAAGAAAGCACTTTCATATTGGCATAACAGATTCCTCGTTAGTGTTTTTTCTTGTTAAAACACGAGACCTGGGCCAGACTTTGGGATATTGTGCCTACTCTGAGCCGTCTCAGGCGGCGGGGCAGCACGGCCGGTGCAGGCAGGCACGGAGCAGCGGAGCTCTTGCCCCGATTCCTGGACAGGCTGATGGAGCTGCGGAGCTCCTGCCCCTGTTCCTGCCCCGGGACAGGCTGATGGAGCTGTGGAGCTCCTGCCCCCATCCCTGCCGGGACAGGCTGATGGAGCTGCGGAGCTCCTGCCCCTGTTCCTGCCCCGGGACAGGCTGATGGAGCTGCAGAGCTCCTGCCCCCATCCCTGCCGGGACAGGCTGATGGAGCTGCGGAGCTCCTGCCCCCATCCCTGCCCAGCTGTGCCCGGACAGGCTGATGGAGCTGCGGAGCTCCTGCCCCCATCCCTACCCAGCTGTGTCCGGACAGGCTGATGGAGCTGCGGAGCTCCTGCCCCCATCCCTGCCCATCCCTGCCGGGACAGGCTGGTGGAGCTGCGGAGCTCCTGCCCCCATCCCTGCCCAGCTGTGCCCGGACAGGCTGACGCTGCACAGCCTCGGCTGGGGATCAGCAGCTGGCTGCCAGGGCCCGGGGCAGCGGACTGTGCCAGTGTGCGATTAAACCAGACTAACAAGGAGCCTCGCCCTGCTCCCCACCCCTGGCATGCACCCCTGAGCCAAACCTTGCACTTCTCTAACCTCACAGTGAACCTGCTCAGAGCTCTACTACTACCCTACCAAATGAACAAACAAAAACTTGACAAAGTTTTTGCCAGATTTCGTCCCTCCACCACCTGAGCCAAGCAAGTGCTGGTGCTGCAGCAGCCAGTCAAGGGGCAAAGAATGCCATGTACCAACCATTAAGTGAGTCCCATTCTGATAGCACCCATCACTGGATCATCTTGGTTAACCATCTTGTGTCTAATCACACCCTGACGAGACACAGACATTCCTGCTGTAGGCCTTAACAAGGGGATGGACAAACATGGCCTTGAAAAAGCTGCCCTGACAAGATTTAAACATAAAGAGGACATTAAATCTGGCAGATAAGCTCTTACTCCCTTTCTAAGCAGGAGGGAAACCCAAGTTCTTTTGAGTAAGTAAGAGGGTTACAAATAGAGAATGTGCTCATACACAACAACAGATGCTATGGCAAGGCCATTTTAAAAAGCATTCAAATTTTGAATTTTTACAACTGTATTTGTGCCCCAAGGATGCTTGAGAGAAACAAGAAAAAACACAGATGCAAAGAAAACACTAGCCAGAAGTGCAACCACAGGGAAGGGCAGGGAGGAAGGGCTCTGCAGCATGAAGGTAGCTGAGGAAGTGAACAGTGAAGCTGAGAGCACAAGGGTACTCATTTGGGGCACAAGACACTGACTTTAGTTTTGGTTGATGAACAGACCCACGGGAGAGACACACATGGTGTGCACACAGAATGCTTACATTCTCCATTTAAAAGGCATGCTTATGTCAGGAGCTCTCTCTGGGCTTATTGCTTGAGCCTGAAACAGCACTCCTGGTGCCTGGGAAACTGTTCCTATTTATTATAAGCCTGTCTTTTCCCCAGGCCGTACTAGCACAGACTCCACAGGCAGGATCAGACCTTTCAAGGAAGGGGATGTCTTGCTGCAGTTCTGGGCACCCAATGTCATTGTCTCCTCTGCTTGTCATCTAAGGAAAGCTAAGGCTCTTGATTCAATTATTTTTCATGCAAGCTGCTTGTGCTAACCAGCTGTCATTATTTGAAATGGAAAATGTGGTTGCTGGAACAGGTTAGCAACTTGTGTTGTCCTAACTGGTATCATGTTATCATGTTCTGGCTCCTGCAAATGTGGACACAAAGGTATCTTACACCAAAACATTGTATTAATCTTTTAATTCCTGCATGGTAGCAGTACTAAAAAACAAAGCTTCTTTTTCTCTTCAAAAGAAGAAAGAAGGGAAAAAAAAAAAAAAAATCAGTGTGGGGCAAAATCCCCCATCTGTAAGGTTTTTCTTTTTTACCCTGACAATTTTTGTGTGTGAACTGTAGTAGCTTTTTGTATTGAAAACTGGCCACTCCTAACTGATGAGCTCACTGCTGCTTGCATCTTGAAGAGACACTAGGACAAAAACTCAGCAACAGCAAATGAGTTGCTTCACCGAAGAAAAGCGAGCAGCGGTGATTTATGTCAGCTAAGGTCAAGATTCATCCTGCTTAAAGACAAAGCTTGTTCCAGTAAGGAACCTCCCCCAGCTTACAGGGGAGGGAAGAAGCAGCACTTACCCAGGCCAAAGGGCAGGTGGGGAACCACAGATATTTCCAAATGTACAGAGAAAAAAAAGCCCCACCACTGGACTTGAAAGATGTGTTGTAAAGAAATAATTGATTATACACTAGTCCTGTACATTTTTCAGGAGGAGACTCACACAGGCCAAGGGACATTTGATTACTTCATGGTGGGAGTGTACAAAGGCATGTCCAGGACAAGCATCACAAGCATAGCTCCTCAGACAGCAAAATGCCTCCTGGAGTTCCCTGGTACTGGTGGAGCGAGCAGTGCTGGGTGGAGTGACTGCAGATTTCTAAATTTACTGAAGAGGTGCGGTGCTTTTTCCCCTGCAGGGGGAAAGGTGGAGGTACACCCTTCTCTCACCAGCTGTCTGCTACCCCTCCCTTTGGGAGTCACACCTTGTTATCAGCTCCATCACTCCCCTTCCCAAAATGCACATGCTGCAGTTTGTACAGATGCCATGTGGTTCATGGCATAAGACCTTGGGGGAAACAATACACTCACTTCTGTTGTTCAGCTGATATTAACTCTGTGTGCTCAGTGCACTCTAGGAATCTTCTCTTGGATCAGTGATGCCATTACTGCAAATATCAGTAGAACTGCAATAGACTTTATAGTTCTTTCCTGCATTTGAATTTCATCTTGGACTAGTTGGTGCAGCTTTTTCCAGCAGGCCACTGCTAGTTCCCATTGTTTTACTCAACATAATTATATTGGTATTTCTAACTGTTTCAGGACAGCAAAAACTTGTTTGCTTTTGTTTCATCCTCCTCTTACTTACGGATGCAATCATAGGTTTAAATGTGCTATGGCTCACAGTTGACAGCTGAGTAGGTTTCTTTCCCAGTATTCTAAAAATTACAGTTTGCCTTTCACAATTCCTACTACATGCCACTCCTATTGCTCAGTTGTTAGGCAGCAAAGCGCAAAAAAAAAAAAAAAAAAAAAAAAAAAAAAAAAAAAAGAGGGAGAATTAGAGGGTGTCAATTCAGTTTAAAAGAAAAAAAGCCACATCACTTAATTCTAATTCAGAAAAGATCACGTTCATACCTGTATTGCTACAGTGTGCAAGGACTTTGTGAACCTACACCACAACTCAATATTTCTCTGTCATGCTTGTAGGGAAATACCATGAAGCAGGAAATACCATGTCAGGCAGGGTAAATGTATCTCCTTGAAAAGTTAGTTTCTATTTGGAAAGTTATTTTCTTCAGCAAGTAGTTTTCCATTAAAAAAACAAACTAAGAATTTTGAATTTTCCCCCACATTCTAGGAATGTTTTGTTTTGATTTGTTTTATTTGACAGTTACTCAGCAATTATTCAATCTAACATTATGAAAATTAATGTTATTCCATAGTATAAACTATCTTCAGGGGTCAGGTGGGAAAAGAGGATATAATCATGTCTTTGAAATACACAGTTTATCATTCCAAATTAGAACAAAACCACAGCAATTAAAAAAAATGAGAGTTCTCAGAGTAACAATTTTGCCTCTGGACTGATAATTTGTTTCTAAGACCTCTGCCCTTTTTGCTTCATGAATGATCTGCTGAATGGCCTTGTACAAGTCACTTATCCTCTTTATGCCTCAGAGCAGATACAGCTGAGAGAGACACACACTAGCTATAACCATGTGTCATTATGCCAGGGCAATGCAGTGTATCACCCTAACTATTATCTCATTCTACCTACATGGGGTGCATCCATGCAGATTTTGCTTACCTAGACAAGTCTCCCATTTGCAATTTCTAATAAATGAGGTAAGGAACATTTACTGCAACTACTCAAAGTTTAGAGAAATAAACCCTCTCTCCCTGCCCCAGACAACAATAATTTTTCCCTCTGTCTCTCATGATCGTGGTTCTTGGAAGCAGAGCTGCATACATGATGCTGCAAAAGGCAATGGGCAGCTGTTTTCAAACATCTGAGGTACTGCTTTCAGCTGCATAAGATGTTGTGATCTCCCATTCCTTGACAACAAGAAAACTCTTTTTATGCAATAGCAGAGAGATGTGATTGAAAGGGCAAATACTCTCTAGAAAGAACAGCCACATCCAAGGAGGGTAGGGGGCACAAGTGTGCCCACAAGTGTGTGGGCAGCAGCCCTGGGGGTAGGTGTCCAAGTGGCAGGACCATGTAAATAACATTTTGAGATGCATTATTGTTAGCTGCCTCTAAGACTGTCAAGTTGCTACACCTCTGGTTGCTGCAGCCAAAATGCACCCTGTAGTTATGAGGCTTCCCTTTTGAGAAAGCTGCAGGTTTACATGAGCTTTCTTGCTGGAGTGAAGACCTTTCCTGCTAACTACAGATCCATATGTGTGTTATCAATTGAGCCACCCTGGAAGCATTTAATCTGTTAACAGCAGAATGTTAGAGGATATTACTGCACACAAATGCAAAGTCAGAGAGATTATATTAAGCACACATTAGGATACCTGACATTAACTACAGCATGTTTACATGGTATATCTTCCCACAGCTTGTTTGCTTGAAATGCGTTTGCTGAAGTGGCAGGTTTCCGTTCCAAAGTTACCCGAAAGAGATGTGAGCAGGAGGAAACTCTTGAAGCTGCAGCTCTGTGCTAGCCATATGTTACTTGCAGATGCAGAAGACTTACCTATTAAAATTCAGAGCAGCTGTGTTCAATGATAAAATGATAACTAGTATCAGCTCTTTCTCCAGGGAGCTGAGCCACCATCTTCTGAGTAAGGGAAAAACAGTGAACTGTTTCCAGTGAACTGGATGGAAAGTCACAGACAGCCAAAGGAAGGACACAGAATCCCAGGAACTGGTTTTGTTTGCAGCATTAATTCAGGTCAGCTCATGAGGTGAGGAATCCTTAAAGGACCTGCACACTTCACAAAATCAGACTTATTCCAGTTCATCCTTAGCACTTCCTTCATTCTGTGTGCATAGGAAGCTCCCTTTTAAAGTTGCCATTCCTATTAGAAGCACTTTTTATAATCTTATCCCTCTAGTTTCAGCCTCAGCTCAGCACCCACTATTTAACTGGCAGCTGATCCTCTGTAGATGTCTGAGCAGCAACAAAAGTCTTCCCACTTTTTATCTGCTGCTCTTTATTACAACTGGAGCTGAAAAATGAAGTGACACATCAAAAGGATTTGGTCTGGATTTCAAATTTCATAGCATTCAGGGTTTTGTTGATTCTCTCATTTTGGATTCAGACTTTAAAAAGTCAGTCACCAATAGCTCATTTCACCTCCAGGTATCAAGTTTTCTCACACAAACTCACAGTATGTCTGGCTACAGAGTCCTAAACCATTTTACTCTAAATTGCCTCTTACATGCTGCCCCTCACCCTGATTACAGGTCTCTGGTAGCAGTTGACAGTGATGTCCACCATTGACCCTGACTTTGCTCTCACAATTGCCCTTTCCACTGTGGCAACAAGAGGGTGTTGCATGGGCCAGCTGACGCTTTTGTGTTGGGCTGCATGTCCTCCACACTCCTGATCCATCTTCTCTTTAGTGATACTGCTCTCATTAAGGATTCAAATCCATTAGCAGAAGGAAGCTAGGGACATAATGCATCTTCAGTGTTTCTTTTTGTGAACACTTATTTTGAACTTACTTTAATTAAGTCCTGAAACAAAATCACTCAGGCTTACTCAGCAAGTGTGACGGGTGTTCTCAAGATGAGAGTAAAGTACAGCCAGTAAAGCTACAAGCATGCACCCCAGTGGGCACATGTCAGCCTCCTGACAGAGTGGCATGGGCTGTCCGGGTTGGAGGAATAAGCAACAAACTCCTTCCTTTTTTCACGGCACTACACATAGATGCACTCTTTCCTCTGAGAACTTTGATGATTTTCTTATTTCTGCCCCTTTTGGGCAGTGAGTCCAGAGAGGGGTGGCAAGAAGGCAAAAGGAGTCCTCAGACTTTCTCCCTGTTTTGGCCACAGCAGCCTACACTGTCCCAGGGCACAGAACACCTCCATTTATTTTTGTCCAAGTTCTACACTCTTCTGCTGGGGGAGGTTTCTGCCACTTGCACCTCACTGTGAGCTCCAGACCCAATGATGCCCTCAATCGGTGGCTGGGATCATTAAGTCATGATCAACATGATTTTGATCAGTGCTTAATCAACTGCAAATCTCAAGTCTTGGAAATGAAAGATTTCCCCTACATGCTGTGCTTTTGCATAAATGCGAAAGGCTTCAAGAAACACAGTTAGGGATGAACAGCCACAGTACAGACAAAAGTCTGTTCCCACAGATATATTATATATGCAGGGCTGTTGCTTTTTAAAAGTCTCTTTGCATGTCAGAATAGGAGACTTACAAGCCTTTCTTCATTTAAATGTGTGTTGTTGCCACCAGATTTCTAAATGATAACCTAGACCTTTGCCTATTGATAATGCCACTCCAATCAAAACGTGGAGGTGACACACCATCCTCTGCATCACTTTATAGAATGATATTTTCATTCATTAATTTTACCTGAAAGCTGCTGTGGTCAGGAACCTTGGTTCACTGGTCAGTCACTACCTGCCAGTGACTGAGAAGCAATTTGTGACTGGGAATAATGACAGTTTTTATCCATCATGGATTCAGTGGAATTGCAGCATGGCAATAGCCAGCAAAAATGTTTCAGAGTAAATCACAGCCGTCACAAATAGGTGCATGCCAGAAACTCTGCCAGAGCCCCAATGCTGTCACCACCACAACCTCTTAGCAATTCTTACACTTGAAGGCAGTTCAAACATCCTATGCTAGTTTTGTGATATAATTTACTAATGTTTTGTGGCTGTAATTATGAAGATCAACAACCTTTCCTTCATATAAATATAGACCCTTAAGCTGCTGTCCACTCCTACTAGCCTTACTTCTCTCAAGACCTAGGTATCAGTTACACTTCTTTATTTTTAACCTGGAGACATCTCTACTTTTCGTTCTTGTAACTGCTCTCTACAATTTGTTCTGTCCCCTCAGAAGTTTCCAACCTACATACTATTTCACTTAACTCCCACCCCCTCCTTGTAAATCAGGAACATTTTCAGAAGCCTGTCTTTCTCCCATGGTCTTGTGCCAACACACAACTTGAAAATTCCATGGTTTTTCACAGCAAGTTTTATCACTTCCCTCTGCCCTTACCAAACAAATAGTGGAAGAAAATCTTCATTTATGCCTTCTGGGACAGGATTCAGTACTGCTGTCTGTACAAAGAGTCACTGTCTGTACAGAAAAGCCATAAAAGAGCAAGACAGATGGAACCAACACGTGCATTTAAAAGCAGGGGAGCAATGAAAAGGCCAACAGAGTGAATAGTTAAGACTTCTAGTACAGAATCTGACCAATTTTTCTGTTCAGGATTTGTTTCATATATTCTTAAAAAAAGTATTAATTTCTAGTCAGCTGGGAAAACTCCACTAGCTGTTAAACAGTATGTTTGCAAGGTCTTTAGCCTTGCAAGTTTTGGAACATTCCCTCCTGCTCACAACTCTGATCTATGAAACCTGAGAAATTGCAGATTTTTATATGCTACTGAATCACTTCAGAGGCACAATGCATCTCCACTCTGAAAAAGCTGGAATAATTAAAAGAAACTGTGTAGAATTTAAAACCAACATCTGCAAGAGCAGGCCATTTTTATTACGTTAAATGAATGGGAACTGTTTGTTTTGGTTTTGTTGTTGTCATTTAAAAAAAAAAAACTTACATGTAGGAGAATTCCTATTTCCTTTTGAGGCACAGCTAATCCAAAAGTTAAAATTAGAGGGCACAGCACGCCAGGGAAGATGGGACAGTAGCCTTGCTCACAGTTACACAGAAGAAAGATGAGAAGATGGAGAAATGGGAAACACTGATTATTTCCACTTGTTTTTTCTTTCTCAGGGATAATCATAGAAGATAGTGGTGGAGATGGATACATTTTAAAAATCATAAATGTAAGGTGCAATGAGGCAGCAACCCACAGCTGCAGAACATAATAATACAGAACATGGAAAATATAAGTATAATATAAATTCCTATGCAACCAGTAAGATGGAAAATATGAAAATGATAAATGGGACAAAGAGTAGAAGAACATGGATTACTAAATCATTAATGTGCAATAAAACTAGTATTTCATATCAGTTAAAATGAAAGATGACTTTCTCCAATTTTCATTCTGGTTTTGTGTGTAAACTGATTAGCAGTAGCAATTGCTGCTTTAAAAAAACTAAACCAACTAGCTCTCTCTTCTCCCCCAAAAGACAAAAACAAACCAAAAAACCTAAACAAGCAAATCTCAACAATCGAAATAAAAAAACCCAAAGGCCACCTAACCTCCCACAAAAACTGGCTTTAGCACGATCCCGTAAAATAGTCAAGATTTATGATTAGAAATACAGCCCTTACTTTTGATTACGATTTTTTCTCTTTCATCAAGTGTATAGAAGACACTTAAAGTCTTGAGAAGGAGAGAAAAAGAACAAATCAACTATTGGTGTTTCAGAGAGCTCTGGATGTAGTCAAAAGATCTTGCAGTTCAGACACAGCAGAGTTTAGAGGTGAATGTTTTGTTTGCTCCTGGAGATAGTCTGGATTGTTTAGGAGCAGAAATTTATTACTGGCAGTGAGGATGCAGCTGATTTTCCATTACCTGGTATTACTGGGTAGTGGAAGGGTCACAAGCAAATAAAAGCTTTCCAGTCTGCCACATCTCAGGTGAGTTAACAACCACCTGAGCATGTAGAATTTCAAGTTTTGAAGAAGATCAATAGCCTTGTGGCCTCCACTTCCCTGCTTGTGTGACAAAGCCAATAATGAAACAATGCTTCATTATCACCTAGGGTGAGGAGCAGAGGCTGAGGCTCAGCTACAGAGCAAGAAAGGAGACCCTCTTTATGAAACTTGGAAGCCACACACACACATACAGGATGCAGAATGAATGACTTTGTTTCCTTTTAAGAAGGAGCCAAATTCTTGAATAAAAAACATTTGCATCAGCCAGCAGTAATAAACTGCCAGGTCTCGACGCATCCCTGACACTGTCCTTACTGCTTTACACAATGGGCCACACTCCAGCTCCCCTGAGGAAAGCAGAACACATTTGGAGAAAGGCACAGGGGCCTTAGGCCATATGGCAGAGTCTATATACACAGCAGTAGGCACTAAGGCTCCTGACAAGTGTCCGGGCAGCACAGGGAGCTCTGCTCCCTAATCAGACAGATATAAGTAACAAGTCTGATGTTTCACAATTTTTAACCTGTAAGAACATCTGTTGCTAAACACTACCTCCACGAGTTTAGAAAGGAAAATTTAGAAAGGAAGTAAACGGACACTAATATAGTTAAAATCAAAAGGCACATTGGACTAACATTAATGTTAGTCTTGTGTGTAACACCAAAGTGTCTGTACACTACAGTTTGCACAAGTGAAATCCATTTTGCATCACAGCAGAGCTGTTTGAGCTGGTGGGCACAGATGCCAAGTTAACAGAGGCACCAATGTGCACAGTTGCAGCAGAACTGTCCCATGAACACTGCAGGCAATATCTGCAGTGGCAAGTAAATGTTGATGGCAGGTTTATCAGCAATAGCAAAGAGCTTTTTATCTGCATGATAGCAATTGTAAGGCTTAAGATCAGCAGAAAATGCAGTAGCACTGATGAAACCCCGGGTCTGTGTGTTCTGGGCTTTCTTTTGCACCATCAGCCCTTATGGCTCAAGGTCTGGACATACCATTCCAGTGCCCACTCTTGCAGACATATCCCAAAGAGGTGACCCAAGATTAGCTCCTCATCAGGGTTAGTACCATCTGACTCAGTAACAGATCAGCACTTTTAGTAATATCTGTAGTTCAAATCATAAAATTATTACTAAAAGTATGAGATCACCAATAAAATAAGAGATATATTGAATTTATTTTTTTCACTAAGACTTTAGCCAATGTTATCTAAATCTATGGTCAACATGTTTTTTTTTCTCACTTGTAGTATCACTCATTTCACATATTCTACACTGCTGAAGCACATTATGCTTCTACTGGTATCTGTAACAATCAAAAAAAAAAAGTATGCAACAAAAATCTACACATCCAACCTTTGCCTCTATCAGCAAAAGCTGGCATCTACCCCCACTGAAGAGCATCCACCTCACAGAGGGCAAACAGCAACAGCTCAACAACCGTTCATGGGTAAGCAACAGCTCAAGATGAGATTTGTAGAAACTTTGACTCTCTGCCACCTTCCATTTTACTCAGCTTGAGTTCTCTCATGTTTCAAATACAAAAAGACATATGAAAACAAAGTATTCCACAATAAATTTCACAGTAAAATGTATCACTGGGCAGCAAATAAGACAACAACCAATACAAACAGTTTGGTAAGACAGATAGAAATTGCATTACTGGCAGCCCTAGCAGCCTTCCATCATCTTCTACAGAGAGTGGTTGCCAATTAGAGATATCTATTTTAGTAAATTTTGTTGTTTCTATTTAAAGTGAGTGCAATTAAAAAAAAAAGGGGGCCACAGAAATCTGTTTAGGATTAATCCCTACCTTTGAGGTTGCAGTTACAAAAGTATTCTAACTCCCTGCCTCACAGTGCTGAACCTTGGAGAGCCAATGAGCTGTGTCATCTTTCTCACATGCAGGGCAGATTCACAACATCTGGCTAAGAAAAAAGATATTCCCCCACCAGAACTTCATCATGCAAAGCACAGCTCTTGCAATTAGCCAATCTCATAGTGCTGTCGCTCAGCCTGACTGTTATAACCCTTTCTTGTTTGTATTCTTTGTGTGGCTCTTTTCACACAATGTAAATATGCATTTTATAGTCAATAAGTACAGCTATTCTTGAGAAGGGATTGGATCAGTTTTGAAGAGTTAGAGAAATGTAAAGCAAGCAAAGAGGTTGAAGAATTGAAATTACATATCAAAGCGTGCCTTAGAAAGGCATCCTCAAGGTTGAAAAGCCAAATACTTTAAGAACTATAAAATACTAAAATTAAATTTTTTAATGCAAATTTTTGGGGGGTACTCTTGTGGATAGATGGCATAATAAAAACCTTAAAAAGTGACCACATGCAATCAATTCTTCTGAACTTAACATGAAACTGTTCAATCTTTTGCGGTTTTGTTTGGTTTTATTTTATTTTTTTTTCTCAATATCTGGCCCATGCCTTACAGCCAATATAATAGTAAACTTCTGCAGTAAGAACAGAACTATTAATTTTTTCATGGTTTATTTTATCCTGTGTATTACACTGGCATCCAGCTGTCCCATTGGCAAAGATGAGTTTAACACATCCCTGGTATGAGAATGGAATGAGCGAGAATGCAAATGCAAAAGTGGGTCAAAAATTGGTAAAGTAAAAAATACCCTATGCTTTTTGGTGTTTGGTTCAAGATGCGAATATACCAATTTTTTTTTTATTCTTTTCTGTCAATGACAGTTTCCATGGGTTAAAATAGAAGGAAGGTGATAAGCACAGAAGCCCATTTCATCTTCTGAATACTGAAAGTGAAGTTTCAAACAGCCAGATGTTACTGTTGTATCACTCTCCTTTTGTGGACGAAGGAAGCAAGTTTAAATGCTAATTTAGGAAAACTAGTGCAAGCTCCTATGGGGACATCACCATAATGGTGCTGGGCCCTTCAGTACTTTCATTACTCCTGCAACATTCTTGGTCAATAACACTTCAGCTTTTGTTTCAGACCACTATAAGTTCAAATTTCTGTAAGGATTTCCACAACCAAAATACATTTTCAAAAATAACGTATAATTAAGCTAGATTGATGTGACTCTGTATGAATCCTGGAAGATTGTTTACTTTCAGAAGTCTCCTCTTAGATCAGTTGCTAGATTCCCAAAGTAAGTGGTTCCACTTTTGTTTTTATCATTACTCCCTTACTCAATTCTACCTAAGCTTGTAGTTTCTTAATTCTTTTCTTAAAGCCAGTTTCTGGTATGAGACTGTAGCCAACACATCAATCACCAGTTCCCTGTTCCAACTTCCTTTGGAAGAAGTGTCACTGGACACTTATGTACCAGCCTCATGTGATCAGCAGCTCAGATCAGCACTGCGCTATACACTGCAGGCTGGTACACTTCAGTTCAGCCCAAGGTATTTAAGGCTTGTGTTTGACAGAGCCCTTGATATATGGGTCTCTTCCAGAAGCAGCACAGTGAAAATCAGAGCACCAGCTGAACACAAAATTGTTGGTAAGGTAGGAGATTGCAGAGGTTTCTGGGGATATTTTCCAAATGAAATATTTTCATGTCCTCTATGAACCCGGCTCACCTCCCTATCGCTGAACATGAGGACTGGCTTTAGTCATCAGTGACTTATGTGGTTTTATATTGATCCAAAATCAGTGGCCTGGAGCTTCTCCTGAAAGATCATTTAAGTACCACAACTACGTTTTCATCTCTGCCTTTAGTCTTGGTTTGTCTCAGACAGACAGTAACAGCTTTCAGGAAAATGTCTTTTGGGTAACGGGGAAAAGAGGAAATAACTTCTGCTATCAAGGATAAAATCATCAAATCATAGAACCTTTTAGATTGAAAAAGACCTTTAATATGACTGAGTCCAACCATTAACCCAACATTGCCAAGTCTACCACTAACCCATATCTCTAAGTGCCACATCTATGTTTTTAAATATTTAAAAAATACTTCCAGGGACAGTGCCTCAGCAACTTCCCCAGGTAGCCTGTTTCAATGCTTGATAAACCTTTCCATGCAGAAATTTTTCCCAATATCCAGTCTAAACCTTCCCCTGGTGTAACTCAAAGCCATTTCCTCTTGTCTTGCCACTTTTTACCTGGGGGAAGAGGCTGACCCCCATCTGGCTACAGCCTCCTTTCACATAGTTGTAGAGAGCTGTAAGATTCTTCACCTCAATGTAAACCCACAGCAATTACAGTTGATCTTAATTTGTGCACCTTAAATTTAATGAGTTATGTGTATAAAATGTGAAGTTGAACAATTTTGAGTACACTGGTTTATTAACAGAGACAAGCAAGACAAAGTCCAAAAAAGGTCACAACAACTTATAGTTTTAGATATCGAGTTAAAACACTCGCATCCATCATGAATAATTCCATGTCTGTGTTCAAGTACTCATATGGGGGTAAGATAAAGCTTTTGCATAGGATTTAAAGAATACCATTTTAAGCTTCCTGACTATGAGAGCTAAAAGCAGCAAAGAAAATTCTCTGCCTCTCAGAACAACTTGTTACACAATTAATTTGATCTAGGAACAGAGTATTTACAGGGTAATTTGCAATACGTAAACTGTTAAGCACAAAATGGCACTCTTTAAGTCATTAAACACAATTCACCTTCATTACAGGCACAGTTGGGATCCAGGGATTTCTTTTTTTGTGAGTGTGAGCAGAAAAAAAGGTTGTTGTCAGGAAGATGACTTCTGTAGAATTTAATCAGGTCTAATACCAAGTATAAGTGATCAAAATTATGTTTGATCAACACAACTCACAAAATATTTCTTCTCAACAAGACTCTGATATTAAGCTTATTAATGCACTCCTGAATTCACCTTTAATGTGTAACTCTAGGAGCACAAAGAAGTTAATGTGATCTCAGTCAAATTGCAATTAGGTTTCATCAAGACTGATATAATGGTATTTTCCTTCATGCTAGATAAACTCTTAGTTAAGGGACTACAGCATTGCTTCACATGCTTTCTGGTTTTAATAAGACTTGAAAATGCCAAGTGGTGGCTGCTTTCTAGCATGTTTTAATCATACCGAGGAGTTATTCTTAAACTGGAGTCTAGGACTACATACAGATTTAAACTGTTTCACTGAGTGGTTTTTAAAGATTCAAATTTGCGGGGATTTCTTGCTTTTTCTGAGAAAGTCCCCAAGGTGTTAAAAGTCCTTTTCCTTGCCCAGGAGAAGAAAGACGTGCAAATCTTCGGTCTTCAGATACTTTTATTATTGTTTATAATAACTTATCTAGAACATTGTTCTCTCTGTCCTGCCGAGGTGTTCACAGCACAACAGTTCCAGGCTATTCCCCGCCCGAGAGGTGGTGGTTTATCTTTTATACTAAAAACTACGTATACCTTATTTACAATTATTCTCCAATATCTATCATCTACGTTAGACAATGTGTATTCTACTCAAACCAATCACCAGTGCTACCATCACAGCAGAATCATGGAGGAGATGAAGAAGGAGGAAGAATCCCAAAAGCCATGCGGTCCCTCCATCTTGGCTTCACCCACCCCCATGTACCAGACCTAAAATCTACTTTTCCACCCTGTGACAATCTTAATATTAATCTATTTAAAGTTGTGAGACTTGTATTTTTTCTTTTAAAGCTGTTAATTTCTTCCATGGACTAAAATCCAACCCACAGGTGTTTTGGGCTTGTTGCCAGGACCTCTGAGCCCTCTGGGCCTTCTGCACAGGTCCCTGAACCCCCAGAGCAGTCAAGGACAAGCTCTGGGTTCCCACACAAATTCAGATTTTCTTCCTGTGATTTATACATCTTTAAGGGCAAATAACATTTTCCTAATGATCCTGGACCTAATTAAGTATAAATTAACTTTCCTCATGTGAAATCCGTGCTGATTTCTACCAATAGAAAGTTTGGGTGCAAGAACCAAACGCTAAAGTCTTGTCTGTGACTTGGAAAAGATGGATGGGCCAATGGGCAGGTTCATTCTTGTGTGCAGTTTCCAAGAGCTCTCCCAAACTAGGTGCATGCAGCCTATACATGTGATTTCCCATCTGAACTCACAATCTGAGGAATAAATTCAACAGCACCATTGTTTTGTACAAACAGGAACAACTCCAGTGTCGGTACTTATGCAGAAGGCAGCAGGCCTGAGTCTTACTCATGCAGATGACAAGTCAAAACAAGAAAAGTGTTTCTGACTAAAGAAAACCCTCACAAATCAGGTCAAGTCAGTCTCATGTAAGAACTCAAGAGACTTTCATGCTGAAGTGCAAAAGGTATAAGGAAAGTAGAATTTTCTTTTCCTGAGAGATGTGAAGTTGGATCCACCATTGTCCTACCCTCTTATCTAGAGCAGATATCATCTAGTGAACCTGCAGTACACAACTCAGACTAAGAAAACATTACTAGACAAAAATTGCAAAAAGAGAGAACTGCCAACTTCCAGGGCTTTTGATAAAGAGAAAGAACTTATTTCCCAGCATCCAACTGAAATGCAATTCTTAGAACCTGGACTTTAAGAAATAAATGTAGGTATTTCAATACTCTCCTTGATTATTTTTTAATTTTAGTTGAACTAGATAATGTATCTTGAGATGGTATTTCTTAGGCTACATGATTATGGCAAGAGAAGCTTTAAAATATTTCTATTGTAGCTCATAGAGTTATTCACCTCTCTAACGTTTTTTTGTTGTATAGAAATTAATAGAATGACCCAGATTTCTTAGAGGTCCATATAAATTAAAACCACAGAAACACAGGACAGAAGTGATCTCAAGAGAGCACTTAGTCAAACTCCCCACATGAAAGAAGAATCAAGAACACTTAAATCATCCTCACCATGCTTAAACTGTTCTTAAAATTGCTGGTTAAGGAGTTCACCAGAATGTTTTCTATGTAATCCACTACAATATCTGAACACACAGAATTCAGAAATTAAGCACATTTATTTTGACATCATTGTAGGCCACTGAGTGTAAATATTCACAAATTAAAAATGCCTGGGTTGTACTTGAAAGTTCCATATTCCCTGTAAGTGTTTTACTTTCTGGAATAATTAAGCAGCTCAAACTTGCTCATATGCTATGCCTTATAGACATTTATAATTTTTCTATATGTACATATCTTCTGCAGAGTATGGTGTCCAAAATTATTCACCAGCTAAAGCCTCAGCCATGCTTATCACCGTGATACAGATACCTCTTATTTCTAATGTTCTGTTAGTACACCCCAAAACAAGTTCCTTTTTTTTACAATACCATCCTATTCCCTGCTTATAGCTTGACTGTAACTCCTAGAATGTATTCTGAACTTTGTAACTGCTCTGTTTCTGACTGCACCTATTGATTTTACTCTTGTTGACACCAAGCCATTTCCACAATTTATCAAGGTGTCTTTGAATTACAGTTTTGTCTCTCCAAGTGCTCGCAGCCAAACCCTTGTGTTTTGGTGTCACCCCCAAGAGATGTAACTGTATTCTATATTTCATTGTAGAGATACCAGGGAAAATAATATAAGAGCTGAGTGCAGAAATGGTCCCTGTAGATATCCACTTGAAATTTCCTGGTATTTGAGAGAATCTTTTAACAAGCTGTGCATTCCCGTTACAGCCATCACATCAGGACTGCCCTTTTCCAATAATCCTTGAGAAAGCAGTGTTAGAAAATACCAGATTCTTTATGAAAGCTACATCCTCTCTACCATTTTCCTCTGAATCATTTATCCCAATCTGATAAAGGGAATTGTATTGCTTTGATGTGACTTATTTCCCATGGATATATCCATCTATATTTTAATAGTACTATTGTCTTCCACGAAGAAAATAGTTCCTTCTAAAAAGATAATACTAAAATATTTGTGGAGATTGATTGTTCTATATCACTCATATCTTCATTTTCCCATTTTTTTTTATTTTTGAAGGGAAGAGTTCATGTTTATTCTCTACCAATCTCCCACAAGCTTGCCAGATTACTCAGAGGTTGTTTTGGTTAGGTTCCTTAAGTATTCTAAAATGAACATCCCCTGGTTGTGAAGCCATATCCCACACAAACTAGTGATTACAGGAGTGTCTTTCAATTTTCTTGTCTGGTTCTCTCTGGTCCTGTAGAAATTCACAGTGTAAATAAATATGAAACGGCAAATTTTTCAATACCTATATAATTATATATATTTATGCTAGTGACTCGTGTGATGGGATGCAGCAACTCATGAAGTAAATTTCTCTTCAATTCCTATTTTAGTGATACAACATCACTTCTCTGTGGCTGAGATACAGTTAAAAGAGAGGTAAACTAGAAGTCAGATGTAGATGGTGTAGAATGAAAAAATTGAAGATTTTTATTGCTTTTGCACTGCAGTAAGAGCACAATAGAATTTAAAACATTACTAATTTCAATTTCACTCAACTATCTACTACTAATAAAATACTTTGAGCTGATGCATGTCCCCTAGAATCCTTTGACATGTTTTTGTACTGCAACTATATTTTTTTCTCTCTTTGAAAGCAATTTTGTCCTCCTGTGGTCCTCCTGTCCCCACCTTGAACCACAGGGAGTATACTCACTGACTGAACATGGAAGGTAGAAAAAGTGGAAAATTTGCCATGCAGCAATTATATGGAATGTCTTTTTTTACAGCAAGCTAGAAACTTCATTAAGGACTGAAGAACAGGATTTCTATTTCCATTGCCACTTGCAAAAAAACCCCAAGGAAATTTCTGGACTTCTAGTTAGAGGAAAATTATTTTAACTCCTCATACTTTTTCTCCTGGAAATATACCCTTGATAACAGAAAGTTTGGTCTGAATGTTAAACTCTTTCTAAGTGTTACAATGTCCCTTTATTTAAAGACAGTGAAAGCGCCAGAATTTCTTTGCCCAATGAGTAAAGTACAAGTGTGCACAGGTAAGAAGTGGACAGTTTTGTGCAAAAAGATTTCTAGATAGTAGAGAGAGAGGGAGTAAAGGCAAGGATGATAAGAAGATGGGATGGACACTGCATTGTGAAAATTGAAAAGAAAACTACCCCCTTCTTACTTTCAAAACCAATCCAATATAAAAGCAAAATTCAAGACAAAGAAACACTGCCAGAAGTGTTTACTAGCATTTTTTAGTACTTTTTTCTAAAAACTATCTGTTCACTCTTTGCATATCTGATTCAAAAGTCTCTTACACTCTAAACAGTACATGCTGAAATATAAGTCCATGTGTAGGGCCTAGTGATATCAATAAAGCTGCGCTTCCTGTGAAATCACAGTCATACTACACAGACAATAAAATTAGCGATTTTTTTTTCAAAGTAACCAGGAACTGTAAGCATAAAGTGTGTTGGGTCACATATTCCATGAAGTTATGAATGGCATGTCCCTGCTTTCAGTCCCGTACTCCTCTGTGATTTGCCATAAAACAGCAAGTTTGATAAATCTAGAAGTAGATATATTTCAGAAGAAAAAAAAGTTATACAAATATAATTGTCTAAGGAAAGCTGGAATTCTAGGAGTACAAAAAGGAATATCAGCATAAGGAATTATTTCAAGGGCTAAAGTTAAAGCAGATAGTTATAGCAGATATTGTAGACACTACAGACTTTATAAATTATTATAGTTTCAAAAACCACTAAATATTTCATGAACTAAATTGTATAATACGGCCAACATTTACTGTAAACCAAATAAGTAACTAAGCTGCCCATTAATTCAGAGAGCAGTGTGATAATAAAACTGCTCTTAAAAATGGGAGTCGTTGTGAATGACTGCTTTTAATGTTTTAATAAGCATCATTAACTTCATATGAAAGGTTTATAAACATTTACTTTGCAAAACTTCTCTACTAGCAATAGGATAGATTTCATTGCTTGCTCTTACAGAGGTTCCTTTCTTAAATCATGAACTGAAAGTAGGCAATGTGCAGCCCAAACTTCACTGCAAACCTTCCGAGTGTATAAAATACTATAAACCTCCTCCCATTCCTGAGATCTAGTTCCAACACATACCATAAGATGGTCACTTATATTCCACAGAGCTCACTTCTCTTTGGATATTTTCCTTCTTTGTCTCTTGCACTTCAGGCAAAACCTTCCTTCTCCCCATATTTAATGGAATAAAGCTATTAGCAGTCAATCATTAATTCCTAGGGGCTCAATTTAGTAAAGAAAAAATTACCTCTGCAGTTGTCTGCTATGAGATCTCCTGATGGCTGTGCAGATGAAGAGTCTGATCAAAATAGCTTATGTGGAAGTAATAAAGGGAACCCACTGGAGTTACATGGCACTTTCTGACTTAAGAATCTTCATGTATTAATTAGTGAAACTTCACAACATCCATGTGGAGCAGGTAAAGACTATGAATGCTTCATGAAAGGATAACCAAGGTATAATGAGTTGAAAAATACTTCCATGGGAAAACAGTAAATTGTTGCCAGACCAGGGATTAAAGCTGCTCAGGAAGTCACTCTACGCACTTTCTCACACAGCATTGCATTTCTGTTGGTAGAAGTTTTAACCACACACAATCCTATTTTTCTCCCCTCTGTGATGAATCCCAGTTCTTCACTGCTCTTTCCTATGCCCCTTTGTCACCCACGCCCAGCTGAGGGTGTGTGCACTGCCCTGACGAGCAGAGGAACCTCACCAAGTATGCTCGGTACAGAAGCCTATATATTATATACTCAGCATTTCCTGACGGGTGTTATGGAAACAGGAAATTTCAAGGAACACTGGGTGCTTTGTGTGCTGGACTGGACTGGAAACAACCAACACAACTAAGTTTACTGTCAGAGAATTTCTAATGAAGTCATTGCTCTTATTTATTCCTTACAGCATGGGCTGTTATTGCTGGGGAGGCATTTTATCTGCTAATTAAAATTAGGCCAGGAGTGCAGTTTTGCTGGTAGAGAGGACATGAGCCTTTAAGAGAAGTCAGAAATACTGGCAAAAGTCTTACTGCAGACAAACAAATATCAAATTGAAGGCACTTTTGTTGGTATACCTTATTTGCACACAACACCCAGTATCAACTATTCTGTCAAACCCATTTTTTTCCAGCCTGGTTTCTAAGGAAAAGAATAATGAAATCATGCTACCAGCCTGTCAGCCCTGACCCTAATGATCTTGAACATGCCAGCCAATTTCAGCCACATCTGACAATGCCTTCAGGACACAGGTCTCAAAAATCTTCCTCTCCTAGGAGCTTAATGAAAATTGGGCGTTGGTAGGGGAGGGAAAATGGCTGTATTACTCCTGTCTCTGAGGAAAAGACACGGAGAAAGGAGGCTTTCTTTATTCAGCTGGCAGCAGCTAGCTGGGCAGTGGCACGTTGTGTGGACTGCCTGATCAGCGCAGCTCGCCAGTCAGCACAAATAGCCGGGCTCCAGGTCTGCAGAGCAGAAAGCCGGAGTGTAAAGAGAGGGAGGGCAGGCAGAGGGTGGGAGGGGCATGGAACGGCGGGGAGCAAAGCAAAAAACATGTGACTTTGTAATAAGGGGAGATTTTAGGAACAAGAGATGGAGGAGCGGTACGGACAGGGATTCAGGAAATGGAGGGGGAGGGAGGCAGGTTGTAAGCATCTTTGGGAGAGGGGGAGGAAATGGGGCACTGGGTTTATGGGGGAGACCTGCAGATATTGTAGGCAGGGCTGCCATGGGCTGGCTTACTGAGTGGAGGGGATGTAGGTTAATTAAGCCTGCTGCTTCTGGAATCATTTATTAAATTACCTGCAGCTTCTGCACTAGAAAGGTTGGCTGCTGTATGCCTGGATAGCATATTGTTTAGGACAGGCCTTACACAGGAGTGGCTTTCAAATACAAGAGGGACATTAAAAGGACCGAGCTTTTTGCTTTTTTCATGGTGGGCAAATAGGCAATGAGTCAGTTCAGCTAAGGGGAATGATTTAGTGATTGATCTAAGTGTCAGGTTTGAAATCACTGCTGTAGACTCCTTGAAGTTACAAGGTCATTTCAGCCCTTCATCGTTCCAAGGAAGAAAAATTAAGTGCCACACAGTTACCACATCTGGTCCTGGCCTTTAAAAATGAAAGCCTATTTGTTCTACATGGATTTGAAAGAATCTGAGGAACCTGCTCACATTTTCACACCCCCTACTGCTATGTAGCAACCTGCACAAAGCAGATTTGTGTGTTTTCCTACATCCAGCTGATAAAGTACATTCCAGATAGATAAAATATAAACATATATATTACAAAAAGATCTGTAATACAGATTACAATATGAATAAGCATATATTTTGCACTGAAAAATGAGAGAACACTATTAATAGCAGTGCTAAGCATCATTCTGCGTGAACAGATTTTTAGATGACTGACAATTCACCCCTGCTATGGTACACACATGAAATTCTCCTCTTTTCTTACTTTACTCAGAGTAACAGTTTAATGCTCAAGTCAAATATCAAAAGAAATTAATTCATGACGACCTTTGTGCCACAATGACAATCACAGAGATTCAGCAGAAGTGAACATGCTCACAAGGAGTTTTATCTGAATTTCATCCAGACCCACATATTTGGGTGTTCATGAACTGTCATGTTCAGGAGACAACCTTGACTGAAAACACCCAAACAGCACCTGTGACAGCTGAGCTGCACACTGGCCAAACAGGGAGTTGAAACAATTCTCTTACTACCAAAGGTTACCTCGCCACTGTCCCTTCTTGCTTCTTGTTTTTACAGTACTCAGGGTACAGTGGGTCCTACTCCATGGCTGAGACTGCAATGTACTGCACAAACTGCACCTCTAGTACAGTACTGAGAATAAACAGTGGCCTCTGGAACTGTCAGTGCATCGACTTTCCATCCCAGTACATTCACTATTGTCAAATTCTGTTTCAGAGAAAGAAGTCAGATTCAACCATTTTGCTCTGAAAACTAATAAAAAAGAAATAACCCAAAATGGAAAAATTAATTTCATGCCACTTTTAAAATAAACTTAACAGAACAGAGAGTAAGCCAGGTAATAGCTACTTGTGTTTTCTGTAAGCTACTTTGACAAGAAATCAAATCAAGTCAGGGAAGCATGTTTCTCCAATATCGAGAATGTAGCTATAATAACTGTTACATTAGCTAACACAAATTGAGAAAGCCTCCAAATCTGTGACTTGTCTCCACATGTCACAAGGAGCATCTGGTCCTGTGATTTGCCGAGAATGAAAAATACAGCTTAGTGTAGGGAGAGGGCTGTCTGTAAGTGACTTCTGAACAAAGGACACAGCTATCTGGGTGCAGAAGGTGTCTGGTTTAAGTTCAGTTTAATCTTTGCACTTTTGCCTTCTTTGTTTGAATGTATCCCTTCAAATGGGGAAGGCGAAAAAAGTCTAAATGAAAAGAACATCAGGTACTGTTGAAACTCATTTAAAGTGCAATCTGCAATAGGCAGGGACTTAGGTTGCTGACAGAATTATAGCATCTGAGGGGCCTGGAGAGAGGGGCCTTAGCAAAAACGTGTGTGCTTTCCATCACAGATAAGCCTTGACTTTTTTTCTCACATGGTCTGTGCTCTGCACGAAGTCATTGCTCCTGAAAGAGATAAACTAATAATAATGACTTGGGCAAGGCACAGAGCAGACAAGGAATGTGCAAACTACATACACAGAGGCCTGCAGGGAACCTGTGCTGCTCCTGCTCTCTTCTAACCCAAAGGCTCATGGAGCCGGCCTGAGCTTCCCAGCTCTCCCTCTAAGAGGATGGGTGACATGAGAACTTCCACACTGAGTTTTACTCTTGAATAGAGTGAATGCAGTTCAAGGTATTGCCAGTTTATCCAGAGTTTACTTATTGTCTCTGGATTTCAAAACTCATCTTGAACAGTCTCAACATATTCTTTCCAGTTTTGTATGACTTAAACCCTGCATTTTAATATTGACCTATAATTTCTTTGCCTTTATAGGACTCCCACCAATGGTTATTGATCTCATGCTCTTTTTCCCACGTATCTGCAAAACACCTCTCACCTTCCTATTCCAGACCACTGAGCTAGGTCTCGCGTAAAACTTTCCTCTTTGCTTCAACCAAGGACTGGCTGACCCTATTCATCTTTCCTTTCTCTTTCCCCTAGCTTGCAAAAATCCTGCTTGCTTGCATTTTTTGGTCTTTGAAAACTTATTTTTCTTTCCTTGTCCTTGACTCAAGTTTTCTCTTGAGATGTCTCTCTACT
Source organism: Polioptila caerulea (assembly GCA_013397295.1). NCBI lineage: Eukaryota > Metazoa > Chordata > Aves > Passeriformes > Certhiidae > Polioptila > Polioptila caerulea. The sequence goes on from VYXF01012569.1 coordinate 142,699, forward strand.
TCTGCAAAGTTGAACTGTGATGGGACCAGGTCTGCAGAAGCAGTTTTATTCACTCTCTCCTTTTGTGAAGGAATGAGATCTCTGTCCCTTACAAAGTTGGTGGGATAAAAGGTAAAAGAAAAGGGAAATATAGAAACATCCCATATGGAATATGAAGGAGGAATTAAATCTTTCAAGGAAAAGAAGTCTGGAGTGTCTCTGCCAAGAAACCAGGATATGTAGAAAGCCCCAGAAAGATGGATGCAGTTGGTTTCTTCAGTAAAGAACACCTTCAGTCTTACAAACATGGACTCTTCTCATGCTATTTTCTAAGAGGGATAAATTAATAAAAAATGTGGCAAGGTATTTACTAATTTTCAAAATCCTCAGCATACTACACAACTCCCTATCCGTGCATTTTTCATCTCCTCTATCCAATCTCTAAGTGAAGATGTTCTAATTGGACCATATCCAATCTCACCTAATTCTTTGTGTTTTTGGCTCAAAGCTAAACTCCAAATAAAATAAATGCAGAGCCTCATCTGGTTATCTGTCCCTTTTCATGGGCTCTTGGAGGTCAGACATCAAGACTTCAAAGTTTAGCTGTAACATAGCTTGTGATAAGTATTAATGCCTGCAGTAAGTGCAAGGGCTAATACTGAAATGCTTTGCGACTGAGACTTGGAAGATGCCAGAAACCCTTCAGTGATTTGTATGCATTGTTTCACTCAACTTTGCTCCCAATATCCAGAATCCTAACCATGCAATAGTTTTTATTAAAAGTGTGTCTGTATTGTTTATCCATGTTGTAATGCCTACTGATTTCAAGTAAGAGATTATTGAAAAAAGGGGAGAGAAAGGAATACACATCAGATCTTGAGCTGGTGTAAATAGCTATTGATTTACTGAAGCTTTACTGAAGCTGATGAAGCCAGGCTAATTTACTTCACATCAGGATCTAGACCAAAACTGTGCAGGGCATTCTCCAGCTGAGTGGCACTGAAATCCAGGTGGTTCTGGATGTGCTTTGATATGGACAGGAAAATATTTTATGTGCAGTGAAGATATCATAACTTGAGCAAAAAGCCCACATAATGCTTTTGGAGTTTAGATGTGAAACCACTTTGTGGCCTCATTTAGGTAGATTTATTTCACTGCTGACTCCCTTCCAGCACATTCAGTCTAATGCTATAAAAATCCAACCTGTCTTATGGAAAGAGTTAATGTCCTCCAAAAATACCTGAAAAGAAATAAAATTTAAAAGTTCTCCCCTCCTCCTAAAGAAAACAGAAAATGTAGCCTATTTTTTAAAGATTATTTTTTACTCAGTTCTACTTATTGTTTTTATAGTATCCCTTGTGAATAGTAAATTTTATAACAGATGGTTGTTAGCCTGTGTCAGTTTTGAGGAGAAAAGGTAGTGCAATCTAACCTCCAGTAAGTTAGAAAACATCTTTATGCAGAGAAATAAGACAACTGAAAGTAGAAAATAGGAATAAGCCTCTTTGTTTGAATACAGTCCCTTGTTTTTGATACTGTTTGGACAAGCAGCTTCTCACCCAAAGAAGTGACCATTGAGAAAGCAGTGTCACCTCTCCAATAAAATGTGCCCCAAGCCAAGTCCTTCCAGGATGCCACAGGATGTTACGTGTGCTGCACAAAGTGCTGTTCTGGCTGGGGAGCACTGGCCAGAGAAGGGGAATCCAGTACTGAAAAGCATCCAAGTGAGACCTGAGATAGAGTATTAGTCCTCACCTCAGATACTTCAGTCCTGTGTTCGTCGCAGCAGTTAAGCATAGGAATAAGGTGAAGATGAAATTAAGGAGAAATGTCTCTTATCTTGAAGCCAGTGTCAGTTTTGCCATTCCTTGCGTAAGGAAAATGTTTCATTACAAAGTATGCTAAAAGTTTAGTAGATACTGAAATAATTTTCTGAGTACCAGCCTTTTTTGGTAAATGCAAACCCTGTTTTTTAGATTTAAATTTATTTTTAATTCCCAATAGGAGATCTATTTCTGCAGCCTCAGATTCATGATACTGCTTTTCTAATTTTCTGGAGAGTTCACATTTATCTGGAACAGAGCTAGCACTGAGACTAATGAGAAACATCTGAGAAATGCTACTTTCTTATCACAGTAGAGCCAAAAATCCTTAAACAAAATAATCTAGCTCCTTTTTTGGGTATGGAATGCCCTCTTTTATAGGAACTGTTTCCCAATTTATGTGTTGGATGGAGCCAGTACAAAAATCCAAACAGATAATCCATTTAATAATTTGAGACAGAGCTAGTAACCACTCTTTAAATATGCAAGTAAAAAGCAAGTAGATGTCATGTGAGTAGTCACTGTAGCCTCCTCATTGCCAGAGAAATAAAATTGATTAAATATCTAAAAGTATGGAACTTAAAGAAAATAAGAAAAATGCAATTTCCAATATTTCCACTTTACTTTTTCCAGCCTGCATGTTCCTGTTACCTCAGATCAATTCCTTTATCCCTTAATTCAAATACAGAACATTATATTGTTCCCATACTATTACGCTGCCCCAATTATTCTTTTAAAACCTGAACTTCTATTAGAGCACATGCTAAAATAATCTCCTTTATCAAGAGTGACCCAAGAGGATCTTGCATGCTGCACCCCAGAGGATGGCAGGCATGCAGAGCCTTGCCATGCATTTGGGGATGCCTTTGATGGGGCAGGAGCAGCCCAGGGCAGCAGCTCCCCCCTTCCCTGCACGCCTTGGCCGGGCACAGCGTGGGCTCTGGGCTGCAGGCAGGCAGAGGCTCCTGTGTCCCCTGACCCCTGCAGGGGCAGGGCTCGCCAGGGCTTCCCAATCCTTCCCTTTTGCTCCTGATATGGCCACTGTAAAACCAGACAGGTCTGTACTCAGAATCATTTTCAAATAGGTTTTGAGACATTTACTTCTATTATTCCAATTAAAAACTTTGCATTTTTATAATGCATTCTTTAGGGGGAAAAAAAAATCTGCTTTGGTATTTAAACTGGTTAATGCTAAAATTTGCACAACGAAAAAATCAGTGAGGTGTGCTCTGCAGCTTTCAGTGCAAAAGATGAAGTTCCTACTGAGTTCAGTGGAGATCGTGTCTAAACTACAAAACTTGTCCCCTGCTAACCAGTCTTCTTTACAGCATAAACAAGGCTAGTCTTTAGAAAAAAGAGCAGTCTTTTTTTAATTTTAGAAAATGTCCAATATTTGGTAATAATTTATAGTTTTGCTACATTTATTATTAAAATTTCATATTCATAACCCCCAAACTTTTCACCCCACTGGAGGTTCAAATTGTTCTGTCCCACATTTTATCTATCTATCTATCTATCTATCTATCTATCTATCTATCTATCTATCTATCTATCTATCTATAAATGAATGAGCCTAAAAGGTTTCCTTCTGAGCATGGCCTCAGGCCATTGCTGTCCATACAGTTGACTAAAATCAATCAGAGGTTGTGTGATTCTCATTTTTTCAGCAACTGTATTTAATTTCTCTGGAAAACAACAAATATTTTAATTTTTTGTTTCCTAGTCTCTGCAGTCATTGATTTGTCAGTAGAATGGAATGAAAAGCACTATCAAGCTCTGGCAGAACTGCCATGGTGATGAAAGGTTGCCCTGCTTTTACTCTTTATTACACCACACGCTACCTTTCCAATGATGATTTGTCTGCACTATCGTTTTTATTAGCTTTGGTGCAAAACAAAGAATACTCTTCTCAGGTCATAGTTAGAATGGAGAAAAAAAGTAATCCTTTCATTCCCATCAAGGAGTTTCCATAATAAAAATAGCTGAAGAGGAAAATCTGTCCAATTTAATTTCTACTTAATTTCTTTCCTGGCTATGCAACACTTAAAATATAAATGATAGCCAAGGTTATGGATAAATTAAGCAATCTGAAAAAAAAGGGGATGGGGAAAAAAAACAACCAACTTTTCACTGTGTTCTTATGAAGATGTTTTGTGCATAAACATTGAGACTATCCCTTAAAACTTGTTCAATTTTCAATTGAAAAAACCTCACATATCCTGAACCATTCTGTGGTACAACATTTGCTTATGTATATTTTTCATACAACAGTAGCAAGAGAAAGACTGGGAAATCATCCATAGTTGTTGCAAGTAGTCCATGTCCATAGGGATCAGTAATAATCTCCCTGCCTGGAGCTGGAGCCAAAGTTGTTCTTTTTTCACTCTACATCTCCTCCAAATCAGAGTCTCTTACTGAGCATATGAGGAATGTAACAAAAACATAGGTTTTGGATTGATTTGTGGACTAAAATTGCTTCCAGCTCTGAAAAGGTCTTTATTTCATACTGTATTTATGGACTTTTGGGGAGTGGGCAGGGACATTGTGCTCAGTATGAGAAGGAGGAAAGAGGGAAACCCCCCCTCCACACAGAGGTATTAACAGACACTCTGGCACTGTTGCCTGGGTATTTACTGACACTGTGAAACACAGGTTTAAGGTCTACTAGGCCAACAGATAAAGCACTCAGTTGGGTCAGGATGGACTCATTGGAAATTTTGCTTATGAGAGAAATCCCAGAGAAAGCCAAGGACTTGCTCAGAGGACTAAAGCAACCACAGCACTGTTGTTGGGCTCAGACCCTTGCAAGATTCCCTTGTAGAATAGCTGATAGGGCAGAAGCACACGTGCTCAGCAACAACTGATAGTGCTTAATGAAGACCATGTGTATTAATAGGCCTGAGCACAGGAAATGAGAGATTTCCCCCTGCTCTTCTAATGATGTCTAAGAGCAAGTTCTGTGTAAAGAAATATTTCTTATGGAAATAGCTAACTGACTGGAATCCTTAAGAAGAAAAGAGACAGATTTCCATTACTTTTTTTCTTGGATTAGAGTTAGTCTTGGTTTATACTGCCTTCCCAGATTCCTTAAAATTTTTTTCCAGACATTCCCACGGTGTTAATGTCAGACCAATATCTAATAACTTTTTCCTGAAGGCTCATATTCTAACACAGTATCTTTTAGCTCAGAGTGCATAAGCCAGTTCTGTTACTCTCCCAGCCAACACTCAGGACACACAGAAAAACCTTCCTGCTTCTGATTAGTAGCAGACATGGTTTTGTAATGGATTGAGACAAAAGTTTCCAAGTGCTAACAAGTTTTCACGACATGTTGCCGGTGTATATGTTCAAGCTACAGAGCCTCATCCATACAATTAGTTTACAATGTAAATTCTTGGGCAGCCCAGGTTTAGTAGTACAGAAAAATACATTTGTTGCTATTCATAGTTAATTATTGAACAGAAGCTGGGATGTTTATTCTTGTACAATTGCCTATTATCACAAGTAAAACTTCAAGTGTAGACATAATTTTTTACTGTTATTATTTTATTGCTCTATCAACATAACCCGATTTTCTTGAGATGTGTCACTGCACTACCAGGAATTAGATATAATTACATAAGGAAAAAAACCCTACCAAGCTATTGCCAACAGTTTATTAATTAGACAACACATCACATTTCACTAGCAAATAAGACAACTTGTTTTTGTTAAGCAAGGCTGTGCACAATCTTTATAATGCCACTACATATGCAATTTTAACATACCTGCTAATAAAGAGATCTTGAGGGAATCCAAAAGCCTGTGTAGCACATTCTCACACAAAAAGTGCCATCTATCTTGGAATACTATCACCTGTATTAAAATAGTCTTCTACTTGTCTGCCTTTCACACCAGATTAACCAAGCTTTGTCTCAGAATATTTCTAAGAGGTTCAAGAATTTCATATATGATCCTAGCCTAAATCAGCAGTAATGTGGCTTTCCTCTTCAGGCAGTTTTTATGGCTCTTTATACTTTACATGTTTAATACATTGTGAATAGCATGAGGCAATTTCTGTGAAAAAAGCTATCTTTTCACAGGACTCTTCATAGACCCAATTGCTCCTTGAAGAAGACGTTTCATGTTATCTTCAGGAGCTAGAATAGATATAAAATGTATATAGCAAAATGATGGAATGCAGTTTATTTTAAAATCTATTAAAAAGCTACCAACTGTCACAAAGAAAAGCTAAATCAAACACGGTGATCTTCAATTTTCTTTTGCCAGCCTTTAGAAAAGCACTTTTGAAGCTACTCCATTCAAGTATTTGCCCATGCCAGCCTCAGTCTACATTGTTATGCAAAGTTCCTAATAGCACTTGGCTGATGTGATCGTGATGCTGCCCCAAATAAGTGACTGCTCATACGTGTTACAGTTCTTAATCTGATTTTTCTTCCCTACATTAAAAGGAGTATCCAGCCCTTTCTTGATACCTTATCCTCTACACCGGCTCCAGATCTGGGCGGGGAATATATACAGTTTTCCTCATAAAACTGAACCTTCAAAAGCATGCAGATTTGTCTTTTTCTGGAGAAATCAAAATAATTTACTTAGTAGTGTCCTCAAAAGAAAATTTTTGGAATGGTTTGTTGAAATACTTTTTAAGAAACCGTTTTCTTAAGAAATAATTTTGCCCAAACTTCTGAACAGTGATCATTTATGGAACTAACATGAGGACCTTTGCATTTTTAGGATGTTTATGCCACTATTAGGAGAATCTCTGCATTTTTAGCGTGTTGCTGCTAGATAGGACCAGCTGCTGTATTGTTCCCCAACATGATTCCCAGGTGGATCCTAGAGGAATTTCTTCAGAAAGATTTACCAAATATGTTCCAAGATTTTGAGACCTGTTCCTGGAAGTGAGCAAGGCTGGAATAAGTAAATCTCCAGTTTTCATGGGACAACCTTGCAGCCTGTTTTCCACAAGACTTTAAAAGCATAAAAATGACGCAATAAGTATGTCAAAAGGATCAGAGAAAATAACAGCTCAAAATACAGACAATTTTAAATGAAGGTTCACAAAGAATGCGTTTTCACGTTTCCTTCTCTTAGTATTCTTGCAATTCAGTTACAACAAATTTCTTATTGTTTTTAAGATACTTGCATTTGTATTCTGACCTCTTCAAAAAAAGTTTTTATGGGGTTGAGATAGCTTTATGTGACTTTTATTTCTCATTGTTCCTGCGCAGAACACACCTCTGTGTGTATCTTTTGCACTGTCCCAGTCTATAACCAAGTAAGCAAGGGGGGATCCAAGGCTGAACCTGCTCGGGACTGCAGGAGCTGGTTCAGGCACTGTGTGGGCAAGCCGGCCCAAGGGGATTAAAAAGAACCACCAAAGTTCAGTGGTAGGAGGGGAACACCTTTTCAAATATTTTAGGTGCCAGAAGTGTGTGTGTGTGTACATACACACATGGGACATACTAGAGACAACAAGATAGCAGCAGCCCAGAAGTTGTGAAGTCTGTGAAGTTGTTTCATTTGCTCTTGCTCTGGAGACCCAGGCTGTTCCTCAAATCCACCACTGAGTGGAGGGTTAGCCTGGGCAGACAAATGCCCCCCAGATGCAGTTCATGGAGGGAGAGGCATCTCCTTCCATGCACTGACCTGATTTCCCTCTGGGACAGACAGTGCCCTCAGAGTTCTGCAGAGTCTGCAGCTGACCCCCTCCAAAATCCTTCATCTCACAGTCATTTTACTGCAAGAAAGTCCAAATAATCTTGAATATGACAGCAATTAAAAATTAGCTCACAGTCTCATCTAAAGTATGCATCTGCAGTTAGCAAAGGAAACTTACAGTCACCTGTTGGTTTCAAAATGAGAAAATACATGGTATGCCAAAACATTCAGCAGGCTGAAATCCATTTGTACTTCTGCAGTGTAAGTGGAAAAAAAACATCCTTAGGTCACCACCTACATGGGCAATAGAGCTCAGACAAAGCCTGGGGCAGACAAATGCTGTAGTAGCATGGAAGCAGTGAGGAAGGGCCTCAGGACACTAGGTGCCAGGGAGAATGATTTTCAAGTTTAGATTTCAAGAAATCATCCACTCTATTTTAGGTGGATGACACTGTCCAGACTGAAGAATTACGAAACATGTCATTCACTGGGGAAAAAAAAAGGTAGTAGCATATAAAACTAATGAGAAATAATTTGAATAATAATAGGACTGTGAACTATGCCATGTGCTTGAAGTGGAACCACTGGGATAAGATAACATCAAACTGTAGGCAACAGCTTGCTTTCATGCCACCAAGCTTTTTGCTGTAGCAGAAAGGAAGAATAAAGGGCTGACAGGTTAGAGAGGAACATAACCCCAATGAATGCCCTAGCATAGGGTTTTGGCACTGGATTTTGAGTTCTGCTTCCCACTGTCTACATCCACTTCCAGCAGACTGGCTAACTGAAGGAGAGATGCTTTTTGCTGCTTTAAACTCCTGAAAAAAACTGAAGAACCAGAGTAGAGTGGACAATATTTAAATGAACTCTTCACGCTGTGCAGAAGTTTCTCCTGAAATGCCAATCAGCTGTGCTGGCTCTGGGTGCTGGCAGAGGGACAGGCACAGGGACCTTGCACCCAGCTCCAGTTGTTTGGAACTGTTGAAAATGCTCCGTGCATTTTCATGACATCTTCCGGGCAGAGCTGCAGCAGGAGCAAAGGAAGCAGAACATGTGCCTGCACATGTGCCACTGCCAGGCTCAGCAGCTCCTCAGCATTAGCCTCCCTCAAGCCAGCATTTTCAGCTAAGGCCCTGAACTTCCTATGAAAGAGTTAAAGTACAAGCACTAAATTCCTTCTGCTGAAAGGAAAGGGAAGTATCGGGTAGAGAGGCCGACTATAAAACTGAGGTCAATAGACCTTAAAGTTCATTGGCAAGATCTCTGAAAGTGTACTGCCAGAGCTAAGGCTAGTGAGACAACAAAAGTCTTGGAGCTACATAAAACTCGCTTCTAGAATGTTATTTGTGCACTCACTGCATTAATTAAAAAGACAACCCTGCCCCTAGTAAGATGCAATGCTTGAAATTAAAACAGGAATATATATCATGGTGTTTCACCTTGCAATCTGTTATGGTTCTAAACTAATTAATTAGGCTTCTTACTGCAAAGATAAATATTTTCAATGATGTTTTAGATGGTCTGTTTATAAGTGAACCCAAAAGACAGCTTGGCTTTACTTTTTTTGCCAGTAGCTATTAAATGTATAAACCAGCATCCTAGGGACTGGCCTGCAAGTGACTTTGCCTGTACAGCTAAATGGAAACTATTATTTGTTCTAACTGCTGCTTGCAGATGCTTTCTTTGTGGTTTCACAGCTTGGTCATAAGGCAAAGCTTTTTAATTTTTATTTTTTATTTTTACAGCTGTTTAATTGGGATAGTCCTTGCTCTGGTATTTATTTGTGATGTTTATTTACACAGAAGTCTTTGCAAAGGCCGAGTTTTGCTGGGAAGGGCCAGGTACAGTGTTTGTACAGCTGGTCACCAGGTAACCCTCCCAAACACTGCTGGAGACCACTGGGATCAAGCACAAGGATTGGAATGGTGCTCTCCCCAGGACTGTTTTCATTGCAGTGCAAACTCTGATGTTTGCTCAATTTTGTTAGATAGCATGCAGACCCATAATTCTACTTTGAAAAGATAAAAACTGTGAAGCAGCAATTAACTTTCTTCAATAAGCACATTTTAAGCAGAAGTAAATTAACAGTTTTATTGCTGAATGTGACTGGGGAAAATCATGATGGTTTATTAATAAAATTTCAGTACATGGTTAAACCAATGCAGTCAAAAATCCCAAATTAAACCAAGATGCTTAAAAAAGAAAAAAATTAAAAAATCACATTCATTCTCAACTAATGAATTTGAAACTTTACTTTTATGTAATATTAGAGAATTTAGGCTTAAGTCATAACATGTTTCTGAGTTTTTCTGTCTCTGATCAAGGCAGTAAAGAGTATGGGGGTGATTCTCAGCACTAGACTTGTCTCCTGTCCCCAGGATTAGGCACAGCATGGGTGCAATGAGCAGCCAGCCCTGCATGACAAGTGCAGTCCTACCATAAAGCAAGGCCTGGGGATGCTGGCAGTGCCTTTCTGGAGGGCACTGTTTTAGTCTAAGTACCACTGGCTGTTGATCTCTAAAGTTGGCAGTTCTGTAAACCTATGTGGAGCACTAATGAAAAGGTTTGAAGTTTATACCAAAAAGTTACAAAAGATCGAGAAAACACCAAACAAACCAAAAATCCCACAACCAATTACCAAACACAATTTAATCTGGTTGTGACTGTTCCCAGTTGGACATTCATGGTTCTGGACTATGGTAAAACTCATGAGAGAAATATCCTATACCTTCATGAGTAATAATATAAATAATCTATAGTGTAAATATGAAATCCTCTCTTTTCTCCCTCCTTGGAGAATGTTAGAAGACATTCCCTCCCAGAATTGGGTGGGTTGGGTGTGTGCTGTTCAAGAAAAATGGTTGAAATTTTCAGATAGTCACAGGCTTCAAAAGCTACAAATTTAGAAGAACATATCTCACCCTGGTCACCTCTAAGTAGGCTTGAAATTATTTAGGTTACAGGTTTATTTGGAACCACTGGGAAGCCAAATAAATGTAAATAATAAAAAATATTTTCTTTTGTACTTTGCAACAATGAAGGAGCACCAAGACACTACAATGCCTATTTATCAGGTCTCATATTTTTAATTTTGGTTATGTCCTGAATTTCATCATGCTTGACATGCTTACATTTCATAATGCATCTGTAGCATTTCTAGTCATCCCTCTCTGAAACCTGAATTGTCATAATCCCACTGCAGCTCTGCCCTAGGTGCAAGATGGGCAGTCTGCATATGGAAAACTGGTTTAGAACAGAGCTTACCCTATTAACATTTTTGTGGGCATGTGTGAGAAAACTAAAGAGCAGGAAGGCCTTATCCTTAAGGAATATGTCAGTCACACCCCTCACCCTGAACAACTTAGATGGTGAATGTTATTTGTCTAAATCTCTATTTTCTTTTGCCTAGATCAATCACTGTGAGACTTTTTCCTTTTTATCTTATAGTCACCTTCTGTCTTTTCATACAACTTCAAATAATGGATTCCACCAGGGATTTTTTTCTTTCACCTTTTGAACATCAAGAAAGAAGTTAAACAAGGAAAAAAAGGTTCTGAGCAAATCAATGAAGCTGAGGTCAGTGGCTTTTAAAAACAAAACCCCTACAGTACCGATACTAGTGGCTAATGGTAATTTACTAATCTGTTTCCCTTCCCATGGTAACTAATCTAAGTACTATAGTAACAAACCTAAACAAACATAAATATTATCTTCCCTCTGGTCTCAAAATTTTTATATTCAATGCTGTTTGATACATTTGCTACATTAGCAGTTTCTCAGCTATTATTCACAAAGACATTCTACAGTAAATAGACTCTCATTGTGTCTACTAGAATCTGCAAAAAGTTGCGGTGCTTAAAATTAATAGGTGACTGTATACCCAGAATTGGTATCATTTAGCAATATAGGTGCAGGTAACAGTAAGTAGCCATATATCAATGAAAGAGCATTTTAAGTAAGACAGGCTTCATGAACTTACTGGCATGGCTTATCAGTTTGTTTGACAGTCTGCAAAACTAAAGCTATTTTCCATGTTTGTAATACCTGCCATAAATATATTATGTGATTAACTTATGATTGTAAGGAGAATAGATGCCTTTAAAAATTATTATTCTAATGGAAATTCATCTTGCAGTTCATGTAGGCACTTGGCTCTTTTCTTCTAAATCTGTTTCTCAATGTTATATATATTATTACTTACCCACAATTCAATTTTTGTTTGGTAGCTTGATCACATCAAATCCTAACTTTCTAATACAAATACACCCTGCTGCTCTCTGCCAAGTGAGCTTTCCAGCATACACATCCTGGAGATTTTGCAAGCAGCTGCCTGAGGAGGCCCTGCCTGTCCCTGCAGGGACCGGCTGAGCCCTGCCCACCCTGGTGTGACCCAGCCCGGGGCTGCTCCTTGCAGGTGAGCTGGCTCCAAGCAGTGCCTCATCTGGGGTGCTGCACTGCCCTTCCCCACACCCTTGGATCAGCACTGCCAACTTCACACAGCTGTCAGCACATACAGACACAGCTCATCTGGCGTGCAAGTTTTGCACAGGATTCTGATCAGACAGCTTGGGTTTTAAGAAGAGAGGAAGATAGCCCAAAATAGTGACTCTTTGGAAAAGCAGTTGAAATACAACAGTTCTCTCACTTATCTTTCCCTCAGAAATCCAGAAAGTTTGCCTGTGCTCAAGAAGTCCCAGATACACAGATTTTATGAGGGAAAAAATGAAATAGTCAAAGTGGTTTCCAGAGCTGGGAGGCTCTTGCCCTTTTGTCATGTTCCAGTCTGCCATCACATGGGCCTGCTCAGCTCCTTAAAGCAAGCACAGACTAGACCTTAATGCTCAACCTTGTTGAGAAGCAATGTCTTCCCTCAAAAATCTGTTTTCCAAGGTAAGAGCTTGTCTTTAACTTGATTTGATTTCAGTGGTAGTCATCAATTCAACACTATGAGTTTTCTGTCTCTGGCCCTCAGTATTCCATCACAGAATTCCAAGCAGAGTATGAAGAGCTCAATATTCACAGTGGAGTGCGGAAATTGTTTAAAACATATGCAGAGACCTCATAGGCTCAGACAGATTTATGTTGCTTGAAGAAAATAGTTCCTAACCTGGCCAGAGGGAAAGGGCAGAAAGCACTAACCCAAGTACCTAAGGGCAGGCTCACCTCTGCAGTGTTTCCACTAGGACTGCTGAAACTACACAAAACACACCCACCCTTGATCCTGGGCTTGTTTGGGTTGGAGGTCTAATGCAAAATCTGTTCTCAGCTCTAGTCAGCTGCTCCTTGGCTTTGGGCATGACCACAGTTTTGCATTACCTCATTTTATCTGGAAAACACTTTGGGTTCTACACAAATACAGTTAGTCTTAAAATGACAGATTTCCTGCTTTAGATTTATATATTTTTCTGCAGTGTCTGGTTCACCAAATGTCAGCAGGGAAAACTGATCACCAGGAAAACTGATCTTGTTGCCTGTCTTTCTTGAGCCAGTTCATAGCTATTGGAGTTGCAGTGGGAAATACATTTCCAGTGAGGCAAACTGTTATTTTTGCATAATGTGAGCTGATAGTCAATGACTGACAGTCAGTTGTCAGTGGTGTTCACAGACACAAGAAGAGGCTATGGGCACAACTTGAAACATGAATTTCCATCTCAACAAAAAACCCAGAATCACAACTTGAGTATGGAACTGGTTGTCTAGAGAGGTTGCAGAGTCCTCATCCCTGGAGATACTCCAGACCTGACTGGTCACAGCCCCTGCTGTGGCAACCTGCTGCACTTAGGTGACCCGGCCTGAACTGGGGGACTGGACATAAAACTGGATCTCAGAGGGTCCCTGCCAGCCTCAGACATTCTGTGATCTCTGTTGCTGGGCCAAATACTGCACAGAGGTAAACCAGGAAAGGAGTCATCAAACCTCAGTGAGGCTTTCTCTCTTCAATTTCCCATAGTCAAAAGTGATATGAACGACACTCTAGCATTTCCCAATCCTATTCTTAATTTGTTGATAGAGAACTCAAAATCCACTGGGACTTCCAAGACAGATGTTTGCACTGAAGACCATATTAGTATCTCAAGACAACTATTTTCTTTCAAAAAGTTCCTAAATTCCCTGACCTACAATACAGGTATAGTCACCTAAAGATATCTGTTCTTTGCAGATGTTTTCAGACTTAAAAGTACGTCTGGAATGTAAAAATTTCTCAACAGTGGATTGCATCTCAGAGGGGTACAACTGGAGACTCTATTTGTTTTTCTTTGAAGCAGGAAGCTTGGTTACTTCAACAATACAACTTAGATTGGGAAACTTTCCCTTAGTTTGTCGGCTTTTGTTTTTATTACCATTTATCTTTGCTGCTCTTTGTCAGCTAACACCTCAAGAAAGAAACATAAGATTTAGCCTTTTCTCAAATCCAACTTAATAGGTTCAAAGATAAAATCCTAGGGAGAACAGCAGATAGTTGATGAACAATCCATATAAGGTATTTCAATAATTTGCAATCCTTTTCTCCCTTTAATTTAGAAATTTAAAAGAAATATTTTTAAACGTTGGCTAATGTCTTCAGATATTTGGTAGAAAAATGCTTATGTTTGGTTTGCCTCTAACACAAGCAGTCCTGTTTTGCTGGATTCTGTACTGTACACGCACAAGAGTGTTCTCTGACGTTCTCACAGACAGGAAGTGAGATATTTGCTTACCAAAATGCTTTAAAATACAGCGAAAAATCTGACATTCATGTGCAGAATTAGTTCTCCAAGCGCATTATTCAGGCTCTTAAAAAATAAAACTATTGTTACTGAGGTCTTTAAGGGTCACTGTCTGCAGATTGAAGAAAAGGAAAATGTCTTTTATGGAGTGGGACACTGTAAAGAACTAAAAGGATTTTTTTTTTTTAATATTATAAACAATCCATATTTTACACAATTTAGCCATAAGGAATTTTTATTAAACACTAAACTGCAATTCAGTGCAGATTATTCAGATGATTTTTTTGTCACTAAGTTGCTACTAATATTATGAGACCAAAAACCTAATCCAAAGAACTTCCTGTCAGCTGATGTTAGCAGACAGCATGAATTGCTACAGCTACTGCTTAATTTTAGAAAAATCTGACCAAATTCACATTCTTTTGAGTAAGTAGCAGAAGCTCCAGTTCCATCCAGGCTGCAAGTAAGTGATGAATAGAAAACAGTCTCGAAGTTCTAAGGCACTGTAGTGTGAAAACAGCACTAACAGTAACCCTACAACTTCCAGACAATGTGTCAGATTTTCCTAATAGCCTAGTGAACACACTAGAGCTAGTTCTGAGCTACATATACCACCACTTACTGCCCTTGTCCTGCCTTTTGCTCTGTATAGATCTATTAGCCATTAATATTTTTACCTAAACTCTGTGATATCAGAAAAATCAATAATCATCCTCAAAAATAATAATAATTGTGAAACTGAGAAGAAATTAGCATATTTTACTTCATATAAACCCTGGATATAAAGAATTAAGTCATTTTGAACAAGGAGAACCTGAGAGTAAGTAGGGAAAAAATATTGGAAAATTTGGTACTAATATTATCGTGGTCTTACAGACTTATAGAGAAGTTAAGATGCTTCTCCCAACTGGAATTCCTTGGACAGAAATTTACTACAAGCAGGAGTTTTTTGAGACAGTATTTCAAAGTATACTCTTCCTTGAAATTCCTAGCTCTGCTATTTTTATTTTAAGTCTCCTAGTTACTAAAGTTCAGCTTAAGGAGGGTAGCTTTTCCTATACACCATTATTGCCATGAGCTGTGAATTTCTATCCATTATCAGGAAATCTGAACCCTGGAAGAAGAGAGGAGGACCTGCACTCTGGCAGCAGAATTTGTCTCCTGCCTCATGGCATGGTGGGTTCTGTTTTTTCATCCCTCTCTTCTGGAGTCTCTCTTATTGCATTGCTTCTTTCTATTGCTAGAGTAGGGATGAACAACACCGAAAAGAAACAGTCACTTGTTATTTATCTCTTCACCTGTCCCTTTGGGCACTGATATGATATGGTACTATGAGGTTTTGGTGAGGGTCCACTGACACAAAGATGCAACACATTGTTTTGAGTGGTGGTTTGTATTTTATATACACATATTACCAGAAGCAGCTTTCTCTTTGTGCCCACCACACCACTGAAAACAAAAAAGACTGTACTCTCTCAAGGAGTGGATGTATTAGAAGAAACCTGTTAGTGGGAGCACGTTGCTCAAGTGTTTCTGCTGACAAGGTACAAGGAATTACAGCCTGACCCCTCAGAGAAATGCATTTCCACAGCAAACACACTGCCATGTTTACAATGGCAGTGATAAAGTATTTCATGCTGCTCTCCTGTCTTCCTGCTTAGACCAGAAGCCAAAAAAAGGCTGAGACTCCTGGATATTTCAGTAGTCTGGAAAAAAATGACCATAGGAGGCAGAAGTCCACTTTATTAAACTGAGTCAAAGGCTATGTTGGACACTTTTGTCCTTGTCAAGTTTGCACTTCTTAACAGTTTGTACATTTGGGTTATTCCAGTAAGTGTTTATTTCTGGTGATTACTGCAGTGACTCTACTTGGTGCTGCTGGAGACGGACAGAAACTTCATCAGCTACTTGAGCAATAATTCCTTGCAGGAGGCACAGGGTGAGAGCAAGCTCTGCCTCAGAGATCTGGGCAGGCAGGTGTAGGAATGAGAACCCCAAAGCACAGAGGGAGACAGCCGTGTGCCTACGGTGTGCCAAACACAGAGCCTTGCAAAGAGTAAATAAGAAAATGGACAATGTAGGCCCTGGTAGCCACTCTGTCTGCTGCTCAGCCAGCACACACAGACCTACACTGATGTTCAGTACTTAAATGAAGGTGAGGGAAAAAGAAGTTTCATTCAAAATTACTTCAAAAAGTAATTTTCATAATTATGAGGCAAGCTATCCCAATTCAGCTAGCTGCCTCCTCTCATCCTGGCAGAGTACCCCAACCTATCACATCCCTAAATACAAAAAAATGGAACAGGAGTTGTAGCTGAACATTTTCATATATATTGGTATATTGGAAACTTTCAGCTTTGTTTCTTTTTTCCTATTTCACATTGCTGCAACAACCCACATCCCTGCTGGGCTTTGATTGCAGCTTTAGCTAATTATATTAGTTGAGACATTTTGTCATACAGTGAATCAGATCCTCAACTGATCTAAACGAATGCAGCTGCAGTGATGTTAGTGGAGATTTTCCTGTTCATACCAATTATTCATTATCTCCCCCAAAACGAAAATGCAAACTGTCACACTCTAAAACAGAGTTTTTAAAGTAAAGGGATATAACTTTAGTAGCTCTTTCCAATTTATTTCCTGAAATACTTTGGGGACTTTATTTGCACTCTAGAAAGCACCAAAAGAGCATGCTGGCTAACAAAGAGAAATGAACTATGCCTTCAGTACATCCTCCAAATGTATTTTCCCATAGAAATAAAACTTTAAGATAATTACAACATTCAAATGTATTACATGTAGCCAAGAAACCAACAAGCATGGAAGCCTACTAGACGACTATTTTTAGACAGAGTATAGGAGAAACAAGAATAGGGAAGATTGCCTCACAGTTTTCCTCCTGATATGGATTGTTGCATAGGAACGACCATAAAAATATTATTTCTCCTACAATAGTTCTACTTGGTCTGAAAATGGTTGTAGTTTCTGGCATGTCAAAAGCTTTACAAAGCTAATGAATAAATCCACCTAGAAGCACACTAGCTTTGAAAGGCTCCACTGTTCTGCAGCTATTGGCATTTAGGGCACTGGATTTGCTTTTTCAAATGGTGTGGCACAAGATAAAAGCAGATGACTTTCCTCCATCAGCTACAGATTTTCTCAGTCTTTTTGCACAGATGACTGTACACATTCTTCAGCTATCAGCACCTAAGCATTCAAGTTCTTCCTGGTAACACGAACTCTGGTTAAATTTCAGCTGTTACCCTGCCTTGCCCCTGATACCTAGAGATACATCTTTATAGACCCACTCATTTTCCATAGCCTTAAACCTTCTGGAAAAAAACCAAACCCAAACAACCAAAACAACCAGACAAAATCGGCAGTCTAACAGAGGCTTATTTCTGCTTCGGCATCTAGCTTAAACTTCATCTATCAGCGATGGAATGGCTTGTTTTCCCCGGCACCGCTGGCAGCAGCCGTGCGGCCGCCGCCTGTGTGTTGGCGCTGGGTTTGGGGCTGCCCTGCAGAGCCCGGCAAGGCGCGGGCGGTGGCACCGGGCTCTGGCAGAGCGAGCGGGGCCCGCCCTTGGCGGCAGCACAGGCTCAGCGTGTGTGTTCCCCCGCTGGGAACACACAAACAGCTTGCGGAGACGCTGCGGCTTTTCCAGCCCTGGAACTGACAGCACGTTTGCCGCTGCTCCTCCCGGCGGCCCTTGGCTCCCCGCCGTCCCCGGAGCCGCCCCTGGGCACGGGGGGCGCGGGCGGAGAGGAGCGGCCCCTGCCGCAGCAGCCACCGCCTCATTAGCGCCAAGAGCCTCCGATGCTTGGGGACGGAGCCTTCTGCCGCTGCTGGCTCCGGCACTCGCTAGATGCTAATTAAAAAATTGCTCATTGTTCAGGTGACTAGTGCATTTTCCCCCTTTCCTTTCAATTTTGTCAATCCTGCTGTTCAAAGTGCTTCTCAGGCATAACAAATAGATTAATGACAATCCATAATAATCGTCTATGCTTTTCCATTTCTCAAGGGAAACCATTGAATCCAATCCTTCCTGCTATGTGTAATCTAAGGAAATGTTTATTCTTTCCTCTGACACTGTTACACTCTTCATCCCCACTGAGAAAGTCTATATTTATGAGACCACTATTCTTATAAGGGCGATTTTGCTGACTTTTCCATCATAAATGCAGATGATTTTAAACAGGGTAGTGTTCAATTGCTTGATTGTGAAACTCTGATGTTAATGGGATTATTCATGCAAGCACTCTCCATATTACGCAACAATTGCATAATCACTGCCTGAATATTGCCTTAGGTTCCAGCTCCAGATTCTCCAAAATCTCATCCTCCCACCCTGTTACAAGTTTCATGCTGCATATAGCTATGACAAAAACTGCCTCCAAAAAGTACTGAAGATAAAGCACTTAAATTGAGATTTTTTCAGCTTTCTAATGCACGTCTTAGCTCTACAGCTCTAGAGAAGGCTTGATGGGATTTAGAGGATTTTTTTCATTTGATTCTGTGTCTTTTTTTTTTTTGGTTTGGTTTTTTTTTTTTTTTTTTTTTGGTCCGTTGTTGTTTGCTGAAAGGAACAGAAATGGCAAAGACAAAACAGTTTCCCCCAGTTTCTTCCTACAAGTGAAACAGTTTTGTTTTACAGCAAACACAAATGGAAGTGCAGCTGCTCAAAAAGGATTTCTAGACTTTGCCATTCTGAAATGGAAAGAGGAAAACTAGGTGATCATTGCTGCTTTTTCTCAGCCTCTCACATTCAGACTTTCTTTGTAGCCAGCGCTGTAATAATTTTACTACTCTTCTAATAATTACATTGTTTCTATGTGGTCAAAAGGTGGGTAAAAACATTCAGCGTTTAGAAGGCACATTGCTCTGTAGGGACCAAGGCTCATCATCCATACTAGAAACAGTAGTAAAATTAGAGACCATCTGGCCTATTTACCTGCTCATGGAGTAGCCACAGGCCCCAGGCCAGCTGGAGCTGTGTTTGCCAACATTTTGGAAGTCCCCAAAGCTGAAATTAATGACCAGATGTTAGAGGAAGCTCAGCATCACCACCTCCACTTCAAATATCCTACTCCTTTCACACACAGTTTCAGTTGCCTTTGGGTGCAGAGAGCATGGAAAAGCTGGCCTTAGATTCTCTGAGCCCTGCTTGGAGGCTTAGAGCAAGCTGACTTTGCATGGTAGTAGGGAAGGGATGGAGTGTGCCAATGTGTCCTGGGTTTGGCTGGGATGGAGTTAAATTTCTCCCTAGTAGCTGGTACAGTGTTTTGGATTCAGCAGGAGAATGTTGATAGCGTACATTTTTATTTAGCTGGCACTACTTGGTGCTGACCCTCAGTCAAGGACTTTTCGGTTCCCCTTGCTTTGCCAGTGAGGAGGTACTCAAGCAGTTGGGAGGGAGCAGAGCCAGGACAGCTGAGCTGAGCTGGCCAAAGGGATATTCTGTCCTACAGAGCATCATGCCCAGTATGTAAACTGGGACAATTGTTTGAGAGATGCCAGTCATTGCTCAGGGATGGGTTGAGCACTTCTCAGCACGTCATGAGCAATTTCAGGGTGCATTGCCTGACTTTCTTAGGTTTTGTTTGTTTCTCTTTTTGTTCCCTCCATTTCCATTATAATTATTTTATTTCAATTATTGAATTGTTTCTATCTCAACCCACAGGTTTTACCTTTTTTTCCTATTCTCTTCCCCATCCCCTTGGTGCATGAGTAAGTGGCTGCAGTCCTTATTTGCCAGCTGGGGTTAAAGCACCCCACCATGAAACAATGTCTGTGACAGTAAATCTAGTCTGAACCTCAAATATGCTTGCTACTTTGAGAGCTGCATGTATGAAAAGCTGATCAAAATTCTAATGCTGTATACTCCCAGGCTCTATCTGTACTAACATATTTTCAGTTTTTCTCTACAGTATCATTAGCAAGTGCCCTGAGTCTAGGCTCTCTGGTTTCTTTATGCTTCTATGTCTGGCTTTTCCCCACTCCCCCCCCGTCATTATATCACAAAGCTAGGAAAATACAGAGCCTTGCTGTGTGTGCAGTCAGTATGTGCTGGCTCAGTGACACAGATTCCTTCAAAAGACAATATTATCAAATTTATTACAACACTTTGTGAATGCACTTGGCATGCAGCACAAGCCCGTTGAGATATGGAACTTGGAAAATGCTGAAGCCAAACCTCTCAAATCTTTGGGGGACAGGATGGCAATTGTTGTCTGATACATTGGGAAGCTGAAACTACCACACAGTTATGGGTCATCTCCGTGGCACAGGAAGAACTGGAAGCAGCATGGCATTGCCTTCCCCCAACAAGGCTCTTCTGCTACCTGACATCCAAGTAAAGGTTGGGGAAAACTGGGCTATTAATAGGTACTGCAGACAATAACAGAGACAACAGATTAACCCTACAGAAATTCAATGTATTATTTTCTGAACAAACCAGATTTCAAATATCCAGTAATGTTAATTTCACATCTTTGCAGATTTTTTCCCCCTTTATCCTTATTAAAGTTAGGATCAGAGACATCCACTTCTCTACTAGTCCACAGAACCACTTATTTCATCCTAAGCAAGCCTGCAGATCATTCAGGCACAATTTGCTCTTGTTAATCTATTCTGGCTGCTCCTAAGCATCATCTTGTCCTAGATGGAACTGAAGATGGAAAATACAAAATGGTATACTGGAGACAGCCCACCCAGATTCCTGAAGACTACACATAATTATTACAATGGCAAGAGTAAAAGCAACAAATGCAAGACATGAAATCACAAGTGTACCAATACAAGTGTCCCAACACTCTTCCCTCAGCTTCTTCCCCCAACTCTCCAATCCCAGGAAGCTGTCAGTATTCAGGCCTTTTTTGTATATGTAGGATAACTCAGAATATCCTACATTTTCTATAGCAACCACTGTTTGTTAGACTAATACATTCTCAATCTCAGAAATTCCAACTTAATATAAACCAGATGATATCAGCAAAAGCCAACAGAAACCCCTTCCTCTCTCCAGTTCAATTGCTACCAAATGTGCATGGTTTATCTGAAGGGACATGGGGCATCTCTGCATCGCCCCATCTGCATAGTGCTTGTGTGAGAAAAATATGAAATGCTGGCAGCTACATCATTTTAATAGGGAAAACACATTGCAAACAGCTTGTCTGTGTTTAAACCTTGCCTTCACTCCTTTCTTAGTACTTACAGCTTCCTTTGCTCAGGCACACTCCCTGTTAGATTAAGCATGAGAAATTTCAGAAGCTGGCCAGTAACTCAACAAACTGGAAAGCATTCTATGCATCAAGTCATGTTACACTTTTTTCCCCCATAACCAACCTGAAGCACTCTTAAAAATATTAAAGCTGGCATTTGTGCTTACCTAAGGACTGATCTAAATTTCTTGAGAATCAGTGGCAAGGATTCTTTCAACTGACACTAGACTAAACCCCTCCTGCTCAAGAGGTGACTTCTGTGCATCACAGGATTTAGACACACCCCAACTGTGTATGTTAAAGGAAACTGTGGAAAACCTTCAGCTGGCTAAAACAGAAAGTCCCCATTTGGAAGGCAGGTCTATAACAAGGTAGATGAACGACTTTCCCTCTCTTCTCACCCCATACTCCAGAAAAAAATTCTTGTAAAGAAAAGTGGGTTTTGTTCTCTCTGTGTTAAGAAGCTCTTAAGGGTATTTTCCTTTCGTACTGGTTTTTTGTCTCCTGGAAATATTCCTCTCTATACTTGGTCAAAGGGGATCCTGTTCTAAAGAGACTTCAGTTCTGGGGAAAAAAAATAGCATGCCGAGCTGGAAAAGTGAAGGAGGACAGCAAAAATTATGCAGGAAAAATAAAAAGCATGGTTATAACTATCAGGGAAACTAGTCAAAAAGTACTTTACAATTCCCAGGAACTATACCTGCTCTAGAGTTCAGGTTTGGACAAATTTGAATTGACAGCAAGACATTGTCAAACCCACATTTTTTCCATAGAAAATAAGTTCTCAGGACCCTGCATCTGCACTGACTGACTCATTTTCTGTAAGCCTTACAATTTTCAAAACTGATGGATTCTGGACAGACCTGCTGGGAGTCCAGCCCTGAAGTCACAGGCACGGGACAAGTGTTCCCACGTTTTCACCCAAATCTCCAGCCCTGCTTCACAGCACGAAGTGGCAGAGGGGCAGAGCCAGGGCTCCAGCTGGATGTGCCACCAGCTGCTGCTACAGGGTCACCCTGCTGGGGCTGCTCTGGGACTTCCTCCTCAGGACACAGCTTTCAGTTTCTGCCACCACCTCAGAGACAAACGGTGCAGGACTGTGCCCAGCTTTGGGGCGACTTGCTTAGGCTCCACAGACTTCACTGTTGGGGCAAATCTCAGGACAGACAGTTTTCCCAAGGTTAGTATCAAGTCCTTTCAAGGTTGCTGGTGCTGGATAATCTGGATAGAATGCCTCAGCTTTTGTGGGACAAACTTTGGAAAGGTTTTGTTAGATGCAGAAACAACTGGGCAAGCTTTGGGAACATGAGGAGTGTTTTAGTATCCATCAACTGTCTTTTGACATTTTTACATATAAGAAAATTCCTTTGCCTGAAAGACCCTTAGCTTTAGTTCCTACCTTCCTTCATGAGCCAGGTATAAGCAAGCTAAAGTTTTACCTACAGCCCTTGTCAGCTGATGGATCACAAACAAAAACTACATGCAACTTATTTAAGATCTATTCCATCAGTTTAGTACAATTGTTTAGTCTTTTACTTATGCATTGTACTGCATTTATATTAAATTTCTTTCATTTCATGAAATGAATTCATGAGACATCTACTGCTCCCAAGATTTAATTAAGACCTGATCAGATAAGCAGGTTGTACCTTCCACACAAATGTAACTACAGACCAGCAACCTAATTTATGAATATAAATGCTTCTTTCTACCAAAATATGTCCTATCTAACAGGCTGTGAAAGCCAGTTAATAAATATGCCAATAGATCCTATCTCCACTTTACACATACAAGTTTGTGACAGTACTCTTGTGTGTTAGTAGCAAAGCTATAAAAGCAAAGCATCGGAAAGTTTATATATATATGGAATGCTTTGCCAGGAACAGATGGGGAAATGGAGTCAGAAGGAAAGTTTTTGGTAATAAGAAGATACTTAAAGGAAAAAGAAGTCACGTGAAATGTTGAATTATTTTTTCCAAAAAAATATTTTGTCCTGTGCAAAATGTAGTGTGTATTGTAACTACTAATTTCAAAGTGCTGAAATCAGTTGTTTCTCAAAATTTCATCTCTGGTGCTTTTTCCTCATTTTTAGTTCACACTAAAAGCCATTATGAATTTCCCAAAGGGTGAAACCTTAACTTTGGTCTCACTGTGATATTCCATTCCTCAAATAAATCCAAGCACAAAACTTCTATAGGTTATAAAGGCTTTAATGAAGCTATTGTAGCATCATCATACTTTTTCCCAGACAACACAGAGATATTCTCTCACTAAACAGAGATGAAAACATGGATGACAAATACTAGAAGCTTTCAAAGCAGCACTAGTTTACTGAAGTGACCAGGACACCCCACCATTGCACAACTATTTTCCATTGTAGACTGCAAACAATTTGCAATCGTCATGATAGATACTGCATGGCTAGAAGCGCCCCTTGTCACAAAAAGCCTGAGTTTGTCTCAAGATTCTTAGTTTATTTTTAAAATAAATTGGTTTAGTTCTTTTAAAAGTTAAAATATCAGAAAATAAAACCCCCCAAAAAGTTAAAAAAATAAAAGTACTCTTCAAAATTTATTTTCAATTCATTTTTGTTCATTAATGTTCTTTTTGTCAGAATTGCATGAACCAGAACCCATAACATAGTCACAGCCTCTTCTCAGTCTCTGCAACAGCGTGGAGAGCACAGAGTGGAAACACGAAATACCCCAGTGCTGACACTGACAGCACACCCCACCTACAAGTAGTTTAAAAACTGCTTCAACAGCACTGATGGAAGGCTTTGCCTGCCTCCTAACAGCATACAGCTGAGAAGTAGTTTACTGCCCAGAGGATTCAATCTATCCTTTTTTTGGGGTGTGTAAAGTTCCTAGAGTACCTAACCAATTTTTTCTCAACTGCAAAAATAAATTTAAATGGTAGCTCTTCTGCCATACCCAAACTCTCACAGTTTTATAATTCAATTTATAATTTTGACTAGATATTTTTGTTTTACCTTGTTATCACTGCTTTGAATCCTCTAAAAAAGAGACAGTAGTTCCAGGTCTGCCTTTCTCTAACTATCAAACTAGCTAAACCCTCAGCTAGTGGTGCAACTTAGTAGTTTGACAGATTTCCAGCGTACACAGCAGTTACATACAAAAATAGATTTAAATTCAGCTTTGTAATATAGGCTATCATGCACTCAACAGTTTCTAACTAAGTAGGAAAAAAAGAAGTCAGAGAAAAGCCTGATGTGGTTTGGTTTGAGAATGTACACCTATATCCAAAATGCACCATTTGTCCTGGTCCCTTAAAGTTGTGGCTTATTCTGTGTACTATCTTTGAAAATGGCAAGTCTGGACAAGAAAGTCTGTTTATTTCTTAAGGTAAATAAATAGAAAAACAGTGGATTGACCTCAGAGCAACTGAGCTGTAATATACAGTCATCTACAGAAAGTTAGTGAACCTGGTAAATGTTTGGTCACTAAGAGGATGGACATTAAAAGTTGAACCATATGAACAAAATGAAATAAAAAAGCTTTTACTTTTAATGGAATACCCTTTTGTCAATTATACAAGCAAGGTCAGCATGTAATGGGATAAAATCCTAGACACACA
The DNA here is from genome assembly GCA_013397295.1 of Polioptila caerulea. Classification (NCBI taxonomy): domain Eukaryota; kingdom Metazoa; phylum Chordata; class Aves; order Passeriformes; family Certhiidae; genus Polioptila; species Polioptila caerulea. Next base: position 167,689 of record VYXF01012569.1, read on the forward strand.
GGAAAGAATTAAAATTTTTTACCATCAGGATAACAGTTATGTACTACAATTTAGCAAAATTTAATGAATGCTTCAAGTCCAATTCCAACCTTCTTAGGGTGTAACCAGTACTGACTTCATCCCCCAGAACCTGGCTTGTAAAAGCTTTCTTCCTTAATACACACCTGGTAAGACTGCAGTGACATACTGCAGATGCTACTACAGCACTAGCCATGGATTGGGGAACTGCATTGGGATCATTCTTTTCCCTGTTGCAGGTTACTCAGGAAACAACTTTTTCTCCTGCATATGCCAGGTGTTTGCTGCTATTCATGCAGTGATAGATATTCAGCTCAATTATCTGACTCAGTGGTAAAATTTAGTTAGTCCTTCTCCAAAACAAAACCAAACCCAACAAAGAAGAAAAAAAAAGAAGAAGGGAACACATCCCTGGATATCCTCCAGAAAATACATTATTCTCTTTTCTGTTTATGGAGGTCATATTCTGCTCCAGTACTATTACAATTCATTGTACTGTTTAGCATCTCTAAAAGAAATGTCTAAACCTTTCTGTTTAGATAATCACAGGAAAGATCCCCATTTTTTTGGTTTGTAAAGTTAGAATAATTGGTTTGAAGTTGAAATGTTTTATATCCTCTATCCCTTACATTTTCTTGACCTTAAACAAAAAAATCTCCCTGTTTCATCTAGGTTACTTCAAAGAGTGAAAGAGGAATCTCATCACGTTTACAAAGTTTAACCTCCTTGCTTTAAAACAACATGGAATAGTTTCTTGGGATTTGTTACAAGCAGCAGGCACAAAGGCGTGTTAATTATCTGATCTAAGTTTACATTTGCTTTATCTTCCTTTTGTGCAGACTCTAGCATATTAATTTCATGCTGCCTTCTTAAAAATGGTGATTAGAGCAGCAATTGGCACTCAAACCAGCTCAAGGCAACTTTACACTGGACATGTGCCTCCATAGCACAGCACTGTCCACTGCATTCATTGAAAGAAAGATGAGTCCAAGGACAAACAAGAAAGAAATCAACTAAATCAACTCATCTGATGTTAATCAGGTCCTTGAGTGTAATTCCTAATATGTGTGCACAGTAATTTTCCAAGGAGAAAATTTTCTACTGAGTACAAATGTTGTTGCTTTTCAGTAAGATCTTTGTGTATGGCTCTCTGGGGTGTTTTTGAAATTATTCCTTTCAGTGTCAGTAAACACCCTTGTACCTTTTCTGTTAGCTTAAATAGCAAACTTTGTTTAAAGAGGCAATGAGCTTAATAGAAACTTAAAGTGATCATACTTGCACTCCTAGTGTCCAGACATTAGAGTACCAAGTGCAGAAGGCAAGTGGCCTTGTCAGCAGGTTTTCGGGCATTAGTCTACCTCTGAGAAAAATTATTACATTGCAGGACACTAGAGACAGCTGTGAATGTTTTCCTTCATATGAGGTAAGGACAACTGAGGAAAATGGATGAGATTTTTCTTCATTTCTGTCAAATTCCATACACAGAGAAAACATTTCATTCCTGAACAGGGTATGAAGCAACCTGTCTAAAATAAACAAGTCTAGCTTAAAAAAAAAAAAAAAAATCAGGTATGAGATGGCAAGGATGGCTGCCAGCATCTATAAGAAATGATTCCATGGAGTGGGGTAAGGTACATCTGAAATGACAGGACAAGATAAATATAGCTGTGTGTTACCAACTTCCACTGACTCACGGAATAAAAATCTAAGAGTAATGTTTTCTTCTGCTGCAGTTGCTCTAAAACAAGGCCTTCTATGATCAAATATTTGGAGGAAAAGGCTGGGAAAAACATATAATTCTACTTGTGAATACGTCACTTGTTTTTCAACCTTGGTGATCTCAATTAAAATTCCTGCCTTATGAACGAGTTAATTGTTTTAACTCTCATGACCAAAAAACCCAAACTTCTACCTTAAGATTTCTATGGCAAGGAACCCTTACTTCAGGGTTAATGGAATATACACATCAGGAGGGCAGCAGATTCCTTCCAGAAATCCTTGGTGTGCTGTTGCATACAGGTGCTCCCACATGAAATCAGTGTTTTTGTTATAGCTGGACTTACTGTTCTGACAATGGCAAACATTTTGCACATTTCCAACAGAGATACACATCCAAATGCCAACAGCTGTAACCTGGAACTTTGCAGCTCAAAAACAATCCTTAAGCACAAAATCTGCTTCTGGGGTAGTGAGCCACCTTGGCTAAAAGCTTGCTGATAGTGATCACTTAAGTTTTAGCTTTTGTATTTTCCAGATTCTGTACTGCATTAGTGTGTAACTCTGAACTTCATATAAAGTGCTAGCAAGCTCTCTTCACAGTTAACTTGGACAAAAGAATCCTTTTCCAGCCCCAGAACCAAGGACACCATTGCAGCTTTGGGCCCAAAAGGTATAAACAGCAGCAAATTGAGGAGAGCAATCTGGGAGGATGGGACTTCATAACCTGAAGCTGTAATTGGACAATTACTCCCAATATGTAAATGGACCAGACCCTAAAGAAGTGGGAAAACTCATGACTTGGGTCCATCTTGGGTAGCCATNTTCTGTACTGCATTAGTGTGTAACTCTGAACTTCATATAAAGTGCTAGCAAGCTCTCTTCACAGTTAACTTGGACAAAAGAATCCTTCTCCAGCCCCAGAACCAAGGACACCATTGCAGCTTTGGGCCCAAAAGGTATAAACAGCAGCAAATTGAGGAGAGCAATCTGGGAGGATGGGACTTCATAACCTGAAGCTGTAATTGGACAATTACCCCCAATATGTAAATGGACCAGAACCTATAGAGGTGTGAAAACTCATGACTTGGGTCCATCTTGGGTAGCCATGGCTGTCCTCTTGTATTGCCCAGGGGGTATCCTTTGATGGCATTTTAATAAATCCCTGCTTTATTCCTCTCACACTGTCTAGCCTCTGTCCTAGGCAGCCTCTCAAGGCATCAATAGTGCAGTGCAAATCACATTCTGTTTGCCTATGCTACATCCACATGTAAAGAGCTTGTGAAGAGGAAAAACCCTGATAAAATAAATTATAGAAGTATCATGGTCTTGTAAAAATTGTATTGTCTATTTTACAGACTGTACCAGAAATCTCTGTGAAAATGAAGTTTCAGCTCACAAGGATTTTCTAGGTGGAATAGAATTTCCACAGCTCTTGGGATTCCAGACTTAGGCAGGGAGCTCAGAAAACTGCAAGTGTGACTAAATTGAGGTAAGTACCTACATAAATAAAAGTCTCGTAGGCAACAAAGAAACACACACTAAAATCCACTGCAATACATCCTGGAGGCATAGTCCCATTTGTGGTGAAATAGCACACATTTCCTGTAAAGGCAGCAAAACCAAAGGGAAAGAAAGAGATCCCAGAATGGAGAAGGTTGCAAGGGACCAACCTCTCTGCTCGAGCAGACCATCCTTGATCACATGGAACAGGATTGTGTCCAGACAATTCTGGTATGTCTCCAGGGAGGGAGACTCCACGACCTCTCTGGGCAGTCTGTTCCAGTGCTTGATCACCAACACTGTCAAGAAGTTCTTCCCCATCTTCAGATGGAACTTCCTGTGCATCAGTTTCTGTCTGTGACATAAGAATCTTCCATAACAGCCTCAGACTAGCAACAACTACATGGAAAGGGATGCTACAATTTAAGGCCCTTTTCTAAATAGCAATTTAAGAAATAGCTCAATCCCTATTTATTCCACATTTGAAGATGATTTGCTTTGTACAAGAGTTGCTTTGAAGTCTGGGGCGTGTGTGAGCAAGTTGTTTGAAATAGCACAATGATTAGAGGGGATAACTCACATCTGGGGAAGAAATTACAAGGATATGCAGAGAAATTGTTCCATGGGCAGTGGAGCTAACTACATCTGATTTCCACTGGACTAGTGTCTTCTAGTTGATTAACTTTTAGCTGAATGTGTGAGGTCACCCTAACTAAATATCCAGTGGGTATTAGAGGGAAAGAATAAATCTTTTTCTGTTTCTCCATGTTTGAAAACTGGTAATTCACACAGGAAAGAAGCTTTAGTTGAGGAGGGGATTCTCTAATGTCTGAAACAGCAAACACTCCAAAACCTGCTTTTTTCCAAGCAGCTAAGCACCCATGATGTACTATTCTGTGTTAGTTTTTTTTGCTTTAATGAGAATTTCAGTGATTCTTATTTTTTACCCTCTCCAGTGGACATATTAAAAAGATACTTGCTTTCCAGATGAGTTATTTTATTATTTATTAGGAATTTAATGTGATTAGGAACTTTATTCACAAATTTGTCTGATTCAAAATGGAAGATAGGTAAAGATGTTGTCATAAATCTTATTTCCTTCAGAAATGGGAATTCAAATGAATCAGATATGCAGAGTGGTGAAAACAACCTAGAGGTCTGGGTAAACTTGGTTTCCCTGTTGATTTGTGAATTTTATTCAACATTGCTCATGGTGGAAGAACAAAGGTCCTGGGAAAACCCGAGCACTTTTGTGATTATCAGACCATCGCCTCCTGAAGGAGCCTGTGATCCATGCAAAGAAGGGAAGGAATATTATTGGTATTTTACAAACAGGCAAACCTAGTGCTGTTGCAATTTATGATATTGATTTCTCTGCATGTTCAGAGATATGTAGCTGAATATCAGAGTTTGGATTTCCACGTTGCCATTCTAAGCCTTGAGCACAGACCAACTTATGCTCCTGGACATACTCAGGGCTCCATGAACTCTTCCACAGGAGCAATCTCAGTGGGAAAGGAAAGAGGTCTATGTAGAGGAACTGGTTATCTGGCAGGCTGCCAGCAAACCCAACACTGCTGATTCTGGATGTAATTTATAAAAGGGAATTTAGGCTGCTTCATTAGGTTCCAGATTTTTCTCACTGTGGAGTGCAACAAGATAGAGAGACTAAGAAAACACTGCTAAGAGAAATCAGGAATACTGGGTGACAGATGAAGCCACAGACACTCTGCAGTGCTCCACTACTTTGACAACAACAATAAAAAATTATTGGAAGGAAAAAATTACTATATTTACATTTTAATTTATGGAACTGTCAACAAAATAAATTTTACTATGGGTATATCTAGAAGAGTAGTAATGTGTTGGGTTTTTTTAAAATATGTGGCAACTATTGGGATCTATTTCAGAGAATGACTTGGCTTTGAGGTAAAGTGAGAGCATGCTTCTAACTGCTGCCATTCTCTTCAAGTAAAAACCCTTCTTAGCACCAACTCCTGGCCACATAGCATTTCCATTATACTTAGGTTTGGTTTTTTTGACCAACAGACAAGTGATTTTGTTTCTTTTAAAATGAGTACAAGTGATAAATCTACTATGAAACTACAAAGCCTACTGAAAGGCTTGCATTTATTTAACAGGGAACCAAATTACACCCCACTTGACAACCAGGCAAAATGTACTTTATTATTTACACTGGAGAACACAAATTAAAAAGAACTAACCACTAGAAAAAAGGGAAAAGTTTCCTGTCCTGCCTTTAACACAATCAGAGAATGTGTAAACAGAAAAGAAAAAGGAAGGTGTTTCCTCATTCAGAATGGAAAAAAGGCAGAATTAAGTCAGGGTGTCTCCACTATCTTCTGCTTAAAAATGAGTGGGAATTTTGTAACCCTAGGGAATTTCCAAGGTATGAAAAAGCCAGTCCCATAAGCTGGAACCAACAACCTCTAAATTTAAAGTTCATGACTGATTTTGTTGCTTCTTTCTCTTTATCACTTAATTGCATTAACATTAATCTGTTTATAAGCAAATATCTCGTAAAAATCTATTGTGACCTCAATAGCTCCTAAATGCTCTATCCCAGCACAGAACACCCCAAAGACAACAGGCACCTGGAAACTGAGCAGCTCCACCCTCCCAATGCTGGGCATCCTGCCCTAAGGCACAGGGAATAAGAAAAAGTAACGTGGTAATTCTCCTCATAGCTTAACAGGCACCTTTGGAGGTTAGAGATGGTACTGGATGTCTCCTTGGAACTACTCACAGGGTGATGGTGAGGAAACATTTCACTAAGAATCATCCAACTGCACAGAAACACTGCAGTCCCTCACCTTCACTCATGGGGGGTAAGCTGCTTCCCAGGGCACTGAGCAAGAGCAAAAGCAGTCCTTTGTTTCCCAGTGCTGCTGTTGTGATTACAAGCAGGAAACTTTCTTTCTATTACAAAGTACTATCAATTATATGGAGCACTTGCACAGATTCAATAACAAGAGCTCTAAAGAGCACTGAGAACAAGGAACACTTACTGCAGCCTTGATCATAGCGTAATTTCTATTCAAATTTTCCTCACTGAAAAATGGCTTCCTTAGCTCCAGTTCTAGGCAGAATGAACCATTTTTTAAAAAATTATGATTTCTATTAAGAGATAGCACATTCAAATACTACCTCCTGGTCCTTAAATGCCTTGCTTTGTAATGGGGAAGAGTGAAATCAGATAGGTGGCCCTGTAAGGACCACCAGTGGAGACTACAGAGCAAAAATGAAGAAAATCCTTCATCTGCTTTTCCCCTTTCTGAAGCTTCACTGGCTGTTTTCCATCACATTAGTAACAGCAAGAAGTGATGTCATTTTGCACTGCCTCCACCCTTCTATCCTAGTCTTCAGGGAGGATGCTCTGCTACTGGGAATTCAGATCAGTTTTAAAAACTGCCATCTCCAAGAACCAAACCCCACAACTTTCTGTTTTTATGTCTTTTGTGTCGGGAAGATGAGAAAGATTCGGTTGCCTTCAGTATTTAAAGATGCCTTTCCATGCAGGCTGTCAAAATTTCTCTAAAGATTCCCTCCTCTCTGACACAAATAACTTCCATAGGTCCAGAAGGAAGTTGATGCACTTCTTCTGCCTGTTCCATACAGTCCTTGCTACAACTGCTGCTTTCCAGTGGAAACAAGAGGGTAGTAGGTATTGCTCACTAAAACAGACAGGGAAATCCCAGAGCCCATCTTTAACATGATACTTTAGACAAAGCTGATCATGCTCTCTTGTTTTAGGCAAAACTCCAGAAAACATCCATGGGAGTCACAGTCTTGAATCCTTTCTACCTTTCTATGACAGTATATTGGTTTTCAATCTGTTTTTATTCAGTTTTACAGGATCCTAAATGAAATTGCAGTCGTATGATATCACTGAGCAATGTGGAGGCAATACAGTGGCACGTGGTCCAGATATGAGTGTATCAAGTGACTTGGCAAATGCATTTATTTAAATCCTCTAATGGACGTTCTTTCTCTGCAATCACACCTAAAGTATGTTATTTCTCTAAGTAACGTGTTCTGGGACAGAATTTGGCAGGAAGGTATCCATTTTTAGGCCCACTGGCTGTCCTTTTCAAATATCATCTCACTCCTGCCTCGGGACAAGTGCCACCTACTGACAGCAAGAGCTGCTTCTGCTTGCTTAACTAAAGTCATCATGAGTCTAACCACAGTTCCTGTTGTTTCAGCCAGCTTTGCTTCAAAGTCCAAATGGTGAACAGAGGCCTCAAAGATAAAGGAATATTTCAAAAATATGGAATGGTATGTGTCTGACTCCTTTTAAAACCCACCTGTCCAAGATGCTGATGACTGATGAAGAATTCCCTAACAGCACCATCACCAGTTATTCTACCAGCCTTTTTAGAAAAAAAAAAACAACAATCAAATCCAACAAAAACATTGACACTCTATGGATTATCAAGTATTTACTTCAAAAGACAAATTATAAATAAATCAAAAGGGTCGAAAGTCAGTAGAAACACATGTCTAAACTTGGACAAAGACAACAAAGCTCTATGTAAAGGAGACTGAGTATTACAGGAATAATAAAAATACCACTGCATAGTAAAAAGTCAGCTGCATGGCTTCATCTGAAAGTGTTCTGGAAAAAATTTGCTATCAATTACACCTCTCCTCTTCATACTTCATAAATGAAGCATAGGGTTTTAAGAGACATTTTCTCTTTCTTTTGTCAGGTCTGGAGTCATTAAACAGAGATTAGCTGGATAAATAGAGGAAGTGATTTTTAAACTGTTTGCAAACTTAATGTGAAGAGCCCAGCCTTGCAAATTATCACGTCTAATCAGAGATGCACGCTTCACTGCTCCAGTAATTGTACTAGTATTAGTCAAATTCTTGTTGTCTCCTCATTAGCCATGAAAAGGAGACTCAAGATGTACTTCATTAGAGTATCCTGAATATAAATTTTTAGTGTAAGGAGGAAGAGATATGTTACATACTGTACTGTACATAGAAAGAAAAAATATTAGGAACATAAAACATACTGAATCATTCTGGGTTCTGATTGAATATATGTCTTTAACAAAGACCCTCTTTTCTCTTTTCATTTTTACTGTCTTCATCCCTTCTTTTATTTGCACTGAGAATATAGCAGTTGAAAATGTAATTTACAACCAATGTAATAAAAAAAATCAAGAAATGTGCTGTATTTTGCAGCTCTTCCTATTTCCACAGCCAGAACACAGCTTAATCAAGAACTGTCTCTAGTAGAGACATTTAGTAAATTCTTGACTACTGGATAGGTTATCTAACTTGCATTAAATGTAGATCAAATCAAAAGGTTTGTTCCTTTGATCAGCAAAGCATTTAAGTACATGCTCATGCCCTTCTTTATTCAGCAATGCCCTTAAGTATACGACACTAAATCAAGAGAATTTAAACACATGCCTAACATGTGAAGCATGTGCTTAAGGGAATTGGGATTTTAAAAATCCAGCTCGAATAGGATTTCCAATCAGGTCTATTAGAAGGCTAAAAGTAAAAACATTTCCAAGAAGTTCAGTAGAAGGAGAGGCAAAGCAAACTTTCACTTTTTTTTTTTTTCACAGCTATTTTTTTGGTGCAAATCCCAGTCTGAAATACTTGTATTATTCAACAACAGTTAAGGCAATCTGAAAAGGAACTAGGCAGGTCACCAAAATGCTACCAGTATGGTGAGATGTCTTCTGCTTCTCTGCTTTATAACAATTAAAAAGGGCCAGAGAGCAAATAATATGCAAACATGTACCCTTTCACCCCTTGAACTACAGCACTAGATCATCAGGAAGTCAGACATGTGGAGACTAGAACCTAAGCCAAATGTGGTGTAGCACTTGTTTTTGGGGAACACTGGTAATGAGGAATGTAAGCAATTCCAAAGGGGAGTTAAGTCCATAATGCATTGTCCAGCAACTCTGTGTACTGAAAGAAAGTGAACTGGATTTCTAGGCCTGAGATTTGCTCCCCAAGTTGTCTCTTGTCACAACGCAGCAATATCCTCACCCAACTCCAGCTCTCTCAATAAAATACTAGAATATCCAGCTGATGATCAGTTACTATAATTTATACAGCTTGCAGGAGCTCATCATGGAAAGGATGATGCTTGCTTGGTCAAAGAATCCTGGACAAAAAAACACCAACTTTGAAATACTTCCAGGTGCCTCCTTGAACAATATTAAAACACTTCAGAAACCTTTCATTCAGAATTAATTAACATAAAAAACAGCCTCCACAATACGGCAGAGCCCTAAAGTGGTTTGTGGAATTTAATTAGGCTAACCTTCTTTTCACTACATTGGTACCACTTTATAAGAAGTGCAAATCATCATTAATTCCTTTGGTGTTCACCAAAGTAATAAATTAATTTAATAAATAAATTTAATGTGATAACATTAAACATGATGAACTCTTTTAGTAAAGTGTATATAGTATGTAATTTCATAATTTAGCATTAACTTGGAATTAATTTATAAAATATACTATTTGTCACCATACACTGAACACTTACAAAATTCCTCCTCACCATAGTATTAGGATAACAAGCTGATACTGAAGGTAGCCTCCAGCCTAAACTATTCTGTGAATAGTTCAGCAATTTGTAATTTTGGGAAGAGGAGACATGTCAGTGCAGCAAAAAGAAAATCAAAGCAAGGTCAGGTCCAGTCAGAGTGACTGCTGGTACTGGATCCCCAAAAGATCTGTGATACAGAGGTTTCTTTGGTCTAACCTTTGTTGAAAAAAACCCAAAGGAAATAAATTTTTACCAGTATTTTCGGTTTCTCTGGAATTTGAAATAAATCCAGAACTTGTGTATTGTTTGCAAAAAACCAATTAACTGTCAGAAAACTTCACCTGCTCATCAATTGCATCATTGTGGGAAAAATACTGCAAAGACCTTGAAGCTCAGGAAAAAAATTAAAAAGAAGAGGTAAATACAAAGCACAAGTGCTTGTCAAGTGACATATCTTGTCGCTAGAAATGGTAAAATGATTAAGTTTAAGATGCTATCAGACACCAGGCATATACAAACACCCTCAGTGAATGATACTAATGGAAAACAGTTTTGTCTTTTCACAGATGATTTGTTTTCATCTCTGGACAACACAAAATCTTTTATTAAAAATTCACAAAGGATGTATTTGGAATCCTTTTATCTGTCTGTCTAAAGTATTTATAGGGTGTCAATCACTATATTATCTAAACACATTAACAGAATAGCTGAATTTTACTAAATACAAGAGATTCCAAAAGAGTTCAAGATAAGAACCCCTTATCCAACTACAGAAAGCCCTTCTTGGTGCTGGGAAAGTTTCTCCCAACAGCTCTGAGGGTGTGCCCTTGGCCAAGTGTAGACACAAGCAGCACATTTTGCATCAGCCAGGGCCCAAAAACCAATGAGAACACATTTACTCCCACAGCTCTGAAATCCTTCTGAAATTACAGCTTTTGGACTATGCTACAGCTGACATAAACTGTGTGAGAGTGAAGCAATAGCACATGTAAGCATGTGCTGTGAGTGGGAATGAATGTTAGCATGTGTTTGCACACTTGGCTGAGTCAGCCCTTGGGCAGGTCTTCAGTGGATTTTGCATCAGCATTGTCTCAGCGGAGTTGCCTCTCCCTTAAATTGGTACAAGTGAAACACAAGAAGTATGTCTCAGATCTGTGTGTTGAGAAGTATTTCCCACCTTATATGAAAAATACTTAGCATATATTTTACTCCGCATGGTTACTTTCCCAACACACTAAGTTTATGGAAAAAAATATTATTTAAACAATTTATTCTAGCCTTGTATTTAAAACTGCACTTTGCTCTTAAAAAAGTATTAAGCTAATTTACATAAAAGAAGACTCTGCTTTGGAAAAAGTCAAGGATGCTTTGCCTCACCTACTTCCCTCCATGATTTAATGATGGATAAAATAGACCAGAAGGATCAGATCTCCTAGTATAGACAGTTAGCTGCAGACCTTGCATAATAAATGCCTTCCTCTTTTATATTATTGATAATGTTAATTACAGGAGACCCTGTAAAGAAGAAGCAGTCATGATCCTGTGGTACAGCCTGCACTAAGCTTCCTATTTAAAATGTACATTCAGCTACTTAGTAACACACAAAGAATTCCATTTATTTGCCCCCAAATCATAACATTTATATTTCAAATGCAGAAGAAACTTGACTAATATTAATACTCAAATGACTTACGTTTAAGAAGTCTCCTCAAATCCAGTGTTTAAAGTTGGAACCTGACTGAATTCCATTTATGTTCCATGTCAGTGATAACTCACTGTGTGCTGCAAAGAAACAAACAACAGTTTGGAAACATTATATTCTTTTCCTTTCATTTTGGTATTACAAGTGTGTTCCCTGTCATGCTGGAGAGCTCTTCCTCATTCTGCATTTTTCTGTGTGTTTCTCTCATCAGTACTGGAATTTAACCAGCAGAATTGGAGAGGGACAAACTTCAATTAGCCTGACTCTCATTGCAAGAGCTATCAGGGTTCTTTTGTGAACTGCCACAGTCCAGCACTGGCCCAATTCCAGCATTGCTTTAATGCTTTTTCTCCTGCTAACTCTGCTCTTAATCTTATTCTCCATTATTTGATATGTTGTTTTTTGCACCATTTTCCTTTTCCCATCTTACATTGTTTTTATATCCTTCCTCTATCCAGTATCTAGCCTTCAAAACTCAAACATTTGCCCTTGTTATTTTTCTTTTCTCTTCAAGTTTTCCCCTTTGATGAAGACCCCTCTTGTCCTCCAATCAGCATTTTGAAAAGAAATCCCAGCAAATTTCCTCTTTGTACAAACTGAGATTTTCTCTAAAGAGACCATTTTTATTGCAACTCAAAATATGCTTCTGCTGATACTACAACTTCACTCAATTCAAGGTCATAAAATGCAGCTTATATACTTTACCAGCTTCGTGATTTCAAGTGTTTATTCTCAACATATGTGAGCCTGAATTAAAATTTCCAGCACATGCCAGAAGTCACAGGTATTGCTCCAAACAAATAACTACTCCAATGACTTCACGACACTGTCATTGCAGGCAAAGTATCCAAGGTATTCTATCGAAGGCTCAGCCAGGCTTCATTCAGAGACCTACACACAGTATTTATGCACTCTATGAAGTTCCTTTCCTCCCCAAGTGTTGGTTTGTTTTTATGAGCTGTCCCTAGGTAGATGCCTTTGGGCTGCATTTTTTGGAAAAAAGTATCTCAAGAAGAAGTATTAGTCAAGTATACAGATTTAGATTCTTATACAACAAGCAGTGCAGAATGTCTGATATTTCTGGGATAAACAGAAAACTTGGGACTAGAAGGCTCAGTAGAAAAATACCATATTGCATGCTTAAAAACTCTAAAATTGTATTATGTGGTAATAAACAAAACCAGAATATTCAAGACCTTTTTTTTTTAATAAAAGATTCCTTGAAAGTGTTCTCAGCAATTGGGTGTGATTTAAAACATCCTTTTGTGTGCGGAATGGCATGCAGAGAAAAAAGCTAAGTCAATTAATTACACACAGAAATTGGGCCAGGTAACATTCATGCCACAGTCTCTTTGCATAACACAGAACTCTCATGAACATGAAAGAAACAGGAAGCTTCCCAAAATTATTATATCAAATTCTTGGCAGGAGAAAATGAGCACAGTTCTTTTGTGCTTTGAAAGTGGGAGGAATGTATGTGGCTAAATTGTTATTTAATCACTGATTAATAACAAGAATCATGTCTCAGTGTAAGATTTTATACTCCTGTCTAATATGCCCCTGCAGGTTTTAGCTCTGCCTTCAAAAGCAGAGGTTACCCAGCCATTTCCTAGAGCTTCTACCTCTCTTCCATGCTCAGAAGCAGCAGACTCTTTACTCAACACAAGGTATTGTAGCTGGAGCCATTTATTTCACTGGAAAAAATGGTACTTGAATGCCCCCCAACTCAATGAAATATTACAAGGAGCTCCCTTCCTCCATCACAGAGCACAAAGGACAACTAGGCTCTGTATTAGCCCACAGGTCAGAGCCTGGTGCTAATAGCACCAAGCTTGAGAGTTTGACCCATGTGCAGACCATTCACCTGAGAGCTGGAGTCAATGACACTTGTGGGTCCCTTCCAGTTCAAAATATTTGGTGTGATTCTGTTATTTTCTCTATTTGAGCATCAGTTCCTCTTCTCTGAGGTCAAGGAAGCACTTGCAAGCCTATGCACCTATGTAAGACTGGCTTAGTTCTCCAGGGCAATGCAGGCCTTCAGCAAACTGACTCAGTGCTGGTTGTGCCCAGGAGATGCTTCCCACAGCAGACTGTGCCCCACACCTGCCCTGCCAGAGGAGCTTGCTGGGAATTTGCAGTTACTATTGGCAAGGAAAATAATCCTGCCAATAAGTCTGCATGGCCTGACTTCGTAAGCACAGACTGCTCCTTGCTCTTCAACAACCTGTGGATTTTTCTTACAGACTTGTTTGTGTACCTAAGCATCTTTGAATGTTACATATACTAAGTTATTAGCAGCATTTTCAGGTAATCCCCATCAAATTATATGTCCCCAGCTACACCAAAAGGAAACTTTGCAGGTTGTTAGTTAAAAATCACCTAAAAAAGGTAAACAGGCTGCTTTCAGTGGGAGGGAAACAAGGGGGGAGAGATTAGTAGGGGTTGGTAGTGGTCCTGGGTCATCTTCTAAAAATAAACTAATTCAAAGAGCGAATATTCTGAGATTAGTGATGAAACTGAAGTAGCCAGCGAGTGACAAAGATCAATGCTAGTCACTTTGATGCTGTCAATTCACATCTTTTAAAAAGCTGTGATGAATCCAAGGGCATAGAGCTACTTGCAATGCACTCATCCAAAATCAACACAAAACTTTTGGATACTGCACAGGTCCCTCGCGGTGGCTCTTGCAGGTGGGAATCAAACTGAAAAAGAAGCTTCACCTCTATTCTAGTGAAGAATCACCCACATCTACAAAGTCCATGGCAAGCATACTGTGCCTCTATGACACAATGAATAGAGTATCAACCTCTTCCATCAGAAAAACCTTTTTCTAAAGGCTGGGGCTGATTCACAGAACCTGGTATTGCCTTACTGGCAAGAGTGCTGGCTATGCCCTTCCATTAAATATGGCTGCTGCACCAAAGGATATTAAATTGTGATTTTATCTAACTTCTTTAGGCTGCTTCTGAGGATGAAGCTAAGAGTTTACTGTATCTTTCAAAATCATTTGTTTAAGTGAATATTGCAACCCTGAGTAGCTTCAAGGAAATTGTCTTAATAGGAAGACATTTTATTTGTTGTTTTGGGCTCATATAAGGTCACAGGATCTCAATACACCTCTGCAGACTAAGCCAAAGCTCAGATGCAATTGTGTTTTTCACAATCAAAGAAAAAAACCCCTCACTTCCCACATCCTCATCACCTCCCTGGCAAATTCCAGCTCCCTCTCATGCTACTGTTATAGAGAAGCTACTCACTTAAAAATACAGGAATTTGAACAGTGGTTGTGATGGTAACTTGTGCATTCAAGTCACTCTTTCTTTACAAACATAAATAACTGTACTTATAGAAATCTATTAAGGATAACACACAATCCATTTGCCATCAGTACTGAATGCGTTAGAGAAAAGATCCTGGGTGCAAACTGGCCCTTCTTGCCTGTGTAGGAATAGGTCAGACAGAAATTGCCAGAACAGCTCTGGCCAATACACCAGCTGACACTTCCAGCATATCATGAAAATCACCAATTTTCCTGCTTTGTGATTACTCCTGTTTTCAGTAATGAGGAGAAGGAGCTACACAGACCAAGAAAAAGTACCAGGGCTCACTAAGGCAAGTAAGGAACAATTTGGAATCAGTACAAGCCAACAGCTTGAGAAAACAGAGGAAAGACATTTAGAATTTTAATCTATTTTACAAAAAAAAATCAACAAAAAAAAAAAAGCCCAGAACAAAAAGAAACACACCAAAGATTTAGAAAGAACTTTTCAGAGGCCCCTACTTACCTGAATTCTGAAGGTATGAACAGCTTGTTTACCCTTTCCCCTGCTTTTATAACCTGCAAAGCACAGGTGTTCAGCATTCCCATTTCAGCACAGGTGTGAATCCTTACAGAAGGCTCAAACCAGGAACCTGTGTGCGGGAAGGTTTGTTAGCTCCAGGAGGGCTCTCAATTTCTTTCTAGCAAGTCTTTCTTTGCATTTAAGCAGTCCCAATATACCTCAGAAAACCTAACACAGCAGGCAAGTTGTTCAGACTGGAACCCTCATTCTGAACTCGTGATACAAACAATGTGGAGGAAATGAATAGAAATTTCATAATCTCAAAGAGTAATTTCACAGAGTGTTGAAATTACTGACAGATTCATTCTAATTTTTCAAACAAGAAACACCAAACTATCTCCTCCTAAAAGAGCAGTTCTTTCCTTGCAGCCACTATCACACATTTGCAGGATAACAGCACTACTACTGCAAACATTGAGCTGGATGCCAGAGAAAGGACGAAGGAAAACGACTCAGTGAAAATCATTTCAGTTTCTCTTTGTTTAGGCTGCAACTTCCTGACTCCTTCTCACTGCTGAGGATTTCCCAGCCCCTTGGTCTGCTGATTCTTTTTACCCTCTGCTGTCCCCTGCCCTACCTGTTTTGGTGGCAGCTGTCACACTGCCCCACCTGCCATACTTACCTTTCCTTCTAAGACAACAGACTTACTGCAGCTAGCCTGTGCAGCACTGTAGGAATAAACTCCAGCATATAATAAATAATCTAATCCAGTGGGTAAAAAATTAATCTTAAAATCATTAAACCCTCAGCTCAGTTATTTATATCAGGTATTTTTGAGCAATGAAGACAAAGGAAGATGTTTTGTTAATTTTGTTGGAGGTTTTTTTTCCGGTACAATGCTTTAGACAAATTATTTTCCACAGGAAAAAAAACCAAAAGACAACATAGCAACCCTACAGTAAAATTATAGGCAGTGCCTTTCTTTTTAATCATATAAATTATTGCCAGCTGACTGGTGAATCCACTCTAGGCAACATGACACAGTTTACAACCTTAAGGATTACAGTAGTACAGATGCTATCATCTTAATTGGAAAAGCACAGTATTGCCAACTGTCCATGTTAGAAAACAGAAGATTGCATTATTATTATTTTTCCTTCACATTCCCCTGCTTCCCTTTCCTCTATATAGCCAAGAACTTTTAGATCCTTTGTATGGTTTTCTTTATTGAAATCTTTTTATCAGCTCATAAAGACAGCATTTTTGAGACAACAAAAGTCTCACTGTATGAGAGCTCAGTGTTTCCATTCCCTACACTCTCATTTTCCTACCATGATGGGGAAAATAGAGGAAAACCTTTTCAAACATCAAGTTCACCCCAAGAAAGTGCCTGAGCTTAAACTCCATGTCAATAACACAATAATTACATCATATGTGATAGGTCACAACCAGCAATTACAGTGATAGGAGGGAAGAGGGATAACTAAATTGTTATGGTAATCATCCACAAATCAGGAACCTCCTGATCTGACTTCTCTTGTTCTCCTCTTAGCCTGTGTGCCAGAACAACAGTTTGGAGCACTTCTAAACGTTTTGTGCAGTTACCTCATACTACTGCGAAAAAATAGAATTATCTATTTAAGGCACACAGGGACTTTCAGAAACATCTGACAAGGCACTGAGCTAAATTAGCAAGGCTCGTGCTAAGGCCCTAGCCATTGTTCCTTTTTTCTGTCCTTGGGAGAACCACTTAAATCACACTGTGCCTGAATTTCCCATCTGCAAAAAGCCCTCTTAGACTGTAGACTGTGTGTCACCAGGTTTGCTCCTTTTGTGGGGAAGGTACAGTCACAATGCTTAATTACATAATGTAGAAGAATTCCAGTTGTGTTTATGCATGTGACACAGCTGGTGAAAACCTTCTTCAGGTCTGTCCTCCTTCAAAGTATCCAGAAATACTCCCTTGTGGTGGGGCCAGTTTGGGAAGGAGCAGGGAGGAGGAAGAAGAGGCTTGAGCCAATCTTTTGATGCAGGCAGTGATTTAAGGGAGATTGTTCTCATGCAGTTTAAACGCAGTTCTCTCCTGCACAATTGCACAACAGAACAACACATTCCTACTGCTGGCATGTGCTTATAATCCTTCTAGGACAAGCTTTGAGGATAGCAGTTTCAGAAGCATCCAAGGGAGTTAGGGACAAACCTGTTTGATGTCTTAGTGGGATTTCTGCTCCCAAAGTCCCTAGATGCCGTGAAAATCTCCTTTGCTTTATATTTTTGACTCCTTTTACAATATGTGGAAGAAAGGTTGCTTCTGGTATATTTTTTGTGAGATCAGAATCATCTCACAGTATTTCCTAAAGGAAAATCTGTCAGTGGCAACTACCTTATTCCAGCCAATTGAATTGTACATGTTTCTTTCTAGAGAAGGTGGTAAGAGTAGAGACCAACAGCAAGATGCTCTGGGGTGAGGGGGTCTTTATGGACTGATAAGATATTTTACTACTCTGAAAGGAAAAAAAAGGAGACAAACCTCTCAGTGCTGGAGGCATGTTGGAGCTCTGCCTGCAGGGTAAAATGAGTGGAAAATATACAAGGAAATAACAAAAAAAAAAGGCATGAAAGCAATTAAAATAAGATATGAGATATTAGAGGGTAAAAAAAGGCTTAGTTTAAGGAGCATAAAATCACATAAATAGCACAGCATGAAAAAACAAATTAACAAGTCCAAGATATAACACTCTGTGGGTTTATTCCAGAAGACATAACACCAGTTTACTCATGCCTCCTGCAACCTTCATGTATTACAGTTGTTATGGTTTGTATGTAATGTATGACCATGCATATAAAATAAGTCACCAAGTCACTTTTTCTAACCTTTCAGATTCTCAGTTCCTCATCTCAGAACCAGACACAGAATAGAATGAAAAAGAGAGAAAGATCATTTAAGGGGTGGAATAGTTTTTATATATGTAATGACTGCAGCTCTTCAACCTGGAAGAAAGACAGCTGAGTGGGTGTATGATGGAGATGTTTAGAACATGAGTGGAATGAAGACAGTAAATACAAAATCAGTATTCATTGCTTTTTTCCAAAACAAGGGCTACAGTGCATCAAATGAAACTAGCAGGTAGAAATTTTAGAAGAAGAGATATTACTGTGCTGTGCAGCATAGTTGGGGAAGTCATAACAGGGCATTAGAGGAGCTAACACTTACCTTTGTTCAACTGATAAACTCCTAGAAGAAAAATCCACAAAGGGCTATTGAATGGGAAAGTAATACACTTAATTTCAGAAAGACTCAACTCCAAATTGCTGAAGGCTGTGAGAGTGTGTGGACAATATTTGCCTGTTCTGTTCTTATGAACTTCTGTGGGTGTTGATGGTGTCATGGGACACTCCTGTAAATCCCATCTAGGTCTGGCTGGTATTGCTTCTCAGTGTGGCTCCTCTCAGGTCTGAGGTTCCAGCATACAAAGTCATTTGACACTCCCTCCCTGCCCAGGTGAGCAGTGATGGGCTCTATTTGTTGCTGACCTGAGAGGAAGCCTTTGGCCCTGGTGCAGTCCTGCCTTCAGCTCTAGCTCAGTGCTGTGACCCATCCTTCCCATGGTCTCAGTCCCACCGGTCTGCAGCCAGGTTGCTGAGCTGCTCTTGTCACACAAACAGAAGCTCTGAGATTTGGCAGAAATGCTGTCCATGTGCAGAAGTGTGCTTTGGGCTAGAAGGATGAACAATTAAACCTCAGAACCAAGTGTCTTTATAGAAAATATTTTTTTTAAATATGAACAAAAGAAAACAAATATTATAGATGATCATGCTCTATTCTTACTGAGGGACTTCAAAGTGAGTGAACTTTACTATTTCTTAATATTTCCATAAGTAGAAATGTAGCTAATGTTATTCAAGCTTTCATGGGTTTATTTCTTTAATTTTTCTCACCCCTCCAATATGTGGTCAAAAAAATAAAAAGTGGGAATTCTAATTAACCCTTTGCTTAATCAGTGAAAACATGGTATTTCACCCCTGCTGGCACTACAAGACTGGACAGGAAGGTCACTGGGTGATGGTGCTGAAAACAAGGAGTCAGTGTGAGATGGAATGGGGGACAATGGGAGAAAGATGAATTTGTGATGACACAATAACTCAGTGTGACTGTTTGGCTAAAAGGTACATCCAGAGCCACTGTCTATCCTACAGCCAAACAATTTTCCCTTTTTTTGCCGTACTCTGTTGCCAACTAAATCCTACTACAGTATGTTGGTTCCCTTCACAAGATGTCTGACATCTGTGAATGCATTAAAGATGCCAGCTTGGTTTTCCGTGAATATGAAAAGCCACAATAAATCCAACACTTTGCACCTTTGCTTGATGAATGCTGTATAACTGCACAGATTTCCTTCACTTTATTATAAAATACCATAAGGGAAATGAGGGAAAAAAATATTAGAGCTTCTGTGTACCAATTTTAGATAAACCCCACAATTTTAATTTGAGATAGGTAGATGCTTATGAAGACCAATCAGAGGTCACATATTTATTTTGTCTTTAACTGGACTGGGAAACATTCTAATTAAAACTTGCAGAAGAAAGCTTTTTGCAAGTTTTCAAAGTTCAGCAGGCTTGGGATCTTATGAAGTGCTTAATAATGAAAAAATTCTATGGAGAATTTTAAAGCAAGGAAGAAGAAACATGACATTTCTTAATTAGTCTGTAGCCTGTTTCCCCATTGGGCAACCACGCCTCTCCAACATTTTAAGTGAAGCAATCTGCAAGCAGCTGCTTCTGCGACAGACACGTCTTTGCATATTCGCTGGATGGGTGTTTGATTTGGCATTTCAAAAGCAGTCAATTCAAGACAAGGAGGAAGAAATCATCCAACAGTATTAAATCATATGAATACCCAGCAGATATTTTCGTTTTATTACAGCAATAAACATAACCAAATAGCCTTTGATTCATCTGCAGTGTTTGTTAAGACCTTCACCACCTACTGAGAGATGAATATTTGAAGCTCCTACTATTGTTTTCAAAGTCGAGCTGCACAAACCTTTTCACCTGGAGAAACACTCCTAAGAGAAAATATAGATCCTATCTATTTACATTTAAAAAAAAAAGGAGAGCTATGAAAAACATGAAAAAAAAGGTAGAAAACGGAAATTCAGAGAATCAAGACAAAAAAACACATATTTAGGGGATGGGAAAGACAAAAGTCTAAAAAGGCAAATGAAAAACCTTCGATGTTATTTTCTTGAAGCATATTACTATTTTTTGTATTTTCCCTTTTCTCGTGTCTCTTCCACCCATCATCTCTAGATCACAAGTGACTGCAAAAGGCAATCAAAACATCTGGCTCTGTTAAGTCTTACTAACTGAGACCAATCCAAGTAAAAACTCAGCCATTTTTCATTACCAAAGTGAGATCTTTGACTAAATCCTCTTGATCTCAGTATCATTTATCTTTCAATCTTCTATTTCCCCATTTCTTTTTTCCTCACTAACTTCTGTTTTTCTTATGCATTCTTATTTTCCCTTCCTTTTCTTTCTTCATGTTCACCCCGCGAACATAAAGTAGAAATGGCAAAGGATAATGTGGAGCAATCACTATTAAAGGGATATTAAAGCTATTAATTAATTTACTGGCAGTGACACCAAAAGCAGACAACAATGGCAGACACTTACCTACAACACAAGAACCATGCCCCTGTGATGGTTTCAGTTACTGATGGCAATCCAGTCAGGATTTTTCCATCTGATGGCTGAGTCCAGAGGACCACAGAATCAGCAAAATGGTTTGAGCTGGAGTCAGACAATGTTTAGATGACCTTAGAGATCATCTAACTGAAATCCTCCCACCATGGGCAGGGACACCTTCCACTAGACCAGGTTGCTCAGGGGCACATCCACGGACACTGACATGCATAGGGCAACCAAAACTTCTCTGGGCAACCTGTTCCAGTGCCTCACCACCCTCACAGGGAAGATTTTCTTTCTAATACCTAATCTAAATCTACACTCTTTCAGTTTGGAGCCATTACCATTTGTCCTGTCACTGTACTGTCAAAATTACCTGTCCAGGTTCCCTGTAGGATCCCTTTGGGCACTGGAAGGTGTTAGAAGGTCTGCTGGAGCCTTCTCTTCTCCAGGTTGAACAGCCCAAATTCTCTCAACCTGTCTCTGAAGGAGAGCTTAAATAAAAACTTCAGCATATAAAGAGCTAAGAGCTTAGAGCCTTTTAAGCTTTCTTACACCTAAGAGCAGGTGTCCAGCTCCTGTAAAATGGGTGCTTTAGTGAATTCCATACACTGCTTAGGAGATGCATGGAGGAGGAAATCTGTGGTACAGGAAGCCTTATTACTTCTACAAGAAACTGGAATGATGACATATATTCTTCAATGCCATCTGCTGGCACTTTATTTAATAGTGAATTTTTCAAAAATATCTACATTTAACATGCTTATAAAAACAAGAGTCTGAAGTTTCATATTGTTTAGATTTCAATGCCTGGCCAAAGAGAAACGTGGATCTTGATTGCTCATGACCATTGCTCCACTTCCTCCTGTTACTTTATGATCTATAAGGATATGTCATGGATTTTTAGAGTGGCAGGAATGATTGAGCTACTTAAAGGACCTATTAAATCTCAAACTGTTTTCAAAATTTTAATTCTATTAGCTATTTCATACAGTAACAATATAGATTTTTTTTTAAAACTAGTATGCAAGATGTCTAAGATACTCAATTTACAGGGGATTTCCTAAATCTATATAAAAATATATAGTCTATATCTATATATAAAAATAACGAGAGCACTAATAATTAAAACCAACGTGCTTTCAGTCAATGTTTGACCCACAGCCATTAACTGGAGCTTTCCTTGATCTTTCCTGAGTCTGTAGGCTCAGTGCAGAGCAAACACTGTGACGTTACAAAGCAGAGATATATTTATAACAGGACCAACAGCTGAAAAATCAGAAGACTTGTAAGAAGCTTAATGTGCAAAAGAGCTTGATGCTGGGGTGAAAGGGAGGGCACTGGGACAACCAGTGCTTCTGATCTCTGCCTAGTCTCCTTTTAACATAATGACAAATGATTCTCAATGATTTCTACATTATGGACTCCTGATTACACTTAAATTATTTTGAAAGCTTAGATTTATGTTAAATTAACACTTTTTTATGATTTCTAGAGTAAGGCTGTCCAGCGCTGTCACAGACTGTAAATGAGCTTTGCAGTATTCAGGGTTAGTCTTGAATTGTCCAAATTCTGCAAGAAATTTATCAAGAAGTTATGCAATGAAGATTGTTTTCATACTTCTTCCATTTGATAGGAGCAGTAAGGTGGTTACTTAATTTATTGGCATTTATTGTATTCACCCTTTTGTGTACTATTTTGATTATTCCAGGACTGACATAATTCAGATGAAGTTCAAAGTAATCAGACTATAAATCAATGTAAATTATTAACCTATTAATATTTTAAATTGTGTTGAAACTCTTCAAACACCATATCTCAAATTCTGCATCCACTAACTGCCCCTGCAGAGTTAATCCAGGAGGAAGGAGTGGCCCCATGTCAACAGGGACACAACCAGACTAAAATTACTTAAATAACACAAGAAGATTGGAATGGTTTGTGACATGCAGCATGTCATTCCCCATTGTCTTGCACCTTTTGTAGTCATTTATATCAATACATTTATACCAACGTCTGTAAATGGCACACACAGACATGACTGCATTCCCAGGAAACCAGACCCTGTTTTTACAGATACTGCACAAAGAAATGGACTACAATTTATACCCTGTTATTCATCTATGAAAGACTAATTTAAGGTTTTGATCTACACAATATTCATATTCTTTTAAATTATGTGAAAGCTACTCCTTTTTAATAATGGTGCCTCTTACCCCTATTAATACAGAAAAAATTACTTGCATTTAAAAAGTTCTATTTGGTCTTTCTGTGTAATGACTTCCTTAATTTTGTGGCGATTCATTGACTCTTCAATTTCAGGGCTGAATTCAGTATGAAACAAATGCATAAATCTTTTCAAGAAATAGGCGGGTTAAGAAGCCTATTGCCAAAATTTAGAGGCAATTATTCAGCTCCAAAAAGAAAGAAACAAACAAAAAAAGAGAATAAATTTGAAAATAAAGTCAAATGCTTGTCAGCCTACCAATGACCCCATTCTTACTGCATTTTAGAAGCTCAATTCCTCCAATGAAAATAATTTGTAAAAACTCAAAAAGCCCAAAAAAGGCCTATATTTCATGAATGCATTGAATATATTTTCTGTGCTCTCACCAGTGAGACCTGCAGAAGTCACTGAGTTTCAGAAGAAAGAGCATGAGCATTTGTTTGGAAAGATTGACATTTATACACATAGGTTTGTATAATGGGAATACTATCAGGTTTTGATACAGTGCTCAGTGGTGTAAGTCAATTTTTTTCCAGCTAGATCTGATTCAAACTATTAGCTATTAATTAAAAAATGAGGACTGAGAAATTGTTGATCCAGTTTTCTGATGAGCTCAAAATTAAAATCAATCATATTTCAAACTATTGGAAAAATAACTCCTTTTTAGCAACCTCTAATTTTAAAAACTTGCTACTATTCTAGGCATAAAGCCTTCAAGAGGGAGAAGGAAAGGATGTATCCTGCCCCAATGACAGTCAGAGAAAATGAACCAGAGCTGAAAAATCTCCCAACAGAACCAGGAAGAGAAAAGTACCAGATGCGGCCACAGGCAGAAACATTGTATGATCTGGCACAGTGCTACATCATCCCCAATTTGGCACAACTGTATCTGGTTCTGTCAAACACTCCTTGTGATGGCAGTGAATTGTTCCTCTAGAATTCAGAGTAGGGAAAGTAAAGGGAAAAGGAAGCAACATTCCTCATGACTAAAGGGATAAACCAATATACTCTAAAACTACAAAGACTGAAATCTGCTCTTTGTATAAATCCATAGGATTTAATTCAAGGATGAATTCAGGGTGAATGTTGCTACCTAGTCTCAAATTAGAATAAAGATTTTTAAAAATAGAATGTGCAACAGCCTCATTTCCTTTTATGAAGCTACACAGATTTACATGCACCGATCATTTATTCCCTTCTCTTGATTAGAAACTATTTTTTTTGTGTGTGTGTGTCATTCCAAACTCATTTGGGTTTTGCAGTTCAGGAGATCAGCTAAAATATGTGCACTGATTTCTACGCAGAGACAAAAAAAATTTAGAAAGCAGTACTCTAAACAGAGAAAGCATCAGGGAAAAAACCTATCCAGTAATTATATAAAAAAATAGGCTGAGGCATTAGGATAAGAGGAAGAGCATACTTTCCTTCTGGGCCAGGTTTCACCTTCTCAGGAGCCAGAGTCCCTTGTAAATGCATACTTCCTTCTTTCCTTTTTTCTCCAGTACAGTTACACTGAAAATTTAATGTCCATGACATAAACAGCTGGAATTAATGTCAGCTAGGGGAGTCACTAACTTAAAAAAGGTGCTCTGAAATGAATCTGTCACAAAAAACTTGATCTTTTGATTTTGATCAAAATCATCAGTCTTTTTATCAAGCCAGAGAAGTGTTGCGGCCCCAGCTGCTGCAACCTCGGGGTGGGGCCAGCCGGGAGCTGTGTGGCAAGTCAAAGGATGGTCAGTTGGGTTTCCCAAAAACAAAAGAGCTTTAATGGATAAAATAACAACAGCAGAAGGCACACAAGGTGTGTGGTCAACTCCAAAGATGGGGGAAACACAACAATATATAAGGTAGATCTGAGGGTGGGGGTCCAATCACAAAAGAGAATCAGTAACATGACCTTATGTGTCAAACAGGACCAACCAATCATTAAATGTAACTCAAAACACAAGTTTATATGGAATTATCCTATTAACATATGAACTCCCATCAGCCATTTCTCCTCCATTTCTCCCCACCCTCACTAAAGGTTTTTCCCTCAGCCTTAAGTCTACAGTTACCTCAGGTCAGGTGACTCCCACAGTAAAGCATTTTGAACTCTCCCATTCTTTCTGTTGACTAACAAAAGAAATATGAAATCACAAGCAGATGAGGAAAAAGCAAAATGATTTTCCTTTGTTAAAATTAAAAAAAAAAAAAAATTCTGGGAGGCAAAGAGAAAAAGTAGTCCAGTACAGTGCTTATGTTACCAGTCAGAGAATCTCTTGAACTAAACGACAAGGAGTACCCTGCCCAGAAGGATTTTCTGTTGAGAACAATGGTACCCATGTGTCAGGGGAAAAAAGCACTCCTGTTCCACAATCAGGAAAGGGATAGAGACTATTTCCAAAAGTGCCCACTATGTGCATTAAGTCCTTTCGCATGAACATAAATCAAAATTTTCAGCAGGATTAAGTTTTCGAGCCTTCTAAAATGGAAACCGTAATACTCAGAATATTCTGTGAAATCTGTGGGGGGAAAAAAAAAAAGAAAACAAGACTTAAGGGAGGGCTTTTGCAGAACCACAGTATAGAGGGCTCTAGGATTACTAATTGAATTTCAAAATCTCCATTAATTTGATTTAATAACATGAAGAGTGACAAAAGTTAGTACAGGTGAGTTAGAAGTAGTACCTTAATATTGTGATATTGCAATAAAAATCACTCTCCTAGAAGGAAGCACTACATCTCTACAGCATCACACAACTGCAACAAGAAAATAATTTTCAATGCTTTCAAATTACTTCAGATATTGTTTGGGTGCATGAACATTACGGAAAAAAAATTCCCAACAGCAGGATTTCCCAGCCTGTTACACAATTCCTTAAGAGAAGTAAAGGAATCCACTATGATTTCCTAATTGAGGAAGGATAGGACAAAGTGCTGGAAGATATCTTGTCGTGAACAACATTAAATTTGCCAGTGAGTTGCACAAGATGACCTAATATGCTTTTTGCATAAGCCTGTGATTTAACCAGATGCTCTAATTAAAAATATTCATCTGAGGGTGACTGATTACTAAGCAGAGCTGCAAATTTTTGGGAAAGTCTGTCTCATGAACAGTCTCATTTTTAAAAAGAAAAGTAGAGCCCAATGAGTGGACCAAATAAAAAAATCAAAGTAACTGGAGACATTACAAGACAGGAAAAAAAAAATAATCCGAATAATTAGTTGTTTGGAAATGCACTTTTTCCTTTTCTTGAAAATGCTTCAAGTTTCTCTCCAGTGTGAAGGGAAGGATTTGAGATCTGTTCTTGCCCCTAGGTGTCTACTTGATGTTACACTTGAAAAGTAGTTGAAAATTATTGTCCAGGGGAGATAAAAAGCTTTTCTTCATGAATTACGGGGGAGGGGTAATACAATTATACAAAACTATATATAAATTATCATAGAGCCTACCTCAGCATCCAAGTATCATGAAGTCCTGTTGCTGATGCATGGATCTATCTCTTATGTATCACATTTGGGATCCATTAGTAAGAGTGGGCATACACTCTGTGCCACAGGTACCCAAACTGTTCTGAGCTACACAACTGCACTGACAAAGTCTCCAGCAAAAGTGTACACCACTGCTCTAAAAAATACTGCTTGGATGTGACATGAAGCCTCCTCCAAATGCACCATTTCACAGGCTGAAATTGTTTTTATGCTATTGTTAAATCTGAAACACAAAGGTTGGTTTGCTCAAAGCAAAATGTTTGAGTTTTCAGTCAGGAACACACACTTCTATTACCTGCACAGCAAAGCCTGGATTCATTTAATTTTCAAGCATTTTTGATCTCTTTTAACTTTATTTCTCCAAGCAGAAAGCCCAGAGTATTTAGGTGAAGTCATGAGTTTGAAGCAAATGCTAGAAGTGCCTTTAAATTGATTTGTCTTTATCATTTCTTACTGTTTAATTATGTAGGGCTACTTCCAGAGATTACTGCAGGTACATTTTCCACACTGCAAACATTATTATACAGAGAGAAAGCGCAACAAACAATGTTGTGGTTTAACCCCAGCCAGCAGCTCAGCTCCAGGCAGCTGTTCACTCACTCCTCCCTGGTGGGAGGGAGGGAATCAGAAGGGCAGAAGTGAGAAAATTTGTACATTGAAATAAAGACAGTTTAATAGGGAAAGCAGAGCAAGGAATTTATTCTCCACTTCCCATGGGCAGGCAGGTGTTCAGCCATCCCCAGGAGAGCAGGACTCCATCACACATAACAGTGACTTGGGAAGACAAATGCCAGCACTCTGAGCTTTCCCCCTTCCTCCTTCTTCCCACAGCTTTATTTATTGAGCACAATGTCATATGTTCTGGGCTGTTCCTTGAGTTGGTTGGGGTCAGCTGGCATGACCTTGNCAGGTGTTCAGCCATCCCCAGGAGAGCAGGACTCCATCACACATAACAGTGACTTGGGAAGACAAATGCCAGCACTCTGAGCTTTCCCCCTTCCTCCTTCTTCCCACAGCTTTATTTATTGAGCACAATGTCATATGTTCTGGGCTGTTCCTTGAGTTGGTTGGGGTCAGCTGGCATGACCTTGTCCCCTCCCAACTCCTTGTGCACTCCCAGCCTCTTTCTCGGTGGGTGAGGAGCAGAAAAGGCTTAGCAGAGGAAATGCTGCTCAGCAGTGAGGAAAACACCTCTAAATTATCAATACTGCTTCAAGCACATACCCAAAACTCAGCCCATACCAGCTCCTAGGAAGAGAATTCAGCCCCCCAGCCAAATGCAGCACTGTAACCACGCCAGGCCAGGGCACAGGGACGGGGCTGTCACCCGGGCTGTGCAGGGACAGTGTGCTGTCCTGGCACCTCCTGCACACAGGCCAAGGTGAGGGGCTCTTCTGAACTAGCCAAGCCTGCTAACTGTGCCAAACTGCCAGGGAAAGGCTGGGGGGTTTGGAGGGTGGTGTTCAGCATGAAAAGTATAGTAGAATTCTTCAAGCAGCTGAGATATCACTAGAAATAATTTGATGGAATTGATAAAGGGGAAATTTGAGTGTAATATTTTGACACTCTCATCAGTGTCACCAGGACTGGTGAGACTTGTTATGTGTAATAATCAACTAGGAAAACAAATGAGTTTTTATCACAAGAAAAATGGAAGAACAGTTTGACACATCATTCAGATGCATACTTTCTTAAAGAGTTCTGTACCAGAAGGGAGATAGGACAAACTAGCTCTTTTCTAGGTCTGGAGCCAACTTCTTATCAGCATAACTTCTCTGAAATTAGGAGAGAAATCCTACCTTACATCTGACAACTTGACATTGAATTTCTGTGAGCTTTAATGTCTACCTACAAAACACCTCCACTGAAGTCTCATAGGGATTTTGACTCTGCAATAATGTGACATAAAAATTTCCGAACTGGTAATAGAACACTCAAATATATCATAGGAATAACTGATTATTTCTTGCTAAAATATCTCTATTACAGTGCAAGAGACTTGATGCCTATGACAATTCCATGCCAGTAGTAGAAGGCAGAAAACAATCTGTTACTTCATGGACGGGGAGGCACGTTGAAAAAAATTTTGAAACATCCCTTGTTTTAAATTCAAAGCAGTTTTCAGAAAAAAAAATGCTGCTTCCCATTTCAAAGTATTTTATCTGTGATCTGCATTTTTTTCCCTTTAAGAGAAGAGACAGCTCTGCAAAAGGAGTTGATATTAGGACACTCATTACAGGGCAATTATAGTCTACAGCAAAGGCAGTTCTGGAACTTCCATAAAAATCTTCTGCCCCCTTTCCACTGGTCATAGATCACATTTTCCAGGCTCAGACATCAGAAGCTTCATAAGTGAGTAATCCTTAAAGAGCTTGCCTTCATCTTTTGCAACCTGCAGGGAAAGGTTTTCTCTGAGATCCGAAAGCTCACTGATGGTAAACGGTTCAGGTGAGACCATTTTCTTCAGCAGTTTTATCCTCACTAAAGTTAAACCCACTGCACTGAGTACTCAGTCACTGTTTGAAGGGGAAAGGAAGAAACAAATCTTTCTCCAGCTCAATCCAAATGTCTTTTTTGATTGCAATTTCAGTCAAAGGAGCTTATCTAGTGGAGGCTACCATTTTCTCCCGAAGCAGCCTGGCCAAGGAATTGTGTACAAAATGCACCCCAGGAGGATTAAATCTGAGTGGGAGGCTCATTTCTCTCTGTCACTTGGTGCTGCAGCATGGGAGGGAGTAGTATGCTATCAGCAAGGGCAGGATCCATGATCTCAAACCCTTGCTTTGTCTGGACTGTGAGAAGTGAGAAATGAGACTGGAACACTCACCATTTCCCTGCTTAGGCACCTGCTTGACAGCTCAGTCAAATGTTTCACCTGTGACATTTCATCAAAGCTCCCATATTCCCCACAATCCCAAACACACACACACAGAACCACCCAGAGAAGTGGAAAGAGTTAGGAAATAACAGCAGTGTGCTGACAAAGGTTCATTGCGAAGCGTGCTGTCATAGCAGCAAAGGCCTTCCTAAATCCACACAAATGGTTTCCATTGGCAAGATCCAACTGATGATGCTTACTTATAGAAGGCAAAATTGCCACTTAAGAAAGACAAAGGGAAAAAATGAGATCATGGTTAGACTCTTACAATATATTTATGTATATTTGCATCACTGTGTTTCCTCTTGACTGTGGAAGAAGGGAGACTGACACCTGCCAGTCTTCGCATTGTAGTTTTCTAACAGCAGGACTTGTGGAATAAAATCTGTTTTATTGGCCACTCATTTATTCCCTCAGCTAGAACTATTACTAATGAGTGGCACTCATATGGCAGCAGTGGATCAAAGATGTTCCTCAGAAGAGGTGTCTGAATCCAGACTTTTCTCCAGCACTGAGCTCTCCAGAGTCTCCAGAGCTCTGTCAGTCAGGAGAGCTGACGTGGCACACCTGCATGGAAGGATGGAACACCTCAGTCAGAGCCACAGGAGGCATTTTCACCCTGCTGCACACGGGACAGGCAGGATGGGGAGCTGCAGCATGTGTCCTAACCGAAGAGCCAAATGTGTGAATTTCTAATGCTTCCTCTCCCACATCCCTGCAGGCAGATCTTAAAGGACAGCTTGGTATAAAATTAAACAGCTCTTCTATAATTTCAGACAAAATAAGAAGAAAATAAGGCAAAGCTGGTCCTTGCAGGATCCAGGACACTTGTTTGGCTGGACAAGGGGTGTGAGGCTGTGCAGTTGGTCCTTTCCAATGCATGTTCTGACAGGTATTTCAATGTATGCCCTCCCACAGCTAGGGCAGACACCCTTTGATTTTTGTTTCATTGTAAACAGAACAAATAACATTTTTTGTCATTCATTAACTCTCTAATATTTTCTTAATTTAATCTTTTCCACTTTCAATTATGAAAGCCTTTGAGATTTGAATTGTTAGTCAGGCATGGGGGTGCTTCATTTAAGGGCTTTTTGCAATGGTTTAATTAGCAATCAGAGGCTTATCTGCTTTGCTCAGAGACACTGTCAGAAGAAATAGTGATCCTTTGATATTAAATTTGGAGAAGCAGATTTCTGCTGATGTTTGATGAACTGGGATAGTGCTGAATATTTTTCTTTTCTCTATTCTAGGTATATTCTGCATAAATATGTCTGTTTTCTAGTTGTCTAGGTATTCCTTCTTTAACCTTGGATTAGCAGAACTTAACATTTTCATCACTTAACCAGCAAAATTATTACATTCTTGACGTCAAGGATGACCATTTGGTCTGATAATACAATGCTGTAGGAGACATTCACAGGCAGGTCCGTATAAAAAATATGTTGCAAACTTACATGGCAGTGAGCAGAGATATTTTGTATGGCCTCACCACATCAGGACACGCAGTTGGCTGCTCAGATGCTTGTAATCAACTGCACGTGCCAATTAACTGCACAGGCATTTTCTGCCTAGATTTCCAAATAGATTATGAACCTGATACACTTTAAAACACCCTTCCCTCGGTTGGAAAAAACTGATTTTCTTTATGTAATGTTCTTTCCATTTTGAATCCTTAATTTTAACAGATAAAGCCCTCCCCCTGTGGAAGAATAGGCCTCAGAGTTCACAGTATATCCACAGACTGGATGCAGTTGCTTTGTTCTAATGCATTTGGTGTTATCGAGGGAGAGCTGGCAGTATAGATCTCAACTGAATACTGTAGATTTTAACACAGGTTACAGACTGAATTTTAAACAAGACTGTGCATACTATGAAATTGTAATTCATCAAGCTACTTAATTAATGCTTAGAGATAGCTGAAAAATAAATGCTAGCTTATTTCCTAGAGTAATTTTGACATTCAGAATTATTTTCTGTAGTGAGATTTTCAGCACAAAGGTATAATATGAAAAGATGTTAAGAAATATTTAAAGACTATTCCAGAAAGATTTTAGTGAGATGTCTTGAATTACCTCATTGCAACATTTAGTTTCTGTATTTTCATCAGAAATATAATTGAATTTTTCTCATGGAAAGCTTTTTTTATTTTCATATTTGGTGTTGTGGAAAATGCCTAAAATATTTTAAATTATTATATTTCTGATTATTTAAAGTTTACATAGGCTACAGATACTGTGAACTATCATATATAGAGCCGATAAAAATGAATAATCCAAATGATATAGCTTTAAGGTTTTTTTCCATGTACTACTAAAGCTGTTAAAAACGGCTTTTCTTCACTGGGAGTGAAGCCTCTGGGATAGCACAGTGTTCTGTGCCTAAGTGGCCCAGAGGGAATTGTCACTAGGATTTCAGATGGAGTTAAGATAGCTTAAGGCCATCACAGGTCACTTTCCCAGCTAGGCCAGGATGCTTTCAGTGTCTCGAGCATCATGTGGTACCAGGTACTGAACCAGCCCTTCCCTGCCTTGGCTGCTGTGGCTGGAGAAGGGATGAGAGGGGAAATGAGGTGCTGCCCTGGCTCCCTTCCTTACAGCTTTGCATCTGGCTGGAGTGTCAGTTATTCCTCTAAGGACTGCTTGCCAAAGAGGGGGCGAAAATGAAGTGGGACATACCTACAAG
Source organism: Polioptila caerulea (assembly GCA_013397295.1). Taxonomy (NCBI): domain Eukaryota; kingdom Metazoa; phylum Chordata; class Aves; order Passeriformes; family Certhiidae; genus Polioptila; species Polioptila caerulea. The sequence continues at coordinate 199,911 of VYXF01012569.1, forward strand.
ATGGCCAGACACAGCTCTAGGACATCAGAATGCTCCCACTGAAAATGGCCAGACACAGCTCCAGGACATCAGAATGCTCCCACTGAAATCTGGATTGCTCTGAGGACACCAGCTGAGCACCCATGTTCCTTTGGTCTGAGCAGCTGCAGGAAGCTCAATTGATGGACCTAAAAGATATTAGCAGAGCAAGAGTAGAAGACAGTGGAAGTGATTAAAACCATAATGATCCACATTGTACCTCATATTTTAGATAGGGCGAGCAAAGTCATAAAGTTCAAGAATGTTTGGTCTATAAAACAGTAAAAAGTTTAAGGCAGCACTATAGAACTCCACAGGAGAGATCTTCTGAGACTTGGGAGAAATACAACTAACCTAAAAGGCACTGGTCACAACTATATCTATTACTGCAATTGAGTATTTCAGCTTAAAAGAGTGGCAATGGTGATCAGTTACTTGTTTATATACCTGAAACATGCTGTCAAGGATTAAAAAAAAAGGTATATTCTGCCTATTGATTGAGGCCTCAGCATCACGTAAAAGTATTTTTAAAACAAATTATGCTGACAGAATTGCAGAATAGGTTAATATAAATAGCTCTTCTAATGGAGGCAAAGTGAGTCTCTGGGCATCTGAGCTAGATTATGGCTGGGTTCTGTGTGTGCATGTGTGAGTGTGTGTGACTAAAAAGACCAGCTTCCCCTGCAGAATGCACCACTGGGGAGAGAATGATACAGGGAATGGCTGATGGCCCGTGTGTCTGATGGTAAAAATCAATGACTTGCCTTATTGAAAGGTGCCCTCAGGGGCAAAAAGCAGTGAATAGCTTATTAGTTTGTGTGTGCATGCTGGCAGATGATAAAGCAGCATTGAAATCAGTCATAGACCATAATAAAGTACCCATCCCCATCTTAGAGCCAGTGCGTACTTCTATCTCAGGGGAGAATGCCTCCATTAACCCAAACTGTGCAGTAACTCATCTTTAACCACAGAACAAATATGCAGTAGAAGAGGAATCAGTAATGATTTCTTATGGTTACTGATGCAAAAAATATAGCAGATAAATTACTGATGTGTAGGGCAAGATTCTTTTTTGGTGTAATATTCCATAATTCTATTTTACTGCTACTTGGAATGGTGTGGAAGAGTTCCAATGTGGATCTGGCCTGACACCAAAAATGTCTTACTCATTTCCAAAATAAAAGAGGAAAACAGAGAGTGACGCAACAAAGAGTAGATGCAAGAGAGAGAATGTTCTGACCTTTTTATCCTGTCAGTGAACTCTGCTTTGGAGTATACCCAAATCATCCCCTCAGATACTTAAACCCATGTACAACTATGTTGTCACTGCAGTATTTATTCACCTTAAGATGTTGTCATCCTAGGCATGATGTGCATTTGTTGGCATATGTTTGATTAATGCCAATAATGCCCTCACCATTTAAGGTGAAGCTCTCCCATAAGAACTTTAGGGCAGATCTGGCCTAAGAAGTAGAGGTGATGATTTTTCCTGCTTGCAAGGTGAAAGTACCAATTTCTGTAAGTATTTAAATACTTTAATTATTTCCTCAGAGAGGCTGAGGGCATCTGGGCTTGCACCCATGGACATAAAAAAACTAGTACGAAGTGTGTCTTTTTTAAAGGGACTTGACACTGCAAAAATACAGTATTTTGCCTTGAAATATGTCACAGTGATGTCCATGTGGGGCAGAATAATTCCCTTAGATGGAGTAACTGATGCGTAATGTTTATTAAATAGATGGATAGACATGTATACACTCACACACAGATCTGCTAACATTATAGCAGTTGTGTCTCTCCCTGAAGGACGTGCCTCTGGAAACCACAGGCAGAAATCCTGTCATCACATTGTTATATAGAAAGGTGCTAATGGCTCCCATAATGGAGCTTTGAATGAAATGCTACAGGAAAAGGGTTCAGCATGGAGCAGTGGCATCCAGGGAGTCAGGAGGACTCTTGCACCACTCAACCACATGTTCCTGTCTTAGACATTTCTGAACTTCCCATTGCAGCCGCTGCTGAAGGAAGCTGCTGAAGGAAGAGTGATAATCTGTGCAGCCCTGCTTATCCCAAAGGAGCCTTGCAGCAGGGAGCTTCTCAGCTGTAAAGTCAGGGGAAACAAGAGGTAAAGTCTGACTAAGCAGTTGGATTCCACTGAGATTTGTGCCATGGAAAGAAGGGGTGGAAGTATTGGTGAAAAGGATGGAGATATTCAAGTTGAGAAATTTACAGCCTGAAGTTGTCCCCTCTTCTTAAGGAAGCAGTCCTTATTAGGCACAAAACATATTCATCTCACATTTAGAATAATTCTTCACACTTCATCACAGTGTAAAAGACTATTCCCTTTCTACTGCAGCAGACGTATATGGCTTTACTGACTCTACAGAGTAATTTAAAAAAACCCCAAGAAACAGAAACAAAAATCCCCATCAACTTCACACAAATATTTGTTTGTTTGACAGGTATACATATGCCATGCTGCAAAGTACTGGTCAAGACAATAGAGCACTTGTGCTCTTCTCTTTGTCTTCTTCAGAAAAAGTCATGTGCAATATTAGGCTGTAAATACTTTCAATTACTAATTTCTTCATTTCACCATATAAAGCACTGTTTTGAGGGTGGTCTACGTTTGGGAGCTTGGACAAGCCAGTCCTTGTGTGTCATTTTCCCGCCAACTGTGTAGGGCAATAGCACTTACAGCAGTGGCATGATGTGAGAACTGATTGTGAAGAAAGATTGTGAGATGGCAAAACCTTTGGTAATATGGAGAACATATGTATCTAAGACAGATTAATATTGGCATGCTTTATGTGATATATAAAATGTGTTTGAAATTCGTCAACATTGCACTGGTCCATTAAGGATCAATCTTTTCCTTATCATTGCATTTAGGGCTTTCAACACAACCGTGAAAGAAAAAGCACTGAGAGAATACACATGCCAACAGAGATGAAGGAATGGGAATTGCACTTGGAAAAGGAAGTGGGTCTTTCTATAAAGAAGACTGTCTTTTATCTCCTCACAGACCATATGCTGAGGAGGGCAAACTATTCCCCAGATAAACATGCAGGAAGGAAAGCAGATAGGCAAAAATGAATCCATTATTACAGCTAATTTTGAAGAGAGGTACAGGGTTCCTCCTGTTCAGCAGATACAGAATGGTTTTGGACTTGTTGTACCCAACATTGAGAGAAAATCAAAATGTCTGGGCTGCCAGTATGGACAGTTTCCCAGAAGTTTTCTTCCAACCAAGAGCAACTTGCAATCCAGACCAGTCACGGTACACTTGATAATTATTCTTCCTCCTCAGAAAGCAAACACGAGTAACTACATCTGCTGGTTAACTCAGTCTCTCCTAACTCAATTCTTTCAAAGAGAAAAGGACAACTGATAGCCTTATCTGAGGGCTGATCTAAAACCAGCTGAATTCAATGTCTGTATTCATGTTAGTGTTTTGGATGAGACAAGGCCTGTCCTAGAAAAAATCCTCCACTTTTCCCCATTTACTGGGCTTTGGTTTGTTCTTGGAGAGCACTGGGCTCTGTTTAAATGAAACTAAATGGGAAATGCACTCCAGAAGCATCCCTGTGCATGCCAGCTCATGGTAGGAGGTCAGTCCATGAAACTAGACTAGAATTCAGGTAACCCTCCACTCCCAAACACACACCTGTAGGGGCCAGGTCCTTAGCAGCCACTCCACTCTTTCAAGCTTCAGATTCACTTCTGTTGTGCTGCCCTCCTTGTGAATAAAGATACAGCTAAAGAAATTCCCTTCTGGACAGCTGACCCACTCACAGCCTGACAAAACTGAAGAGAACCCTGCACAAACAAAGGGGAACATTGGGTAGCATTTTAAATCATGACACAGATTACGAGCCAAAATGGGAAAGTACGTTCTGATTTTCTCTAGTTTCACCTTTCTTCAGGAGCTGCATATACACAGAAAAGAAAAATAAATGCAAAAATTACTGAATTACTGTGGACAGTAACATTTTTTTGGTGCTTTCCTAGGAATTTTATAATAAGACTATCCTGATTCCCCAAGGAGGTAAATTTGATATTTCTCCAGTGAGAATCCAGACCCCTTCTGGATATTAATCCACTTCACAAAGTCATTACGAATAATTTAGCATAAAAGCAGCCTTTTTTTTCTCACAAGACAAAGCACAGAGACTGAAGCATTTGTAGAGCAGTGTGAAAAACATAAAAACATACTGTAGCTGCCTTGGCTCCATTTGGATGGAGTATAAACAAGGAATTTTGGCTGCAAATCCTGTCAGTCTCTTAGTCTTATTTAGGACAAATATTCAGGAAAACAATGATAATATAATATGGCTTGCCTTTTTTTTTTTTTTTGCCTTTTTTTTCCTTGTTTTTTATTTTCGTAGTGCTAAGCCAATGCATAATTACTGGAAAGAATTTCTGACTGGATTTTAGATGAGCATTTTGATAAAATATAATATTGGAAACAATCTTTATCAAACATTCATGTGTAGTGTGAGAGATAAAAACAGGAATCCATAATTCATATGGCAGAATGTATTACCAAGTGTGAATAAGAGGCTGAATTTAAATGAGGAGGTCTGAACAATATTTTCTGCGAGGCATCTGCTTTAATCATTTACATTATTCACTAGGTTTTCCAGAACTGTAAATCTTAAACATATATTTGTGTTAGTGAGAATGTGTATGTAAATACACACATATATGCACACATACACAAAGCATTACACACATCCACACATTAGCATGTGTTCATGCAGATATGAAAATGTGTTTGTATACAGAGACACAACAGCTTAGGGCCTGATTACAAATCATTCTATGTGAATGAGAAGACTCCTATTGACAATGATGGATTTTGAGATCAAGACCTTAGGTGCCTTGGTTTCTCACCTCACCCTGAGTATGCAGTGATATGAATCAGATTAAGGTTAAAGGAAAGATAAGTCTTTATTTACCTTAAAATAATTGAATCATCTATTTATTTGACAGACATTACAGGAAAGAGAAAAGTTTTAATCCTCCTCCAAGTGGTTGCCCCTGCTTAGTTTGACACTGGCTATGCACTTAGATGTTAACTCTTGCCAAGGTAGCAAAAGGAGTCACCTCATGATTGCTGGGTGCTTCACTAAGCCCTAGACAGATTTTTGGTCCTTCATGATTAACCAGGCCCTCTGCTCATTGTGCTTTAAAATCCCAGAGGGGCTTTTTGTTTTCTGGTGGTCTTTTGTTTTGTTTTTTTACTGTTGTTTTTTGTTTGTTTGCTCATTTGTTTTGTTTAACATAATAATGCCTAGATTTCACACAAACTTATCTACTTGCTAGCAATACTTAATGCTTGCATAGGGACACTCTATGTATGCAGCAGCTACTGGCTCATTTTTCACTTGTGTGAAGGCAAGTGAGGCTGATAATGATTTTGAGAGCCTGCTGCTTCCCACCCCACTTCTGGAGGGACACCAAGACAGTCTGTCTTTTCCCAGTTGTGGTTACTGTGAATAGTTAAGCTGTCTTACTGAGAATTCCTTTTCAGAGACTTCCTTAGGCCAGTGTAGAACCAGAGGAAGATTCATGATGGCAAACAACAAAGGCCAGCAGTAACCCAGACTCAGAGTCTGATGCTCACATATTCATTCTGACATTATATCCCACATAAGGAGCATTCGCTGTGCCAGCTTCTGTGTAACTATGTCATCTGCATAACTAATCCTTTTATTTCCATGTCCCAGTTTAGTGCCTAGTAAAGCAATGTCACAAAGCAGTAGCTGTCACTTTATTTCAAGAGAAGGGCAGAGGACTAGAAAAGGCTGAGTTCTCCTGCACCTCTTCTGACAGGGCACAGGGATTGCCTGTTTAAAGAAATCTGTTTCTGCTCCTTCCATTACTGTTCATTTGTTACAAACAACCCTTTTTTTTTTTTCCCCCCATTGGAACTCTGTGTGCCTTTCACTTCTCACTTCCTTCTATTTAATAATGTGTTTCTTGATTCTAGCAGATCTGTTTGTCAGGTCAGGAGCAGCTGGTATTGTTGCACAGAAGGTTGTCTTACTCTTGCATCTATGTGCTTATTTCAATAATTGTTGCTTTCTTGGAGTGTAGCAGTGAAAAAATGATAGAAGAAAAATACTCAAACACTGCAAATCTTTCTTAATACAGCATTCACTGAGTTATATAGGGCATATTAAAAAAAATCACATTTTTTAATTATGTACAACAGACACGTCGATGAAGAATCATGCATGAAATACAGGCACTCTGAAGACCAATGAAAAGGAATTTCACCTCTTTTTATGAAGCTGAGACCAAGTGATTAAAATGATTGTACCCTATCATTTTAATTCTCTTTCCTCTAAGCTTTATTTAATGGTGCCCTCTTCCTCTGCTTAACCAAAATGATGAATTAATCCAGTTTCTCCCCTGTGGGGCAGAAGAAAAGCAATATTCACACATCCCATTCTGCCTATACTTCATTCACAAGGCACATTACATTTACCCATTTTTTCCCTCCTTGATTGTTTTATATTGTTATCCTGAGGAATAGACACAGATCATAGAATTTGTGACTGTGAGACATTCTGATAAAGACAAGAAATCAGATGCAGTGCAAAACTGTGCAATGTAATTTGGAACAAAGCACTGCTGAGAGGATGGGGAAGAGGGACAGGCACATATTTCTAAGTGATAAAAAGGGGATGGCTTGCCCAGGATGTGTACTCTTGAAGCAGTTACACAGCTCTAACAGCTCTGTGACCTTTAGCTGGTCACTTGGGAGTTCTGACACTGCCCTTTAAGTGAGCTGGGAACAGGGGCTCTGGCTGTGCCCCAGCCAACCCCCTAGAGCACTTGTGAGGGTATCCTCAAAGCCAAATGCCCTAACCATACCTAGTCTGTGGTTTGGTCTTCAGGGTTCTTGTGTTTCATGACTGGAAATTCAGGAAGTGCAACCCAGGGCCTTTGAACAATGCTCCAGGGCGTGAATGAACCATTATCCCAAAGTGTCCCTGGTGAAGGTTGCCTGAATCTACCAATTTGTGTCCCATAGGGCATTGTGGCATAACCTTTAACACAAAAAGTCCTGCCACTGCAAAGCACACTGTGCCTTCTCAATGGCTTTATGGTACAAGCAGAAAATGTATCCTTTCCACACACCTGATCCTCATATCAGCATCTAGATCCACTGTCAGCTTCTTGTCCAAGGGCTAGGATACGGTTTGGAGGTGGGAGGTGGTGTAGGTACTTCTCTTCAACATCCTGCATTACTCCTAAGAAGATATTTTGAAAGGTTTTTCTGAAGCAGCACTTTCATTCACAGATTAACTTGGTTTGGAGTCTTAGATGAAAAGAAGTTTTGTATCAGATTTGTAAATGAAATTAAATGAAATGAATGAAAAAGAAATATCAGAGTAAAATTGAAAATAATGCTGTGACCAGTCACTCCTACTTAGATTTGGATACATTCCTGCCTCAGGAATGAGCAAAAACTGCAGATACTTATCAGGGAAGTTGCTATAGAGCTTATACATGATCCCAAAAGAGGAAGGCAGGGATCCTGTATTTTTACCCTAATATTTGCAGGGAAGAAAAATCTGGCTTACCAATGTTGCTGGAGGCCCTCTCCAGCCAAAGAATGGCCACCAGCTCAAAGCAAGTTATTGATGGCCTGGCCCATGCACAGCTTAGGCAGTCCCTGTTGTCCAGCTGTCCTGCTGGGGCTGGTCACAAACCCCACTCCAGTGAGAGCTGCTATTTAGGGCCATGTATTTGGCCAATGGGCCCCTTCCTCAGTGATTCTCTGCTCCCTTTAATGACCGTGACTCCAGTGGGTGGAAATAGGTAATCTCAGTAGATGCCAACCTTTCTTGTCTGAGTGACAGCTGGCTACTCTAAGCTGGAAGTCTTGATTAAGACTCTTTTGGTGTATCTTCTCTGAGTAATATTTCCCTAGTGGAAAGCTCCTTCCATCTTCTTGGATAAATCTTAGTAAAAAATAAGGAGTAATGCAGAATGTCAGTGAATTTTCTGGTTGTCATGATGGAGAACCCCGGCCTCTGCTCACAAAAAGGGAAAGATTAGAAGTGGGATTATGCATTGAACCAAATCTCTGTTACAGGAATGCGGGTAGGGCAAGAGACCTCTGTATTTGTGTCCAAACAGCAGAATCATCCATTATCCAGACTCTTGGCACAGGGCAAAATATTTTCACTTGATGAAGCCTTTGTCATGGTAATTGATTACTATATTGTCACATCTTTTCAGTTAATCACATCTTTTCAGACACTGCCAAGGTCTGGGTTGACTGCAGCAGGGTCATGGAAGTTATCATTCAGGGAGAGAACAGAATGTGAAGTAACACAGGGCACACATATGTTCCTGAAAAACATCTGTTTGAGGGCCCTTTATAGGAGGCAAAAACAGTGCAGAAAATGAAGGATAGAAGTGGGCAGGACCTTTAGATGGCACAGAACATGTATTGGGCGGATCAGTGAGGTAAATGCAAATACCAGAAGGGACTTGCTCTGGGAGCTTAAAGAACAGCCTCTGGACAGTTTGAAGGTTTGTCTATCCGTGTGATATGTAGATGTGATTCATTTTGGGTAAGGAGTTGTCCTGAAAGTTTGAAGTGTGAATTTGCAACGTGCAGCTCAGGCAATACCACTGATGGAGAACCCCGGCCAGTGTCAGCAAATCCATTAGCAGTAAACGGTGACCCAAAAACTTGAGATAGCCAGCAGACCTCTTTCATTGATCTGTCACTTTTACCTTGGAGAAGAGAGGTTGTTTGAGGCCAGTAAGAAAATCCTCCTTTTATTCTTCAAGGCTCAGTAGGCAACATGAAAATAAAGAAAGTGAACAATGCCTTCATAGGTAGACCAACAAAACAAAGGAGATGTTCCTAAATGTATTTCCCAGCCTTAACAGTAGCACCTTAAAAGGAAGCAATTTTAATGTTTAAAGCAATTGAAAAATGACCCAGAACAACTAAATCCATAGCAGCAAAGATTAAAGAAATTGCAAACCACCTTTTTTGTGGTCAATTTCTCCTTAAGGAAGATAACTCAAGCCTATGTACGCATTCATGAAAGAGCAGATTTAGATGAAATATTGAGCTGCAACTTGAACAAGAGCAATGTTAAAAGGTAGTTTTCTAATAAAGATTCCATCCACATAAATAATGGCTTACTGCAGCCTAATAAACCTACCCCTCCTACATAATTATGTAGGAAGTGTAATACTGTGTTGCCCTGGTCCAACAGTCTCCTCCCCGTCACACACTCACACACAGATTCCATTTGTAATTAACAGGAAAATTCTCTGTATTAGTTTTCTTTGCACTTTATAGAATAACAGAGAGATTAATTAAGAGGTCTGTATTTCTATTTCAAGGTTCAAGTACTTTCATTGAGCACATTGTGCTTTCAAAATCTGTAGTGTCAGCAGAATTCCTTACTTCAAAACACAGACATTTCTCTTCCTTAAGTTTTACATTTATATATCCATTAAATGATTGTGAGCAGTTAGGAGGCCCAGATCACACTATCACCTGTTATGTATCTAAGCTCTACTGCAGAAGTGTGCAACACACACATAGAAAAAAAGTTTTCAATAATGCTCATGACTTACTGCTGTCTTTAAATATAGTCTTTCATTAGCAAAGCAGCCAAATGAATAGAAAAACACTCTTTTCCCTCTAATTATTATCTTCTGTGACATGTTTTTGATACTTTTTCTTTTTTTCCAGTGGGTGAACCATCTCATTGAGAGGACGACTTACATAGCTGCTAATCCTAAAAAATGTTTACTTTTGTGACTAGTTTCTGTGCAGGAGTAGTGCTCCTAGGTGTTAGAGTTAGTTTGGACAACAAGGGCTGTGATGTAAACCACTCAGTCCTGTTCAGCAGAAATCTTTGAGTTTTGCTCACTAAGTTTACATCTCTCCTTAAAGATGAGCAGAGATTTAAATACCATCCTGAAAAGGAGCCTCAGTGTCTGAAAATGAATATACAAAAATTAGGAAACAACAAAATTATACTCTCTTTCACTTGTGCCCAGAAAAACACTTCTCTGCTGTTGTGGCGTAACTCCAGCTCTGTGAAATGGGAAGGAATGAGAGAAATGTTATCTCATACAGAACTGGATGGAGATCTGGGGCCTGACTTCTGCTTGTTTAGTTCCTAAGCAGCTGAGTATTTTCAGTAACTCCTGTGGAGATCTGCAGGCATCAAGAACACTCACTCACTAATAAGGCACTGCCAATCAGGCATTAAGGGGCAATGCTTTTCTGTGGGCTCTTGTAACCAAGAATTTAAACTCAAGGTCAGAGTCAAAATGAAGAAAGGAAGGGAACAATTTTCCTGCAAGGCAGGGGCCAAGGAGTTGCACTTTGAAGCTGCAGCAATTCTTTTATGAAGACTTTATTGTTGACACCATCAACACACAGAGTTCTCATGAGTGAGAAAAACACTATCATTAAAACAAGAGGAGTGCCAGAGGCAACTGATCATTCTGGGATGTGCTTGCAAGGGCACTCTTTTTGTCCATCAGGGTTAGCTAACTCTTACTTTGTATGATCTTGCATTATGTTTAATATATAGTTTTCACAAAGAAGAAGACTAAGCAGCAAATGATAACTAACAGACCTAGAGCCAACCATTTACTTTCTAATGTGTTGCTGAAAAGTTCTTGCAAAATAAGGTATGTCTGTATTTTTAAAATAGATTTGTAGGGAAGTGTAATAAATTCAATATAAACTGTGTAGACAGTTGTAGCCAGTCTGCAGCATATTAAACCATCTGGGGCCAGACTCTGAGATGATTTCAGTACCTACTCACTTTCATTTCATGACCATGAATAGCATTGCTCAAAGACTGAGAAAAGGAATGGGATTGACATGTATTAGCAAATATGTTCTAAAATTGTTTTAAAGGTCTAAGACATCTAAGTGTCTTAAAATATTCACTGACTGCTCCACATTAGGTGGTGTGAGTATACTGGAATACACTGATTAGTATCATCACCATTGATACTATTAACATACCATAACACCATTGTTTTAGACAAAGCCTGGATGGTAAAGACAACCCAACAGCCTAGCTCTTACTCAGAAAATGCAGTGGATGTTATTTTCCAATAATTTGGAATGCAGCTAAAAAGCATTCTAAAGCATTTTCTAAAGTTCTGTACACCAGAAATATAAAAGACAAGCACTAAACCAAAGCAAATATAAGAATCACAGAAACGAGGCATTGTGGAAGAAAAGTCTTGCCTCTGTACCAGCAGCAGGCACAGCACTAACAGGTTCCACTCCCACTCAGCCCCTGGACTGCATCACCATTGTCAGTCTCAGGTGGGTTGGGCATTCATGGCTGATACATTTCAGTCAGGGAATCCAATCCAGAGAGGAGAATAGCAAAATAAGGTAACCAAGCTAGAAATATAAATTTTTTTTGAAGGATGGATAGATTTTTGTGTGAAATAAGATCTTTTTTTCCCCTGGAACATTTGCTGAAATAATTTGCAATGCTAAATAATTTTTGAAACAAAAAATTTTTAGCATTTTTATCTGATATACATTGGAAAATCTTGATTATTCTATCAAGAAGTATTCTGTTTGAAGCTTACTTGCATTGCCTGAGAAAGATCCCAATGAGATAATGTTCTGCAGGCCTTTTTCCAATTTCCAGTTGTCTTCTCAAAAATCAAGAGCCACTCGGCAGTGCTTGCCCTCATTATCGAGAAAGGGAGTTGAAAAGCATTGTCATGAAAACATTATTTTTAAAAATTAGGCCTAAATATTCCTATTGTTCACATTGATTAACTTTAGGTAAACATATTGAGATAAGACTCTATGCCTACACCAAAGAACTGAAACAACATATACAATTTACAGACAATTATTCATGATAATTTAATTAGCTCTTTGTTTCCCCTTGATTCACCACTGAATCGTGAGACACTTTGTCATGGATCTACAGAGAATGAAAAAAAATCAGAAATGTAGTGAAGCATGTATTTTGGAAAGTAATGAAAATTTTACACTTTCTAAGTAGTCTTTAACAGCCTGTCATCCAAGGGAAAATCCCCACGGGTCTTCTAATCCCAAACAATATTTTTGGAAAATCCTGTCATCTCTTCCCACTACAGCCTTCTGTAATTGAAACTGAGAACAGGATTCAGTTAATCTTTGGGTCCACCTAAGTATTTATCACCCTTCAAGTCTGCCTTTCAAGGTGCCTATGTAAAGCTCGCTGTTTTTTGAAGAGAAGACTGCTAAATCATACTGTGCTGAAGATTTCTTTACACAAACAAGATCTGTTTTCAAAATTGAAAAAAACCAGAAACCAGAACTATTTATTCAGAGCAAGGGAAACTCCATCTGCCTTTAATCAGTACATGGACAACAAAGAGACAGTGCAGATTTTCAGACATATGCTTTTGCACAGATGTGTAAGCCAGAGATTGTGGGTGTGTAAGACACAGGCACATACATATCCCTGTGCATAAGTTTATCCCCATGCCTCTCATAAATGACAGACCCATGCAGAATTGTCCTTCCTCACCAGTTTGCTTCCAAAGGTTTGCATGGCAATTAGAATTTTTTTGTTTAAGTCAGAATTATTCTGGGCTATCTCATAAAATAAAAAAAAATTTTAAAAAATTGGAAAATTGTTTCACGTTCTTTTTTAAGATGACTGAGGAAAAAAAGGATCTTTTAAAATGCCATTGACAGTGACAATAGTTATGAGATTAACCTCTACTAATATGTCCTCAATCTAAGAAACCTTTTCATCACCAGCTCAAATAGTAGAAAACAAAAATCATTATATATCAGGTAGTTGGTCAGAAATCTAAGAGAGCATGAATGGAGTACCTCGATCCATTTCTTAGTGGATAAATATGGATTCACAGTATGTAAATGCTTCTCATGCTGTCAAAAGTCACTAAATTAGTGGTGATCAAGGGCTGATTAGGAATCATAGAGGATATTCATCTTTTTTCCTCATCTAAAAAGCCACTCTCCACAGAATGGGACATAACTTAAAGGATGATGGTGGTGGCTTTTTTGTATGTTCATAGAGTTCAACAAGATGTGGGCCTGCACCTAAGGCTGTTATATCTGGCATCTTTCTCACAGCTGCTTTTGTACTTCAGTAAAACTTGGTAAATTAATGTGTCTTAAACCCTATCTGGTTGGAGCTCAGCTTTAACCAAACCCTAGTTCCTGAAACAGATTTAGTGTAAGAGAAGGAAACTTTTTGTTTCCTGAAGCTGTGTCATCACTCAGGCTTGCCAGGCCCGCACTGTCTGTACATCATTACTACATATCAGCCATGAAACCTCCTGCAGTGATCTCCCTGCTCCTTCTGCCTTTCTCTCAGCCCTCAGGAACTCCCTGTTCCTTCAGGAACATGCCTGATTTGCTCTGTGTCTCTAGAATCACTTACCTGCAGTACTAACCTGTAACAACACGAATCCTGTTCCGCAGAATTCCACAGAATTCATTTAATTTTGAACCACGTGCTTTAATTGTTATATTCAGTACATTTTTTTCAAGAGGGAGTGTAGAACAAGAGAGCAGTGGTCTTAAAATATTTTTCTTTATATTTATTTTTAAACTTGGGTGTTCCAGGAGGTAGGAAAACAGCATCATTTGTTGATTTGGGTTTTTTGGAGTTTTTTTTGGTGGGAGAAATGGGAAAGGGAACAGATCACTCATTTTTCTTCTGCTGTATCCTTGGGGACTGTGCCTAGCATGCACAATGCTCAATTAACATATTTCATGTTTTAGGAGGCATACAGTTGCACTTCATGAGATGCATGGCCCTAATAAGCCCAGTGAGATGTGGCCAGACTTGTCGCATTAGTGGGCTCTCAGAAAACACTGTTAAATTCATTGCTTTTTTTCTCCTGTAAACCTGATTCAAACTCAGGTCTCAAGCTGAGAGGCTGGTGAATTAACCTAATGTGCCCACTTGACTCTCTCCTAAGTATCATGATAGATTTCTTTTAATCTGCTACAGAAATAAATTGCTGGAGAAAAAAAATAAAGATTTGTACTCTTTAAAGACTAATCACTTTCAGGCACTGTATAGCAAACAGCAAGATTCAGAATGAATCCTTTTACTGCATTACTCATGACAGCTTACAACCCAGACTATTAAACATTCATCAATAAAAATTTAACATCCCATCTTCCCTTTGATATCCTCAACTGCTCCCTACATAAGACAACAAGAAGGCTTTCCACAGCTCAGTGTGATGGCAGGACATCAAAGCAGACTCCACAGCTAGCCTGCTTCGAACACTGTCTTGTATTTAGAAAGTAGAGTTGTCACATGGGAGGGGAAGAAGCAATGCAGGAGATTCTCTCTGGTTTGAATATATATAATCCCTCCCAAGGGGTGCATTATGGCCATGTTGTGGCTGAGCAGCTAGTTGCAATTCACTTTTCTTCATATAAGGATATGACAGACCACACAAAAGCAAAAAGAAGAGCTGGATATTTTCCTTTGTTAAGAAATGAGCACTGCATGCCAGACTTTAACTGCAGGAAAAGAAAGAATAGGCTTTTGCTTAAAAAAATTACCAGGTTTTATTATATCCTGGATTGACAAATTTGTTGTAGCTACTGTTTGCTAGAGAAGTTTATTTGTAAACAAATAAATCTATTTGCTTTCTTGCCACCTACAGAAGATTTGTGCTTGCCAGTGAAAATCCAAGCAGGGACTTTTCAAGGGGCAAATTCAGTTCAGTTGAGCAACTTCCATTTTTAGCTACTTAACAGAAAAGAGCTGGAAAATTAGACTCTGAAATAATCCTCTCCCAACAACTGCTGGGCTTCAGTTGCGCTTACTGTCCTGAACCTGAGTCAAATCCCAGAGTTCTGTGATGCAGGTAGGTTTTGGATCAGATGCTAAACTGAACAGGCCTTAGGGTGGACAAGCTTAGACTTGTTCCATCTGCCTTTCTCCTGCTCCTGCATCCAGCTGGTCATTTTTACTGCCTGCTGTGCACCTGCAGTGGCCTGGGGTTTCAACAATGCTCCTGGCCAAAGCCTGCCTGTTCCAGTAAGAATGAGGGGCCAGAAGCTGGACAACAATTTTTTTCAGTTATTGTTTTTTTTCAGAGCTTTGTTATGAGGAGGGATGCAACAGGGTAATAGGAAGAAAGCAAAAGGAAGAAAGCAAGGCTCTCATGGTGGTAGTGATTCCGAGGTTTCTGAATCATTTGACTGGAAACTTCCAGTAGCTGAGCACAGATTTTGATATCATGTTACGGTATCAGTTGACAAAATAAATGGACTTTATGTTAGCAAAGGACATGGAAAGTAGAGCAAGTATTGCCCACGATTATGTCTAATTAATCTGGTTTTGCCTAGTCTGCAGTGACCTGTTTAGCAGGTGGAATGCTGCTAAGAAATCTTAGAAAGGACACGTTCCTTGTTGGCCTCTCTGTCATCCTGTTACTATCAGAGAACCAAAGTTGTTCACATTGCACATGGACTGCAATCACACCTGCTACAAGTGTTTTCTGTGGCCGTCTACTTAGCTTCAGTTTGTCTCTCCCAAAATCCTATGTGGTCTGCTCAATTACAGCACTAAAATATTTTCAGAACAACAAGCTAAGTTTGAAAAAATGCAATAGAGGTGGTATGTGCAATTTTTCCCCTGTTTTTAGATTTAAAATAAATTCCCAGCATTTAAAAATTTTCTCTAGCAACAGCAGCAGCAACCAATATCTTTTGCTGAGACAAAAATGTGTTTGCCATAAAGTCACAAGTATGTTATAAAAAACTTAGTGGTCTGAAAATTAGTTGAAATTAATAAATTTTCCTATTTTGTCTCCTCCCTCTAAGAAGCAGATTTTATTTTTTAGATTGGGTTTTCTTTTCAGTTTGGAAATAATTCTGTATTCAGCAACCTTGGAACAGTCTCTAATCTGCTTAAGGGCTTTCTATTGACTTTCAGGCTCTAGCTGTGAAATAAAATGGGGTGAGAGAATAAAATGATCTCGGTGAGACAAGAGATTTCATTTTATTTTGAGTCAAGAAGGACCAGGGAAGGAAAATCACAATTCTTTATGTTGCTTCAGAGATGTAAAATCATGTCAATACCACCAGGGCAGACACTGGGCTGAAATCTTACAACTGCTAGTGCAATCAGTGGGGCAACCACTGGCTATTTGGAAATAGCACAGTGCCTTATATGTCTCAGACCACATTGTAATTTTTGTTCCAGTGCCAGTTCATCCTGTGCTAGGCTTGCCTTCACAATGAACAAATGTCACAGAATCAGTCATGAAATCATAAAATGGCTTGGATTGGAAGGGACCTTAAAGATCACGTAGTTCCAACGTCCCTGCCATGAGTAGAGAGCCCTCCCCTAGATTAGGTTGCTCAGAGCCCCATGCAGCCTGGCCTTGGACATTTCCAGGAATCAGCTACAACTTCTCTGGACAATCTACTCCAGTGCCTCACCACCCTCACAGGGAAGAATTTCTTCCTATTATCTAATCTAATCTAATCTAATCTAATCTAATCTAATCTAGAACTACTCTCAGTTTAAATCCATGCCCCCTTGTCTTGTCACTACATGCTCTTGTAAATAGTCTCTCTCCATCTTTCTTGTAGGCTCCCTTCTTTGTAGGCTCCATCCTCTTGTAGGCTCTGGAAGGCCACAACTAGGTAATCCAGAAGCCTTCTCTTCTCCAGACTGAACAATCCCAATTCTCTCAGCCCTTCCTTGTAGGAGAGGTTCTCCATCCCTCAAATCATCTTGGGGGCCTCCTCTGGACTGACTCCAACAGGTCCATGTCCTTCCTGTGCTGGGGACCCCCAGCACTGCAGGTGGGGTTGGGGCAGAGGGGCAGAGTCCCCTCCCTTGTCCTGCTGCCCACGGGGCTTTGGNGTTTCCCAAGGGCCCAATTCTTGAGCCTGTCCAGGTCCCTCTGGATGACATCCTGTCTTTCAGGTGTGCCAACACCACCACTCAGATTTGCTGAGGGTGCCATCTGAAAATTTGCTGGGGGTGCACCGGATGTCTCTGTGTCATTAATTAAGGTATTAAATAGCACTGGTCCCAATATAGAACCCTGAAGGATATCACTCATAGCTCAGCAAATATTTAGACTGAAAATTACTCATTTTCTGTAAATTTTGAGAATTTCCTAGCATTTGTTGTGTTTTCATGAAAATGATACCACTAAGCATACATTCCCTCCTGAGATCCATTGCAAGAGAAATTTAAATAGGTGGGGCAAAATTCACCCGGATGTGGTTTTGCCAGCATAGTGAGAATAGCACCTTTCCTTTCTCAGACGTTCCATATGAATTTTAAAGCCAGCATACTTTGAAGCAGTCTCTTTCTCTGCTCTTTCACCTAGTTTCCATTACATTCCTGAGCAAACACAGTGCAAATTTTTGGTTCTTCAAATATGCTAATACTCTCTGCTTATGGGGGTGTGGTATGCAGGTTCAAGTCATGTGGATTTGATTAGTGAAACTTAATCGACCAAAAATTGTATGATAAACATTCCTATTAATAATGACTTTTATTCTTTACTACTAAAATTGGTGCAGAAGGCATTTCTAATTTTAAACAGGACATATTCTTAATATAAAAAAATCACATGATATGCAGAATAAGGCTTTGCTGCAGGGCAGAACTGCATCTGTTACCTCAAATATGTAAGCTGTGACTATCATTTTAAAAGTAAAATTATCTCACTTTAATACCTGTGCATACAATTTTCATTCTCCTTAAGTAGATTCCAAACAGCCATCTCTCCTAACTGCAAAGCAATTTGAGGAAATTCTCAGCACTTTGGTCAAAATTCACATCTGTGCAGAGAGACTGCACAGGCCATCTTGTAATTCAAGTCCCACTCACGTTTAGTGAATCTTGCCTCTACTCGTTTTCTAAAAGATGATGAAAGGGGAAGGTGCTCAGCACGTCAGAAAAGGAGGCACATTTTTGTAAAAGTGAGCATTCACTGTTTTCAAGTGGCTGAGGTCGGTGTTTTGCACAGCAATGAAAGAATTCTCTGGTTGAAAACCATGTCTAGTTAGTTATAACTCTACATGGAAGCAATTTTAGCTCTAAATTTGCAGAATGTTCTAAAATTCCCATGATCTTTTCAAATTTGCACCAGATGTAAGAATCAGGGGAAGTATTTTGTACCAGTACCATTAGTAATTTTAAGCTTAAGTGGCGTGAGGGTATAATAGCAATATAACAACAGTGAAACTGTGAGCTGGAACTGTATTAATGCACAAGTAAGTCAAAACTGACTTTGACATTTGTGTAGTAGAAGCAGAATATAAAAATAACTCATGACAGTAGGATAATAAAAACATCAATGGTACTAACAGCTGGTAGATTTCACCACAGTGAAAGAGTTCTAGAGGCAACAGGGGGAAACAACGCATCTCAATACATCGGACCTCCTTTTCTTGCTGGCAGGAGAAATTTAGGGTCAAGCAGTCTAACATCAGCCATCTATCTACACTGAATATTTTGGTGAAAAACTGTGCATAGAACAAGTACTCTTGTGAACTTCTCTACTCTTGCATACTATGAATCTGAACTGAAAAGAAAATGCAAAGTATAAAATCTTTCCACTCAACCACTTTATTCTAACAGCTGACAGTCAAAAACACATTAGCTGCTGTCAGTCACCATGACAATTTTATTATGTTGATATCTGCATAGCAGGAATTTCATCAACATATCAACTCATTTCACATATGTAAACACACAGAAGCTGATTCAGTCATGATAACCCTTACTATACTAGAGATTTTCAAATAACTCAATTTTTACTCCTCCAGATTCCACTGAAATATACTATGAATGAGAGAATTAACTGAAATAATATCCTCAGTCTGTAGACTGAAGTAAAAGCACAAACTGTGGGATAAAAGAAGTACCACACTGAGAAAACCACTCTTATCTAATTTCCATTGCTGCCCCCAGGGGCAAAGGAGACCAGAGAGTTCAGGGCTGACACCTAAAGCAGCGCAGCTCAGCGAAGTCAGTGCCAACCAACAGCACTGAGGAAGTGCAGTTCCTTCAAAGAATGCCTCCCTCAGATAACTCTGAAGTTGGAACTCCTCACAGATCCCCCTCCCCAATATAACAGAGGTTTTCTTTAATTACAGCAGGGCTCCCACAAAGCTGTGCTGGCAGGAACAGTTGGTTTGAAACTGGCCTGCCCAGGAGTAGTCACTGGAGTGGCCCAACAACCCATAACTTATCCTGAATTACAACTGACCACCAGTGTAACACTAACAGCGCCAGGGCAGAGGCCTGAGCCAGCTCTGCATTCCTTAGAGTTTGAATATTTCTGTGTGTTCCTTTCAATCTGAGACAAACTGCTTGAGATCCAGAAGTCTCTGTTAAGGAGTTGCAACACAGTTGCTTAACCCTGTATTTGAGCTCATCATTCATTCACAAGCTTCTCCTCCCAGGGTGAACTTGGCACAAAATGTGCTGGTCCAGGGATTTCTCACCGCTCCCACTGTTCAAATACAGACTTTTCACACTGAAGCACTTGGCTGGTGTTGAGCTCTAGACTGCCACGAGTGTCACTGCACTTACTGGGATGCAAACATGCTTTTCTTCTAAAAGCAGAAATGAGGAGCTACCAAGCATTTAACACAAAATATCTGACCTGCATATATTTGTATACAATGAGCTGTCAGCAAAAGTCACCAAAAGTGGGCAATGTGATGTTGAACTGTTCTTTTTAGTGCATTTCAGTTGTTTTGAAGGAACTGCTGGTAAACCACTGTTGTGATATTTTACAACTATAACCAAGGCCCTGTAACAAAACCACGAAGCCTCCTGCTTTGAATGTTTTCCATTATTTGTTGAAGCATTATTCCTTATACAGCTGGAAGTAGGGAAGATAGGAAGTACATAAATAATGACATTAAGGCACAAAATCACAGAGCCACAGATTGGTACCTAGGGTTACACTGGTCTTAAGGATACATCATCAACAGAAGACAGTCCACAGGCCAGAGCTTAAAATCAGAACTTGAAGCACAAGTTGGTCACACTTCATGTTAAAAGTCCATTTGTAATGGTTTATAGAGGGTTAATATGTGGTTAATAGATTCTTTAACACATATTGTAAGCTCTTGTAGCTTTTGTGGTGATTATACATGGTTGCAGATGTTCCATGTACATCAGTAGAAAATGATGAAGAAGGTTATGAGTCACATTTGACCCTCCTATAAACAACCTATAATTATTTATTAAAACACCCACTAATCTTTTATGAACTTTTCACACACTATATATGGATTTCTTGTTTTCAGTGCTGACTATCTGTCATTTCTCAGAACACTCCACTTCCACTATTATGAAACCAAGATGACAAAATTTGAAGTAACGGACCTTATAAAAATACTAACCAAAGTTAAGGTTCTGTGGCATGACTTATACGAATCAACTTGAGCCACACAGTTCAGTCACTATCATGACTCTTTCTTACAACAAGCCTACATATTTATTTGTCACAGAAGAGTTCCATGAGATTTAGATTTTGTGAAATAAATTCACAATCCTGGTTAAAGGCTCACTGCCATATGTGGTATAAAATATCCACACAACAGTTGGTACCAACCCAGAAGTAAGAAAAATTACATCTCCCTTCTGTATATGGAACTGACAATTGCAAAGACAAAGGACCACATTTTCCTGGGAGATCTTTGCTTTCACCTGCAGACCATACTTTGTATACCCTGAGGAAATGCCTGGGTTCATTTCTAAGATAAGGAACGCAGAGTAAAATCCAGTGCTCCACTTTCCCAGCGCAATGGGATATGGTTGTGCTTTTACAACAGGATCATCCTGTCACTACTTGTGAGTATCAGACATATATTTAGATAAAGTCATCAAACATTCAGGGCTGAGGACACCTGGGATATATATAATCCCATCCTCTTTGTGTGGGATCTTGGTAGGTCTGCCAATCCCAACTAAAAATAATAAAAATATGAGCCGGGCCTCAGAATTATTTTTTTTTTTTTGCTTCAGTTTTTCTTTTTGAACTGCCTTATAAACCTATTAGTTTTTATCAATGAATAATCTAATTTTCCAAGTTTCCAGTCATATCTTCCAAGTATAGGAGCTAGAACCTTGCTTTACAAGTTTTTAAACGAAAGCTCAATTACTTCTGAATAAAACAGAAGTCTCAAGACTTGATAGGAAACCAAAAGAGGTGAAAATACTGTATTTTTTACCATTTCTGAACATAAAATTTCCCTCTCAATTAAACCAGATATTCTGTCTAGCAGGTAAATTTGAATTGTGCCCAACTCCAAAGAAATCCAGGGACCACACATTCTAGATTTTCTTGAGTCAAAGGAAGTTAATGTAATTTCTACAGATTCCTGTATGCCATCAAGATCCATCCTAGCATTTTCATCAGTTTTATTTTTGGTTCTAAGAAGGTCCAAGAAGAATACAAAAAAGGAAAATACGCTGAACTATTTTTATCTGAAATTAACTGATTTTGATTGAAAGACTGGGCAAAGTTCCAGCAGTGAAGTGTGTGTTTTATACAACCCAGACTGCTTTGCCCTTTCCTTCACATAATGCTAATGAGTAACAGAATAACTTGAAAATCTGAGCAGTGAGGTGTGCTATCGTTTGGGTTAGTCTATTCCAGTTTTAAGGAGGATTACAGATTGGGAACTACAGCTCTGCTGAGGTGTGGAGCTGCATTAATGGTTTTATATGTAATACTAAATCACTAGACCTGTTCCTGCCATTCTTAAGTATCAGACTGCATTTGATTCCCTTCTCAAACAATTAGACCAAGCATCTACAGTGCAGCAGAATAGAAAAGAGCAAAGGGGAGTCATAAGGTGTTCAGCAAGAAAATGCCTGTATCCTCTGCCTACACCATGTAAACAGCCTGATTTTTGCAAGCCATCCAAGAAGGAAATTAATGCTGAGTACATTTTTGATATCCTTATGAACCAAACGATATTTTTATCTCTTCAGAGGAAAGTAGTTAACACAATTGTTTGGAATAATTTTCCATGGAGATGCTATATTAAAAATGTATAATATTCTGGAGTAACCCTCCACAGATGACAGTGATTTTGACTTTAGAACAGGAAGGCTGCACAGTTAACTCTTCCAGAACAGTTATTCTCCGGTAGCTAAACTGGTATGTTTCCTTATGTGGAAACACTAATGGATTATCTTCAGATGATTAATCCTATTTATGCTTCTTTTATCCAAGGGAACAGTTTCATTCTCACTTAAAATTGATCTGAGTCCATGCTTCTGTCAAAAGGAGTGGTCCTTCTCATCCTTCAGTTGCACATGCCTACTACTTTTCTCTTGTAAACGTGTGTTTTTATGATTGCCCAGGGATCCAAAGGAAAGAAGAAAATTAATCCAAGAGTGAAAAGGGATAGTTTTCATCAGGATCAACACCTGATCATCTCTAAGATGCATGCTGGCAGAATAAAAGATATTGCAAGTGCAATAAAAGTGAGAATGTCCCATTTGGTATCTGTGTGAATTTGTATCAATTGAAAGTAATAATTGAAGTGAACTCTGGCATAATTTCTCTTTTCTTCTTTCCTTAAGATATGTCTTTCTTTTAAAATTATAACATAAAACATTATAAAAATTATAAAACATAAAAATTACAAAACAAACAATTTACATAAGAACATAGTATTCAAGTGACTTTTTCCTTTTTCTTTTCCCCACAGGTAAAAACTTTTTGCTACCAAGCTCAATTTTTATAAAATGCAAAGTTTGATTTATACATTAGGTCTAAAATATAGGTCATTTAATTTTGTTGGCAAGACAAATGATGACAGCTGGGTTACATAATGCCAATACTTTCATTTAGCAGGGGACACTTCCTGAGTGACTGGCTGCTGTCAGGGCTTCATGGTCTGTCAGCTAAAGAGAGCTTGAGGTGCCATGCCTGTAAAATGGTGTCAGGCAGGGAACATTCAGAGCACTTTACTTCAGGCTCCTGACTCAGGTGAGGAAGTAAGAAATTACTTTCTGGATCCTATCCATGCACTAGAGGGACAGTAGCTTCTCTGGAGTTCAGGCTTCATGAGGGTACTGTAAATGGCCTTAGAAACCTCTTGTTTTCACTTGTGACTCTACAGAGAAAGACTTGACTTAAAGGAAAAAAAAAATAAAGCTTGACTTTATCATGTTAATAAAAAGAATGAATGATGTATCTTAGACCTTATTGGAATGAGTTATATAGTCCCAGGTTTCACACTTGATTTGTTTGAAGAGACTGGGTGGAAATGCAATAAGACAGAGAGAGTGAAACTCGTAAATCATAGGAATTAAGGCTAAGGAGGAGAAGCTTTGCTTTTCAATTCCACAAGCTCTATAAAGGAAAACGGAATTTCCAGAAATCCAAGATCAAATCACCTTTGAACAAATTAATCATTTTATCAAGGAGTATTCTTCTCTAGTCTTTAACCCATGTGTCTCTATCAAAAGAAGACCACCAAGAGCACTGTACCAGTATTTTCTAACTTCTTGATATTGTTCTAGATCTTCAGGAATCTTGAGGTTACAACCATGAAAGTTCTTTTTACTTTTTCTTTTCTTTATTTTTTTTGTCTTGTGTTTTTTTTTATTAACTGAGAGATGGGAAAGGTTTTTATCCTTTTTTCACAGAGTGTGAAAGTGTATTGTATGAACATGAAACTCTATGATCCTGTAACATTTACACAAGAAAGATATCAGACAAAGGTTTAAGTATTCTTGAAATAATCCCATAAATATACCCCATATATTGAGATTTAAACAAGTATTAAGACCAGCTCATTACTTTCTTCACAGTCTTATTTGCTTTATTTTAGAAAATGTTAATTTTGCTGTTATGAGCAATAGCCTAGCACATGTGACAGCATTTTGTAAGTGTTCATTTTAAAAATACTTTTAGTAGAATGCATTAAAGGGAGTCTGTGTTTCTTTCCATCAGCACTGAGTTTCAGGGGTCTGTCAGACTCCACCTAGTTATAAGCAGTTGACCTGAAAGCCCTGAGCAAGCATGGACTCACACAGAATCCACATCCATTCCCATGTGCTTCCTGCATCTTCACAGTTGGCCTTGTAGCTGACACAGTGCGATAAACAGGAACTCAAACTCAGATTTGTTTTCCTGCTCTGCAGAAAATGCCCTTTAACTTTCTTTTCTCTTGCATTACACTGGCCCAACACCAAGCACTATCACAAAAACCTCAGATATAAATATACATTTAACCCATGTGCAGCTAAAAGGGGAAACTCATGGGTGCCAGCAGCGTTTGTATTTTGCATACAACCAGTTGCCTCAGGCCACTAGAGGCTACTGTAGGCTAGTAGTAATACTCAGTTTCCAGACTGTTCTGCCATATATTGTTTAAAAACAGAGGACATGGAAACAGGGAATAACACACTTAATATGATGAAGTAACTTGAAAAAAAGAAGAAAATTAAGTGCATCCATAATGAACATTTTTTCCCACACCAAAAGATTTCTGCCAAGAGTCCAAACAGTGGCATTAATTAAAAGCAGAAATTGGTTTTTACTACATAAATTAACCAGTCTTTGAATTACCTTACACTCAAGGTCTTAGAGAAAAATTTAGAATTTCTCTTTCCTTACCCTCAAAACCTCACAAATCATCCTGTCTTGTTCTCACACAAGTTTTTAAACAAACACAGTAGAAACAACCCACTGTTGCCGTAGGCTTTGATGAATCCTTTAAACCAAGGTAAATGATATTAGATTCGGATTAGAACGTGTCATGTCTATTTTATATTCTGTCTCATTTTCATAAAGATCATAGAGACTCAGGCCGATCTGCCCTTTATTTGCTTTACAATTTTTTTTTTCTCTGTTTTCCATCAGATGCAATAGCATGCCTTCTTAGTTACAAAGAAAAAGTGCATCTACATGGAGCAAACTTACCTGGACCTAGAGAAGTTACGTGCATTTCTAATACACAATGGCACCAGCATTCATTTCTGAGAGCTCAACAGTGTTTTATAGCAAAAAAGTAGTGAGAAAACACATCCAACACTTTGCATGGTTTATATTCTTGTCCTAAGATTTAGGGCATTTGACAAGTGAATAAAAAGCATGATATAAAAGTAATCATTAACAGCATTATGTAGAACTTTTTATGAACATATTTAACATTAGCTCCTAAGGGAGAATTTTAAAATGAGAGATGAGCTGCTGCTAAGGGAATTTAAAGGGCACAAGGTAAAAAAGGGATTAGGAACCCTAAAGCTAAAGAATTAATATCAAACTGTTGCTGCAAATTTACTTATTACTAAATTCTTAAAGAATTTGCTCAGATTTAATTACTAAAACAGTTCTAGAACATTAACCATACTCTACCTATTTTAAATGCTGATGATAGTGGTCACTCCAAACTCCTATTTTCTCCCTACATTGTGCTTGTACAGTAGCCAGCTCGACAGAGACCTACTCATGGGCCGAGCTTTTGAACACTAGCATCATGCAAGTGAATAATTCAGGAAAGATGATAGTGCAAGGGCACTAGTCCCAGGAAAATTGAGTCATGTTTTGCAAACTCTCAGGTCACTGGTCCAACTGACAGCAGTAACCAGGTTTTATTTGCAATATTTTTAAAATCTACCTGCTCTCAGTTAGCTGCTGTTTCAGAGGTTTCTAATTCCACTTGTTTCTCTGAAGCAAGTGTATTTTCCCCCCAAGATGGTTTTATCTTATCTTGTTTTAACCTCTGTTTTCCAAATAGGCTGTGTAGATAGCACTGCCAAAATAATCGTGATAGCCTACTTTAACCTATAGGGGTTATCAACACCGTAATATGGATCAGGAGAGAAACTGGACCACAACTTGTGCAGGGATTTATCACCGGTTGGGTCTACTTGCAAGGATGACTTCAGAGACAATCTCCATGCTGGCAGATTGCTGCTGGTGCAGGGCAGAGCAGACTCAGGCGGGCCGGGCCCGTGCCTGCTCTGCTGCAGCAGGCGCTGCCTTGGCCTCTGCCCGCCTTGGGCTGCAGCGGGGCACAGAGCAGAGGGCACAGGGCACAGGGCACAGGGCACAGGGCACAGGGCACAGAGCACAGAGCACAGAGCACAGGGCAGAGCGGTGTGCACGGCGCTGCTGGCAGCCGCTGTCCGCAGGAGCTCCGGGGACAGCGGGGGGCTGAGCTGTGCAGAACCCAAAGGGAAAATCAGAACGCGTGTCAGAGGTGTGGGAGGGGCTAAACAAAGGCTATCTCTCAATCTAAGTTATTGTGGGGGTCTCTCTGCTTTTACAGAGATGTTCCCAAGGTGTTAAAAGTCCTTTTCCCTGCCCAAGGTGAAGAAAAACGTGCAATCTTCGGTCTTCGGGTTTCTTATTATTGTTTATTGTAACTTATCTAGAACACTGTTCTCTCTGTCCCTGCCGAGGTCTTCACAGCCGAACAGTCTGAGGCAAAATCCCCGCCCGAAGGGCAGTGGTTATCTTTTATACTAAGAACTACGTATACTTTATTTACAATTATTTTCCAATACCTATCACCTATGTTAGACAATGTGCATTCTACCTAAACCAATCACCAAGTGCCACCACCACAGCAGAATCATGGAGGGGATGAAGAAGAAGGAAGAATCCCAAAAGCCATGCGGTTCCTCCATCTTGGCTTCAGCCACCCCCCTGTACTAAACCCAAAATTTACTTTTCCACCCTGTGACAATCTTATTATTAATCTATTTAAAGTTGTGAGACTTGTATTTTTTCTTTTAAAGCTGGCAATCTCTCCCAGGGACTAAAATCCAACCCACAGGTGTTTTGGGCTTGGTGCCAGGGCTTCAGAGCCCTCTGGGCCCCCGCCCAGGTCTCTGAGCCCCCAGAGCAGTCAAGGACAAGCTCTGGGTTCCCACAAGTTATGAGTTACACATGCTCTGATTAGGACAATAGTGAGTTGTCAGTCTCCAGGGCAAGAAAAGTAACCCTGGATTTTTGGATCCAGTAACTGGTTTTGAGTTATTCGTGAACAGTTATTTTAGAATGATTCAAGAGCATCGTGGGCTATAATGTCTGCTCCTATGAATAAAAAAACACCAAAGGAAAAGCAGCTGCATGACATTTTACTAGTAATGAGTTGGCTTTGAAACATCATTAACATAAATTACTGACACAAGTTTCATAATGGCTTTCTACGACTTGACACTACCTCAGAGCAAAGAAATGAACATAATGTTAATATATCTCATTCTTAGGGTATAATACTGGTAGTTTGCAACCCTTTTGGGCTCCCACTCCTGAAATTTTTGGTGAGCTATGCTGGGCTGGGCTGGCCAGATAATGTCTTAACTGCCAGTGCAGTTTTACACTTTTAGAATTGTATTACCAAGTAGACTGCCATTATTTTACACTAGTGTCTTCTGGAATAGGTAGAATTAGTAGTCTGTTTTCTTTTAAGCTAAGTTAATGAAAAAGAAATACACTAACACAATGAGACAGAATGATATGGGCACCAGGTCTGTAAGAAGAGTCAGGAACAGAACTTGAACTACTGAAATGTCTGTCCTGTGCCCAACACAAGGTATGCTGATGGAAAAAGCATTTTGAAAATTCCATTTTCCTTGTCCTGAATTAGTAAAACGATCCATGAAGGTTATTGTTATGAGGTAACACTCAGTCACAGACTAGAGAAGAATGAACTTTTTCTGTCTCCATCTGTGGCCAAGTTTGAGGTTTGCATTTTTTTCGTTCCAAGTTATACAAAATTCTGTTCTTCTCTGTAAAGAGTTTAGCAGGTGACTCCTTACAATTAACCTATTTAAAAGGGCATATACAATAGTCTGTGCTTTCTTGTGTGTTTCAGATAAAAAACTTTTCAGCAAAAATTGTGGGTTTTAATGCAAATTTATTCTTGTACAACTCCATTGTAATAGAGATAAGACATTCCTCCACAAGAAAAATAGGAGTTGCCCATTAGGGGAAAAGAAAAAGACATTGTCTTAAACAATAAACAAAGTATCTGGAAGGATTAAACCATTCAGAGAAACTCTCAAATGAAAAGTTGTCCTTCTGGAAGTTATTTTGTTAAATTTAAAACCAGATTATGTTGTCTCAAGTATTCTTGTTGCTATTGTTTTAAACACCAACTTCAAAGAGTATTAAATATAAGGTGGGTTTTTCACTTACTGAACATAAACTGTTCCTAGAAATTAGCAAGAAGATTGGGCTGAAGAGAAATGTAATTTAACATTATAGTGTAGTCCAGCATGAAACTGGAGGGGTTCTGTTTTGCTCATATGGCTTACAGAGAAAAGAATTCTATTCTGTGGCTCCCTTTTCCTTTATGCAAAGCTTACAGAATTTTCAATCCAGGAGAAGACAGAAGCATTTCATTCTACTCATTCTCTTCATAGCTTCTCTGGCAGGGTATTCCCGCACAAACATCACTTTCGAGTGAAGCTGATAGCACACAAGGAACATCTCACTGTCCTCAGCGAGCCCTAAGCATGGGCTGAAGCACTTTGACAAAGCTGGACAAGCTTAAGCACATGCCTAACCAATTATTCAAGTTTGGATAGACTCAAATGTAATCTCCTATAGCTCCCTGAACGCAAATTTGTAGTAAAGTTGAGAGAGAACATTCATACTATAAATAGAAAACAGATCTAACTCAAAAATTCAGTGACAGTTTAGCCTTTGGGGTGTTGTGTCAGGGTAATTATAACAGGCAAAACTGGAGAACTGCTGATGAAACTAATTTCTACTTCTTGTTGAACTTCAGTCTCAGAATATGATACCCTAGCCCTTGTTAGAATATATGCCTGTGGTAAGAAAATTATCAGTGTTGGCACTGGAGTTTTCAATTGATGATCACAGAAAGGATGGTAGTAATAACTCTGATTTCAAGCATCTTAATAACTGAATCTCATAATCTTATAATGATTCATTATAGGGCCTCAATAGGGAGGAAAAAAATCGAACTAAAACACCTTAATCATAAGTCATTCAAATGACAAATGTGAAACAGATTTAAAACTTGATATCTGTTTCTTATTGGTGTTATGTGAACAGTCTTCTAATCTGGGGAGGTTCCTGGTACAGTGGCTGTAACTGTGTCAGCCATGGACATTTTAATAACTGTAACTGCATAGTCAGCCATTAAGAACTGCTCATATTTTAAGAGGTGTCAAATGGGTTTGAGTGCCTCAGTATTCACAAAAAAGATGTTTCGCAAAACCACTAATAATTTTTAAAGTGCAGATGGATAATTATAACCCCTTTATAGTCAGTCATACTAATACAGTTAATAATTATATTATATTTATGCACACAAGATTATCCAAAAAGGTAGGTGAACTGATTTTTAGTGAGAGATAGGAGCTAGATATTTACATTTTGAAATTATTTCATTTTTATCCATATGTGTGTAACTTTAAGTGGCTATTTCAGAAATTATATCCATCATTTACAAAGAAATCTTTCAAGAAATCTTATCCATCATTACAAAATTTGATGACTCTTTAATCCCAGAGAGGACCAAGGAGTAAAGCTTTCAACTACATAACACAACAAAAGGAAAATAAAGAGTTTGTGGCACTCTTCCACATCCTAAACACATGGGAAAACAATCCTGCTGACAGGGTGGCTGTCAATTCCCTCTGGTTTTTCAATGTTATTCCCCTCTAGCCTCCTGCAACAGGTTTTCAGACTTCCCTGCTGCTAATTTTGGTCTCACTGCTGTCAGTTAGTGATTTCCACCTTGCTGCTATGTTAGTAATGAAAAAAAAGGCAAAACCCAACTTTAGGGAAGTTCACATGGCATTAAGGCCTATCACCTTTAAAAGTCAGTACTTCTCACCATGCAAGTGCTAACTATGTATATCCCCACAGCTAATATTTAGGATCTGAAAGGATAAAAGCTAACAGGGCTAAGAACCAACCTGTCTGTTATAACTTTCACTGACAAAATTCCATGTTTTCCTTAATTCTAAAGAAACAAATACTAATAAAATACAATGTGCCAGAATAGCATTAGAAGTGCAGTGGCATTAGTGCTCTTGTTTTTTATTAAAATCAGAGGAATGAAGAAACTGAAACTTCTTAAATATAATCCCCTAGTTAAGTCAAAAGTCACTGAGAGGCAAAGAATTTGAAATAACGTACTGTTGCAGCAGAAAAAACACATATTAATGATTTAAACCAACCCTTTGTTAACAGTGATACTTATTTCCATATTTGATGAACATAGAAGCACCATTAGTAACTTGTATGAACATTTTACTCTACATCATTAAGTTCCAGAGACAGTTTTCAACCTAACAGGAGTGAAACTTTAATCACAGTCAGCTGAGTTCAGCCCAATGCAGGAGGAACACTTCACAATTAATTCTCCTAGCCCAGACATAGATGCCTGGAAAATAGATTAAATAGGTCTGCTAAAACATTATTTGCCCTTATTAATGCTGAAGTTCTATATTACATATTCTCTAATCACCAATATTTCCCACAGACTAAATCAGATGATTAAAGTTCTTATATACTTTAAAAATTTTCATCTTAGTTCTTTATCCTAAATTAACTTCCTCAGACCAAACCTGTCCCTCTGGTTGCTGAGAAATTCACCATGCCCAAAATTTCTCCTACTCTAAAAACTTTGTTTACTTAGTCAGTTGTCAAGAATATATTTTATTACTTCCTGATTTCCTTCAAATAATAAATAGTAACTGCCCATATTCCTTTTTGAAATGTCATTATTGTTCTTATAAAATTTTTTTTAATCTAATTTTTGTGGACTATTGTTTTTTTCAGTCAATTTGTACTGTCTGATTTTCCATCATTTGTCCCCAGTAATCACATTGCTTAGCTTGATTCACTTGATTTATAGCTTTTAACATATTTTAATTGTATATAATTGATTTTCATGTCTTACTTATAATGAAAGTTATCCTCTATATATTGATCTCAAACCTCTGTTCTTCACTAGTTTTCTGCCTTAGTTCAAGGATTTGGGTTCTTTACAAAGGTCTTTTCTTGAACTGATGGCCTTGTTACTCCAAAAAAGGTTTAGCTATTTTTTTTTTCCCTTTGGAATGCAAATTCCTTGATAATTTTCAAGTTGCTTAGTGTTTGTTTAATGGATGGATTTGGTCTTTGGTACAGTCTTCCAAAACTTGGGAAGTCTGTGGTTTGCATAGATGGCTTGGAAAAAGTAGTGTGTCAGAAGAGTAACAAATTCCCCTGGGGGACGGAACCAAGTCTAACATGAGCTAGAGCAGTTCTGATGGTCATTTAAAGTACTTTGGGGTGCCAGGTGGCCTTAGAACAGCTTGGATATCAGAAATTACATGTTTGGATATCAGAAATTACATGAATGATTGACAGGAATATTTTCTACCATCCCCCCAGCTGTTCATAGTGCAGCTGATGCTCTTTTCCAAGGATTCTCTAAACTGAAGATGGTATCTCTGTTTCTATCTATTAACTCTGGGTACAGCCTAATTTTCAGGTATTAATATTTAAGATCATTCATTGAATACTTAAACTAAATATCGTTTTCAAAATCACAGATTCTGTATGAGATTCAGAACTGGGCCGTAGTCTCTGTTTTCTTAGTTGAAAGGCCCCCACTGTCTGCTTTCATTCAGAACTTGTCCTATTTGTCACAAATAAAATTTATCACCTTACTAAAGGTGATTTTGGATGCTGGCCGGATACAGCTCTTTATGAAACCTATCTTTTAGAAAGTCCATGGAGGACACAGGCTCGAAGGATTCCACAGCTGAATTCATGAAGGCAAATATACAAATCTTTTTCCTTGTTATTTCTCTTCCACTTGTTAATAAGCCCTCTTCCTGAATAATACCAAGAAGTTAATACAGAACATCCTTTTTCCTCTAATTAACCCTCCCTAATGCCTCTTATTCTAGGGTTTCTTTTTCAAAGCTTTTATTAAAAAGGAAATCTGTGACAAGTAGTATTTTCCAAAAGGAGTAGTTATTGCATACCCAAAGCAGTTGCAGGCAGCAACATTCAAACACACTGTGGCTATAATGTCCACTTGATTTCTGCACCTTTCCTCAAGGGCTCACTGTCTGCATGGCAAATAAGCAAGGTTTCTTGTGTTTTCATTTCACTTGTAGTTATAATAAAGAGGCAAAGGGCAAGCACTAACCTATCACAAGTGATATGATTACTGTGTAATTCCTGAGTTTCTAACAAACAGACTTTATATTTACTCTATTGAAATAAAAAAAAAGAGAATTATTTCAATAAACAAACATTAAAAAATGTATATAAAAAAACTGGTATAAAAGGAGCATATTCTCTCAGAATCACACTTGACGGATGCATTCCACAGTGAAATCAACATAACAAGTTTTTTGTTTTCTTTGTGTCTGTCATTTTACAGCTTTGACAAGTAAACATTGTTTAAGAAAAGAAATGGAAATATTGAGAGGTTTGGTTTGCCTATCAAGGCTGGAAAATCAGATTGACTAAAATAGGATGCAATCACAGACACTCCCTTGCATGTTGTCTGCACTCTAGGCCTTGGAAACGGCAGGAGCTGTTCTGATTAAATGTGTCACTTGTTCACTGAGAAAAATCATGCCTGTGAACACAAGGGCTACCCAGAGAGAGGCATAAGAATGTGGCAGCACAGCAGAGACAGTAAACTGAGCCAGCAGGGCCCACACAAAGGGAGATTTTACAAGTGGAGAATGAGTGAGGGAGCAGTTACACAACCTGGATTTGTGTACGGGCCCCAAAGGAAGTAAGAGAGACTGGAAAATAGCTTAGACACAGAAGGAAACCCAGCGTAGCCAGAAGCTGAAAGAAAGCTTTTATTGCACAGTGTTGGAATGGAAGATAATGCAAAATCTCAAAGTTGCATGGGGACAACCTTCTGGAGATTTAATAATACTTAAGAGGAAAAGGGGGGATGTGGGTTGGGGGAGTGGGTAACAATGCAGTAGGATAGCCCAGGGGTAGCCATGTGGGCTCCAGCAAAACACTTCTGGACTACTGGAACAGCCTGTTTAACAGCAGCTTGCTCCAGCCCTGGGGGATATACTTGTAATGTGTCACTGTTTGACACTGCAGCCTGTCAGGCACAAGGACACGAGTGCCTCCCTCCCTCTCCAGGCTTTTCTGGGGCTCTGACGTGGCTGTTCTCTCTGGCCTGGGTCGGCTCACTGTGACAGGAACTCTGACTGGTCAACGCCTACAAGGGCGTTCAGGCCTGTGCCTCTCCATCCTCTTTGGACACACCTATGTAGAGGAGGTGCAGTCGTGCATATGTCAGGCTCAAGTGGATGAAATAAATACTTCCTCATAAATTTATTTTATTTTGTGTTAAAATGCTCCCTGCCCTATCACAAGCCAGGTAGATGCACCAACACCAAAGAGAAGAGAACACTGGGAAGACACCAAAGTATTCAGTGGCATCAGCTCTGCAGCCAAATGCCTACCATTAACCATTCTCATCTGCCCCTCACTTCAACACTGAGAATTTTTTTGAACTCTACTTTCATAAAAATATGATGAGATGAAGTTAATTTTTAATTTCTGTGGACAAAACAAATAGGTCACACATTTTGTTCCTTTTGTATATTTTGTTATTATTTTTATGTTATTCTACAATGTAGTAATGTCACAAAATGCTTTATTACTGCTTTATTATTATAATGAAGGAAGATTTGGAAAATTGGTATTTCATACTGAAACTGTTATGCTTTTTCCAGACTCCAGGGGTTTGTTGTTTTGTTTTCTCTAATTAGTTCAGCATTTCCTTAATAAGCAGAATAATTTGTATTATAAACTAAAAATTAACATTAAAATATTTAATATCAAATAATATTTTTCTGAAAATTTATATTTTCATTAAAATTTGTATTTATTTATCCAAATTGAAACTTTGGAATGGTGCTATTTCTTGTAGAATTAAATGCTGATATTTTGGTTAGCTTTACACTTCCATTTATTGAAGAATGTCACAGTAACTTACTGGTGCAGTCACTGACACAGAGGAGTGACATCCACTCGAATGTGAGTTTTGTGCCACTCCCTGCAAAGCGTGCTGGCTGTTTCAGCTCAGCTCATGTGTATGTCCATAATTGTAACATTGCAGGTCCCTGGTTTCAATTCATGTCAAGTGCCAGGGGTCAGATCTGCACTTGTAGCAAGGGAGGCGGAAAGTGACACCTGGCTCATGCCTCTAACTTGGATTTCAGAATGAGAGTGAACAGCTGGTAAATCTACTGGTTTTTCTTAATATGGCATCATCTAGGCTTTCTAAAAATGTGGTATGATGTGTGGGTCAGGTTTTTTTCTTTACTATTTCTACTACCAAATTGCTTTTGTACAGATTTCCATATTCTAGACTGTGTTAATTATGCATTACATAGTTTCTGTGAGCAATTCCTGGTAGCTCAGTCGCTGTTCATTTTGACTTGACATATGGGTCACAAGCATCCTTGATTAAGTAACCATGTCAGTAAGCATCAGCTACTCAGAATAAATATGATTCTGAATTAGGAATTCACCCTCCATCTTCTGTGACACTTCTTTCAAAACTGTAGAAACAATAAAGGCACTTGTTCCAGAAAGTGAATACTGGAAAATCCTTGAAAGCTGAAATTTCTAATAGTGAAACAAACAAGCAGCCAAGAAAAACAATGAAGTATTCCTACCACACTGTGTTCATGCCACTCCCGTGCTTATAAACATTTGTCTTGAGTACAGAATTCTAACTTTTGTTCCATAAAAATGTCAGATTCTGAATGGGTTTTCCTATACGAAACAAGATTTAGGGGCAAAATATTGGAATAATGAGAATATCTGACATGTGAAAAAAGTCTAAATGGCATGTCACAAATTTTTATATGTCATGCTGCATTTCAAAATATTTGGGATGATTACTGACAGCCTTTAAGATTTTTGCCTTTTTTTTTTAACTTGTAAAGAGTTTCTAATGGCTCATTCACTTATCACAGCCTTTATTTGGTTTTTACTACAAACAATAAGGTCGCAGAGCTACATGATAAAAGAATGATATAAATAAACAGATGTGCCAAGGCAAGACAAAAAGAGCGGTGTTCAAGAAGAGAATGGTGGCGCTGTGTACGTGGATGACCCTGGGCTTGGTGAGGCACAAAGGTGACAGCAACCCTCCCCTTGCTGCATGGAACGCTGACTGGAATTGACCCTGATCCAAGATTAGCAGTCAGGCGTGTCATTGGAAACTTTTACATAACCATATGACAGATGTCACAGAGCATACACGGGATGAATGCATCCTAAGAGTCAGGATAAGCTGCACTTAAAACTGATGTGCAGTCCTTATGCTTCCTGGGATTAAATGAGACGGGTTGCAGGGTGTGCTCAGTCGTTGCAGCATACATTTGAACAGATTCTCTGATCTTCTCCTTTCAAGCAATTTAGCACCAGTGCTCTTATTGTATGTACTTTCAACTGGGGGAAAACCAGTTGAAAGGTTTTCCAGATTTTAAGATTTATTTTTTTTTGCTTGATTTACTTTGATTGTTTTTGCCACAGAACACCACTGTATCAGGGAATCAGTCACCTGCAATAAAATATTGCCATCTCCAGGAAGCAGTTATTCTGTACCTGTAAGGCTGCACCTTGCATTCTAAAAATCTCCCAAAAAATCTGATAGATTTAGCACCATAAAAAAGTAATTATATAGGTAAGATCCCAGAATTATATTCTATAGAAATGTCATAAGAAATGCTTGTTTATCTTTTACAAATTAGGATTGTTTTATAATTTATGCAAAATTACGATATTTTCTACAGGAACTCCAAATATAAAATTTGTGAATGAGATTAGGATTAATGTAGAATCAGCTTCAAGGTAGAATTTGAAGCTCTCTCTTGCTTTTACCCCCTGTAAATATCAAACTGATCAAGAACCTTATTTAATTTAAAAGTATAAATATAAAATATAAAATTTAATGTCCCATCTTTTGAATAGCCAGTGATTTAACCTACGTTACCACTCAGATTTCTCAGATTTCTTGTTGGAGAAAACTTCTGTCATTCACAGTAGGAACAGATAAGAACAGACCGTGACAATACAGTAGCAGAGAACTGGCTGCTCATAGAAGTAGTGTTTAAGAACCACAGAAGTTGTGCATATGAAGTTTTAGACTTGTCTTAGTCTAGTACTTTTACTACTTTGTGTCATATCAGTGAGAGTTTTAAATCAAATTTTGCATTTCACAAGTGAATAGTGGCCTTTTTAACTTTGCAAGAAAAGTGAGACTTATGCCATTTAAACAGCTCACAATATAGTGTTAACTAAAATTTCCATATTTGTATTCCAAGTAGACTCTTTCCAACGTCTAGTAACAGACATATAATAATAATAAGGACAAATGGAGAACTGTACAAGGAGTCCAATCCTTGTACAAAACAAGTATTTGCTATTTAAAATACATGGACTTATGCCAGTACAAAACTGATTTCTCAAGGACTGCATCAACTCAACCACCTACTTGGCAAATGGAATTGTAATCATATAATAAAACCATGAACAAAGTTTTGTGATATACCCTCAGCATAAGAATTATAATTTCTTCTCTGGAAACAAAAAATTTGAATTGCTACTGCTATTCCTCTTGGTAAAGGAGATGTGACATGCAATATGCAGTACAAGAAAGAGCTAAGCTTCCACCAGCACAGTCCCAGCTCAATCAGCCCTGCTGACCAAATCAGGGAACAGAAAACTTGGAGTGCTGACAACTGCAACTTTGATGGCCTAGGAAGGAAGGAGAGGGAATCCCTTATGAAGTCTCTCAGAAAAGGTTTGTGTGAATGAAAAAAGCACCTTAGAATCAGCCATCTACCCTTCCATCCACACAACCTCATCACAAGTTAGGGAGCAGATGTCTCTGCAGCATCCTCCATTGAATGAACAAGTGAAGATCCATAGTCTGTTTTATATTTCTAAATCACTTGTTTGATAGTACTGACTGATCCCTCAGACTAATCTAGAGTCCTTGGATGAGAATTTCAATTACAAGGAGAACAAAATGTAAACAGAACTTGAGATATCTCTTAAACTATTTAAGTATAATGTAACATTACAAAGCATAAAAGCATCAACTATCTTTCACTGACAAATCAATTTTCAACAAAGAAAATAAACCTCTTTAAAGCTGTAAACAATGTCTTTCCTTTGATATGATAGAAACCCCCAATTTCCAAGCCTTGGAAACTTGGAGTAAGTCCCAGAAGTTGTCCCACTGATAGGTTTTTAAGACTCCCAAAGATTCAGACCCATGCAAACCCTTGGAAAACAACGAGTAAAATTTCTGTAACCTTCATGCAGGGGGCATATGGATTTCACTGTGTGAAAATCTAAATTTTACAGAAAGAGAGGTACAGAGTTAGGCTAAATAAATGCTCCCATTCAGGCACTGAGATCTCAGTGGTTACAATGAAAGTAATAAAACACACATAGACAGGTAGGATTATAACAAACAAACATGTTTTTCTTATCCTAGAAGATACAGATTTAACATGGACTGAAATACCAGAGGTTTTCAAATTCTGGCCAGGCCTTGTGCTTGCAGTTCTCTGGGTTACTGCAGACAGAACATATTTCTTCACTTACACTCCTGTTACCATCAGTGGTTATAGTTTATAATCAGCAATACCTACTGCAGATAACAGGTCTAAAATAATCAGCAAAAACACATAAATTTTCATCACTCTTCCAACAACTATAATTATAAACAGAGCTGGTCCTAAGTTTGTTCAGAGCTGAAACTAACCTTGTATTATTTGCACTTTTCCGTCCCCATGTGCTACATCAGGAAGCTTCAAACTTGACTTTTAGCCCTCCCATCTCACTCATACAGATGCTGAGCAGCCTGTAGCTCTCTCATTACCACTCCCCCATGCTTACATGTCCTCTGTCACACAGCAGGAGACAGACTGAATTGTTGCACAGGTCCCAAACAGCAGCCTCATTTCAGGCAATCCTGCATTTGGCAAATGATGTTTGTTAGGCTTGCAGGCTGTAACAATATCTAGAGCCTCAAATGCCCTTGAGAAACACCGAAGAGAAACTATCTTCTTGTGAAACTGATATTACATGAAAATAAGCATGAGTGGGTGATTTGAAATCCAAAGTTCTACTATCTGCCTCAGTGGAGCTGGATTTCAACAACAGCCTATGAATGTAAATTTCCTAAACTGTAATATTCCCAGGCTGTATGATCTCCCTCTCTGCAGACACTCATGGTGGAGGCAAAACAACACTGAATCACTCAGGGCTCTTCCTTCTTTACCAAACATATGCACATATCTCCCTGTGAGCCTTCCCCAAAAAGGGAGGGAAGAACTCACTGTTGTGGATGTGGCCTTACACACATAACTCCTCAGTGCTTTGGTGATTGAGGATACTCAAGCTCTGCTCCTCCTGGACTGTCATATGTCCCTTGACTTGATGTCATGACAGTTACAGGAGCTGCATGACATCCTTTGTGCCTTCACAGACTTTTGTCCTGTACTGCACAGAACCATGCAAGGCCACACAAACAGCTGCAAGGAGCTGCTTTTGAACTTTGCCTTAGAAATCCTTGTTATTCAGTGAGAACATGAGGCTGTCTAGATCTCCTCATTTCACTATAGATTTGCCTCCCAAACGAGACAAGGGCCTCATAAGGAAGGTCTCTAGGACCTTGAGAGAGAAAGGAAGATTTTAACGTACTGATCTGAATGCCAAAATCCAGAGAGGTAGATTTGCTTCCTTATCTGTGATGATAAAGATTAGATGAAACGAACTTGCCTCTGAATCTCTTATATATTTTAAGGCACTTACCCCTCAGTCTTCATCTGGATTACTATTCCCAACAGAGTGTTGTGGAACTATTCAGATGAAATACTTGAAAGTGTAGAATTGGCAATTTTATATTGTCAGTTATGAAACTTTTATTTAGGGTCTACCTTTTATTAACCTCCAGGGATCTCCTATTGTCCCTAATGACATTATACTGCATCAAAATTAAGCCAAAGCTTTTTACTGGGAGCTGTGCTATTTCTCATGACTTGGTAGTGCTAATGTTTAAATTCTAAGTCCTCTTACTGCTGATTAAAGCTCCAAAGACCACAGGAAAATTTCTGCTTCACAGCTAGAAAAGAAGAAATTCAGCACAGTTTGTACCGAAGAGATCGCTTGAAGAATGTACGTAAGGTTACTGCATTAATGAATAAAGCAAAGCATTATCATTTTTAATAGGAATTAAACAGCTAGAGGGAGAAGTAGGGCAATGCTGTGATCAGTGCAAAGCAAAACAATCTAACCATTTTAATTAACTGTATTTTAATAGCTTTAGTTATAATTGAATAAATTAAATACCAAGGGAAATAGTTAAATCTCCTAAAAGCCTTCTTTTTATTTACATTTTAAATACAGTTCATGGAGAAGGGATGGCACTGTGAAGGCTTAAAATAAATGGGTGGGGAAAACCTTACTAATTTCTGCAGCTGCTGGACCAACAGGAAATATTTATGGGATCTTAGTCATTTTTCTCTGCAGGAGCTCCAGTCCAAACCCTAATATATTTTCTGCTTTTCTCTCCACTTCCTCAAAACATTACACAGTCCCTGGTGCTTCTACCCTTGACTGTTTTAACCATAAAATGCACAGAATGATAAATGTGAAGCAAAGACCTTCTAATCTAATTTTTTTAAGTAGGCATTGGTGAAGAGGATCACTGCAGAAAATAAAACTATTGATCAATGAGGAGTTTCACTTAGATTTAGACAGAATAAAGATATTTAGACAGAATAATCTGACACACACATTTGTCTTATATAAAAAAACCCAATACCAGTCATAAACAGAGCCCTTCCCTACTGTACTTTTCATGTTGCCTGTAAGGACAATCATTGACTTCCGTGCTGTTTTCAGAGTCAATCTGTTGTGAGGCTTGTGCTTCCTCTCACACAGACTTTACCCCTTCCTGGTTTCCCTGATTCTGTTCCACCACAGCAGTTCAAATGTGAGGGCAGGATTCCAGCCCTGTCTGTCACTCCACCAGGTCTGAGGTGCACCCTGCCATGCACTGAGCCCACTGCCCTGCCTGCCACAGCGCCCAAAAATGCCAAACCTGCCTTTGCAGGGCAAGCACACAGTATATCTCTCTGGGATACAATCTTCTGGCACTCAGTGATTTTTGCAGTTTTGAGACTTTCCCAGCTAGAGGAAATTCTTCTGGTTTTGAATAACACAAAACAGAGTTTCCTTCCCGTAGTATCTCTACACGAATTTTTTAAATGGTGTGAACTTTTCATGTCCAAAGTATGCCATGGTGAAACCTCTCTGCCATGCATCACATTCTGCTGTTTTGACCCTGCCATTTCTCAAGACCAATTACTTCTTCTCTTAAAGTTACAGTAAAGGATAATTTTCCAGTCACTTCCGCTTGCTGGCTGGGATTTAAGAGACCTCTGTTGTATTTCCCCTCACTGGTTTATTTTCCCAACTGAAGAAACCTAGTCTATTTAATCTTTTTTATTTAAAATTCTTCCAAACTTTTGATGGGTCCTTTCACACACCTCCACCTCTCTAAATTTCCTAAAACCTTTTCAAAAACAGAGAAACTGTAAATGAAGACAGTATTCTCTTCACACATTTTTACCTTCAGCAAAAGATTATTTCTGATTTTCTTCCCCTTTTTCTCTTTTTTTAGATTTTAAGTAAAATGTGGAATGTATTATGGATGTACAGCTTTTCACAAAGGATAGAGCAAAAGTGTCAGTAACTCTTATACCTGGAAATAGTTAAAAAAATATATAAATTAAAATATCTGTACACTCTTCATGAAAATATGTAGATCCAAACAGAACTAAGTGAGAGCTCTTACTATTTTTTACCAGGTGCTAATAATGACAATATTAACTGAATTACATTTCTTTGGAATAATGTGGTTTTTAATGGAATTATTTGCAAAGTGTTCAAAAATCCTGATCCAAAAGCCAGCCTGTAAATTTTGATAGGCTCAGATTTCTAATTTTGACTCAACTGTTTCTGGAAATATAAAGACAATGCTATTGAATCTCAGTTTTATTGTTTTTCTGGGAGTCTGAAGTGCATTAGGTGCCTCACAGGCGAGGAAAGAGACTGGAGTCAGTCTCAAAATGCTTCCAACCTAAACATACAAATTCGATTAAGAGTTTGGAGGGTGGATCCAATGCAAAAACAAGATGACCAGTCTGGTGTGGCTGATATTTTTAATTAGGGGATATTTGGCAATACCATAATTTCTAACATTCACTTTTCTAGACATTCTCACATGTTTGATTCCTAAAGACCTTAACCCCTCACAACCAAGGTTAACATTTTGCTCAGTTTTAGCTTTCCTTATTACTGGAAAAGTCAAGACACACCTGCTTTCTGTAGCATGCAGCACATTTGAGTAAAACCAGGATTCTTTTGTTGCTATGGATGGCAAGCTGAAGAATTCCACAAGTAGGAATTCTGACCAGATTCCAGAGGATGTTTGATTGTCCCAGTGTACAGAGCAATGTGAACATCTAATCTAAATTGCATCTTACATCTTCCTATTATGGAAGTACAAAATAAGAAAAACTGCAACAGACATCCAAAGTTTCAGTTCTGGTTTGGATTTCTCACTGATTTGGCTGGAAAAATTTACTGTTTTTTACGAAATATATGAAAGTTTAAAAACCCAACTGAGCTTTTGGACAACTGGTTGCAAGACTGTCTATTGACTCAAAAGCATGTAGAGTTAAGTTTCTGTATTATTCAACATAGGATATAATGAAAATTCTGAGCTTCCTAACATTAGCTTCCTAAATAATAATAAATAACAGAATAATTAAAACAAAACAAACTTTTATTAAGCCATAAAGAATTGTCATTTCTACATTTTTGTAATAGTTCAAGAGAACCTCTTGCTATTTCTCATTCATGTTTAACAAGAAATATTTTATGCAATGATTCTGGATTCCACTTGGCAACAATGCACTTACACTATTTATTTTTGAATCCTGAATTCTTTCAGAATATATTTTTCTTGGTATTTTACTTCCAAGTCAGGCTTTGTTTCTGAAAGTTAGAAAGAGATGGCTGAGAGTAGAGAATTATGATAACATCATATATGAGGGAAAAAACTCCATCCATCTAAGATCAAGTCCTTTCCATAGCTGGAAAGCACCAGGAAGAGAATGGTGTTGAGTTGATCTCTGGATGGGGAACATTCACACTCATAAAACATGTTGGTTTTATTGTAGTAAGGAGAAGAGAACATGAAAAATGGCAGCAGGAAGAAATTCCAGGTTCTGGAAGTGAAAAAGAAGAGAGGAGGAAGTCTTGAATTTCCAAAAATTGTCTTACATTTGTAGTAATAATAATAATAATGATAGTAATAATAGCCAATGAGTAAATTGAGGCAAGAAAAAGATAACATCACTCTATTTTATAGCGTCTGCCTATGTATATCAACATTATTTTGACCGATAACCTGTGCAAATCCCAACACACAGACGGAGGACAAGGCTGCCTCCGCATTTGGGACTTTAGGAAAATACATGTTGGTGCTGCTGAGGAATATGGAAAATGAAAGGTCAGCAGGAATCCTGAGGGCCAAGGTTTTTAAAAGATGTAACCCATATCTCAATCAGACCATGACATTTTACCAATTACATTCTTTATATAAAGACACAATCAGAATTTTTAACATGGATACCATAGATCCCTGACCCACTACTAGATCAAAATCGTTCAATCTCCTTCCCTTCCCTCAAATTTCTTTGGATATCAACCAACACACTTATTAGGGATCTGATCTAATCCCCAATGACACATCTGGTGTGGGTGGCATTCATTAGACTATGCTCTCCAATAAATGATCTGATGAGGTTCTGACAAAATAAATGCTTATTTTCCTTATCAGTCACTTACTCCTTGCCACTTTAAATGCACATCCTCCCAGGTATGGCTCCAATCCAAA
The DNA here is from genome assembly GCA_013397295.1 of Polioptila caerulea. NCBI lineage: Eukaryota > Metazoa > Chordata > Aves > Passeriformes > Certhiidae > Polioptila > Polioptila caerulea. Next base: position 242,938 of record VYXF01012569.1, read on the forward strand.
GTGACATCTGAATTACAGTCAAGCGTGATGCCAGATTTCAGTTGATAACACAAAGTGCACATGTAAAAGTGGAAGACAGACACAGCTATTTACAATATAGAAACAGCCTCAGAGGTGAGGGCAACCAAAAGAGGAGAGTGCAACTAATTACTTAACTGGAGAGTTGGCAAGAAAAAGACCAGAAGAGAAAAAGGATAAAGAATAAATAGCAGCAGTTTGAAAAGCCTAGCTATGAACATTTTAAGAGAGTCTCATCTATCAGTGGGAACAAAGAACAGAAAGAGAGTGGTAAGAGCTAACTGGCTTCATTACTGGACTGTCCAGCAATCTGTTAGCAACATGTATAGCTGATTTCATGCAAAGCCTACATCTGTCTTTCTGAAGCTTGTCAGTAACCAGAAAAGTGATGCAAAGAAAGGATTATCAGGCTGTGTGCTTGTAGATCTGTGGTTACCATTAGTAGGAAAACCTGGACATGCTGAAAATAACTATATGATTCTTTTTGACATGAAACTAAAAGTAATGAAAGAATGTTTACAGTATGACTCCTTCTCACAAGGCAAAAAATGATGATCTAAGCTGTGTGACAGATGTCAAGAAAACTGATGTGTGGTTTAGGAAGATGCTTTTAACGACATGCTTGCAGCAGTTGGAAACAAACTGTCAGACTAATAGCAATTCATTTTACTGCAGACCAGCCCAAGGAGATGGAAGTTCTGCCTTGGAAAATACTAAGGGGAGAAAGATTTGCCTTACTGCAAGCAAACAAATAACTTTCCTAACATGAGAGCAAAATTTTCAGAGTCAAAGTTTTCCTTTTTATTATATTCAGTGTTCAGGGTGCAGTGGTACATGTTAAACTATCAGTCAAATGCTTTGGACCATGGTATTTTACTCTCCAGTGATAGCCATGCCCTGCCACTATGCTTCAAATTCCTCAGTGAGTGGAAGGTAATACTAGATCCTACAGTTTAGAAACCAAGGCATAGAGAGACTAAAGGGCTTGCCAAGGTCATACACCAATTGAGCCCAGTCTCCTGAGTCTCATTCAATGCCCTGATTACAAGCTCTGTTTCCCTTTGTAGTGAAGCAGGAGATTTACCTGGTGTGCTGTTGTGTTTGAGGTAAGAAACCCCACAGGGTTTCTTAGAATGTAGGCTGAAAATGCGGCAGAGAAGAAAGCAGAGGAGAAGGAGGATTGTACTCAGTTCCTTCACGACCCAGAGTGCTGTGCCAAGAGGAACTACTAAGGCACTTAAGGGCCAAAAATTAAGTAGAACTTTGGGAATCTTTAGAGAATATTCACAACATGGCAGTAGTTGGACCATATAACTCTCTGATGTAGTGTGAGAGCTGAGATCTTTCTTCAGATTTTAACTTCTCTATTTTTAATAAGTTAAACTTGATACCATGGTTAGCAGACTAGAACTCCCAATCCTTAGTTAATTCTTCAAATTCATATTTTTCTCTCTGTTCCAGATGCAGTTGGTGTTTTACTTGGTTTTCTTTCCTACTTGNAGTAGTTGGACCATATAACTCTCTGATGTGAGAGTTATAACTCTCTCATGTGCATGTACATGTAGCTCACACTCTGATGTAGTGTGAGACCTGAGATCTTTCTTCAGATTTTAACTTCTCTATTTTTAATAAGTTAAACTTGATACCATGGTTAGCAGACTAGAACTCCCAATCCTTAGTTAATTCTTCAAATTCATATTTTTCTCTCTGTTCCAGATGCAGTTGGTGTTTTACTTGGTTTTCTTTCCTACTTGATAATTTAACACCACAGCACCATCTTAAATGGATAGTAACACTTCAGAGAGAGCTGACTTCCCCAGAAAGGTTGGCAGTAACACACAGTCCTTGGAGATGGAAACAATTATTTAAATCTATTGTTGTCTTCAAAAGAAAACCAGTGCATGATTTCAGTAGAGCCTTTTGCATCAGTTTTATTCTTATGTCTCTTCTCACCTAATATTTCAGGATCTTCATTTTCCTTCAAAAGAAAAGTTTCCCTTCTTTTCTCACAAAATATTTTCTTATTTCTTAGCAGATGGTGGACGATCCATACAGATCAACTCCCTCTTATGGTGATCTCTGCACAGACTCTTCCATAAAGGCAATTAAACAGATCTTGAGAGCAAAAGGTTATTCAAGGCAAACAACTAATGGAAATCAACAGTGAAAGAAATAGGACTTGAAATATCTCAACTTAACAAGAAGTTACAGATACAGATGTTAGAAACAGGTAGTCAGTAGATTTGTATTGTAGACCTGCGATTATCTGGAATGCAGTTTTCTCCTCATATCCTCTTCTTTTTTTTCTCTTTTAATTTCTTTTTTTGAAAGAGGATACATTTTAACAATGCATATTTTACAAAGAATATCTTCTTCATTGTATTTTTTTTTCTTATTAAAAGGACTACTTTAGCTTGGAGGAAGTAAATATAAGCTCTATGCCTAAATCTGCATTTTAATGGCATTCTTTGTATCACTAATGTGTCTCTGATCATAGTTATGATCTATTATTATGTATCACTGAAAGTTCATTATTTTAATGTATAAAACATGGATTAAAATGTAACAGAAAGTGACCACAAAGTAACAAATCAAGTCAAACTGGACTAAATTTTAGTGCAAACAGCATAAAAATAAATCCTTTGAAAATTAAAACCTACTTTCTTACTTAGCTTTGGGGTTTATTTTTGCTCATTGTAATTTCTGTGCAGTGAACATTTGGGGCAAAATTCATTTCGTAATAAGTTTAAGTAATGTATATTTGCAATCAGAAAATGCTAATCAGAATGACTTCTACTATTTAAGAAATGGAGTACTTCTAGCTGGCTATCATTTCAGACATAACATTTTCTTGACCACAGGCAAAATATCTCATTTATAGATTGCAGTAAGTGGAGGGTGAATCCTGTGGCCATAGTAGAAGATGCAAGTTACAGAGTTCAAGGTCGTATTCCAAGCTGTGTCTTACCATTCACAGGTGAAAATCAACAAGTCACAAGCTCACATATCTAAGGATTAGAATTAATTACCATTATAAGGTGGAATTTTCTGGACTGGAGCACGAAAAGTAGATATTGCATATTTTAAATAGGTCTCACGGTATCTGGGAATTACTTGATGCTGCATTTTTATGAAAAAGGTAAATATGCCTGGAATATGCTAGTTTAAGTCTTTCCAGAAGAACTGAGAAAGTATAAATTACATTGTGCAAAGTATAAAGCATAGGTAGACATTACTCTGCTTTGCTGCATCATCCATGTTCAAGGAAGATTAATTTGCATAAAAAAAGTATGCAGAAAAGTTTTAGTGTGACTAGGAAGTGACATGAAAATAGCCTTCCCAGGAAGTTGAAGAGAGATGAGATTGTTTATTTATTTGAAAATTAATATCCATACGATTATGGTCCATCAAAGACATTAACTTGATCAAGAGCTGAGCTTTCCCAGCTCTGGTTCACAGCTGGTGTAAGAACAAACAACAGCAAACTAGACAGAAAAGTCTGGACAGAAAGATGTTTCAGCCACTAGAGAAATGAAGATTTCTAATGCAGCAAAAAAACTGGTTTAAAGATGGAGTTTAGTAGGAGTTTATACTGCTGCTGTTTTAGTGGCAGAGTGGATTTGATGACCCAGAAGTTCTGTTCCTGCCAATGCTACAATTTCTCTGTAAAATCACCTCAAGTCCTGAAATCAGGCTAATGTTCTGCTGTTTCCTCTGAGTAAAACAGTCACCAACATTTGAGAAGTGTTCAGATCCTTCAGTGTTGGCTACTATAATCATATCCTACCTCGTTAAATCAAAACACAGGTTTGCAATAACTCAGCAACACAGAAAAATGGTTACACTATTTATTAGGCATTGTATTTAATTCAGACAGATTTTCTAATTCTGAATGGTCTACCAATACACAGATATTCACTAAACTCATTATGGCAGTATATTGCCATTTAATAGGGTTAGGGAAAATTTGTAATGTAATATGGACTTGACTTTGTCAGTACTTCATCACCTTGGGCAGATATACATGAGATATAACTTCTAGAATACTCATTATCGCACAAAACCCTCAATGTCACAACTAAGAATTGAAATTTTACTCTCAAATAGGTTTGTAAGGATTTTTTCTAGTATAAAAATGGCTGAAGTCAATAGGAAGACTCCAAAACTCCATAGGATTCAAAACAATACATGGATGAGCTTTTATTAATATTATTTTTCCTTTCTTGTTTTTTTTTTTTTTTTACCACAAGTAGAGAGCTATTAACATACGTTCCATTACTCTAGCTGGAATACTGAGGCAAGACACAGTGATACGCAGTTTTGAGAGGGATTATTATTTGATGGAATTGTTCTACATTGTTTGCGTTAAGCTTTCAGTTGAAGCTTGCAGATTTAATTTATGGAAAATGCCTAGAGTGTTTGACAGATGCTATAAAATCAAAATGAAATAATTAACTTGTAATGAGAATAATAGGTCTAAGGACAAAGGCATGAAGACAACAACAAAGTGATTCAAGGTGGGTGAGCAGGGAAAGCAGTGGGCTCCATCTAGTTTTCAAATGACTGAAGAGTGGACTCATTGCAAAAAAATTCTAAAAGCAAAGAAAATGTGTTACAGAGTGAGGTAGAATGTGGAGGTTCAAATGTTTAGTTGGCTAAACATCAAAAAACCTGACCATGGGTGAAGATTTACCTCTGGAACAGTTAGAGCCAAAAATGACTCACCTGATAGGTTCAAATGAAGACAGGAAGCCTTGAACAAGCACAAGTTAAAATAAACAAATTACTTAACTGACTATGCCAAAACATGTAAAGCACAATGGTCTGTGAAATACAAAAGGTGAGATTCTAAAGTAATACTAGAAGGGAGCACTGTAATCACTTCTTGTGTAAAACAGATATTGTGGCAATCAGACAACTGACAGATTAAGGTACTAATAAATCAGTCTGTGACCTGCCCAATTTATGTGTCTCTCGAAATGTAGGACTGCCCTTCTAACAGGATCTGGGCATTCATTAAGATGTGTAACTGAGTAATGTTTCTCCTTCACCCTACATCACAAACAGACCCATGCCTGTTTGATGGCCCCAGTAAACTCAAACAGGAGGTGAAATGCTGACGCAGTCAGCATGGCAGATATTTCAGTTTCTTCACAATAACCTCAAGGCAGAGCTTGAAGACAATGTAGTGGAATTTGTTAAATAATATAAAATGACAGGGAGGCTACCATCACACAGCAATTGTACCCTGGGGTTCTCAAGAGGCATGAGGCAGAACCAAATGCCTCCCTGACCCCTGCGGGCACGATTATTTTGTAATAACCCTGCCCGCACCCTGCAGCTGCTGTTTGCCTTATAAAATATATTTCATTGTCCTGTGGTGAAGGAAGAAATTGTCATTCTTTACTAATTAAAAACACAAAAGGTGGCAGTTAAGCTGGTAATTAACAGCTGTAGTAGACCTAACATTTAAAAAGACTAGTCCAGTAAAGCCTACTGGCCCTTCTACCTCAGATGGTTCTGAGACATCAGTGTCTGTTATCTCCCAGTAACTTATGAGATTAATCTTAGCCTGGTCTTCTAAATTTAGGCCTTGTGCCTTTCTGGGGTGCTCTGTGGTTCTTTTCAATAAAAGGCCCCTTTACGCCTTAGAAAGAAATTTAAAAAAAAATAATTAAAATACCTGTTTCATTGTATGCTTAAAACATGGAAGGATAAATCTCTATAGTTCAAGAATAAAAAAATAAAATCATTACAAGGAAGAGAGACAAAATGCTCTCAAGTGCTTCCTTGGTTTCATAGGTAGATTCTCTCCTCTGGAAACATTACCATTCCCTTGCTGTTTCACAAAGTTCAGTACGGGAATGTCGACATGAACAAGGACCAGCTACAAACGCTCTTAGGCAATCAATAGCTTGCACCTGGGCTGTGCAAGGAGGAGCTGCTTCTTTTACATCAGTGATTTAGTAACTTCTGTGATTTGCGTGGCTCCCCTTGACCCTTTTGTCTGCTTATTCAATTTGTTTGTAAAAAGTATTCTATTAGATGCTGATTTCCTCCTGAGCCTGCTGTACAGTCTAAGTGGGCTTCTGGTGTCAAGCATTTACCAGTAAAAGGCAGGGAGGTTATAGCTGGGATTATGATGTATGTGCTGCTCAGGATAAAGTAGAAAAGAGACTGAATCCAAGAAAAATTTTCCATAATTATCTAGAAACTATCATAATAGCAACCTAAACAGATCAAGCAGTAAGAAGGGGAGCAGGAGAGGTGTTCTTTTTTGCCACAAAGTAGAAGTCTTGTCTCAAAACAAGAATTTGAGATGCAATTCTTACTGTGGTGAAAAAAAACCTGACATAACAAGAGTTGTGTAAACAGAGTTGCTTGAGGGTGTCCTTACTATTGCTAGCATATGGTGGCCCCCTATTTCACATAAAATAATTAAGCTCACAGAGCTGATACAAATCTGTTGCCCTCAATAAATTCTTGCTTTTGTAAGACTGAGTTATGTGATTGTCCCTTTGGGAAGATCCAGACTCAGCCAGTTAAAGCTATTTGTTTAGCTAAAATGTACAAACACCACAGCCAAACAATGCCAGAGCACAACAGGAGCTAGCAGGACTACTTTCTAATGCTGTTCTTCAAAATACCCTTCATCAAATCATGATAAAGCTTCTCTGCTACTACAGTTCATTACAGACCATACAACCTCTCTTTGTAGTCCAAGAGCTGCTTTTAATTCATCAGATTTAAACTTTAAAATGAATACCAAGTTTTCCCTCTCCTCTGCCTTTCTTGTAGTTTCTTACATAACTTACAATCTAATGGAGCATTGCATACAGAGCAGCTTTCTCTCTAATCAAGCTTTTGAAAATCATATTGGACCCCTTTTAGACACAAAGAAGAGCAACAGCAACTTTACTTGATGGAAAGAGCACTCAATTTTATAACAAACTAGCTCAACGATTCATGACAAATCATGGTCACCAAAGGGAAACTTGTGACTAATTTCCACAGCTTTTAACAGGACTTTACTCCCTAACTGAAGCAAGAGTTGAGAAAGAGGCTCTTTGCTTAATAGGTTAACAGGCTAACTCAAACATACACCCAATGTGCCCATGAATAGAAGCTCAAAAGGAAAATATGAAAGAACTTTCTGCAAAGTTTGAAATTAATAAAGGGAGAAAAAAGCAAGGAAAGGAATATATTTTTCTTTTTAACTCTTGTTTTCCCCTGCTGTCCCTCACAAAACATCTAACCCCCAACAGGAGCCAAATTGACCCCTCAGAGCACCTCCCTTTTACAGAGTGCTGAGGAACTACTTAATTCTTGACAGCTGTGTCAGCCCAGAGACTGGAAATTCCTGTGCTTAAGGGATGCAGCTGCGGACCTTCCCCCAATCAGGGGCAGTGTTAACTCTTTCCAGGACCTGCTCCAGCAAAATCCATGCACAGTGTCTGCTTTAAAGCAAGACTGAGCTGTGCATGTGATGAAATGCTGGAGTTCTCTGTAAATACCCCGTTAGGGAAGTATTTCTTCAATCTATGTCACTGGAAATCTTCCTCAAAGAAAGTGTCTCACATTTTTTCTCCTCCAAAGTCAACATTTTCTGAGAGACTGGTTTATACTATTTTGCACTCAGATGATATTTAGCTGCAATCCAGCCCAGCTGATTAAGAAATTAGTTAAATATGTAATGCTAAAGTCTCTGTACTACTCACATTTGGAGAAGAAACTATTTCAATCCATAAAACTCAGAAGAGTTAATGATAATGTGATATTGAATCAAATTAGAAACCTAGGGGCTAAATTTGCCTAGATCCATTGCTCCATTAAACTTTCTAACTGTGTGGGGTTACATGTCAATTAAGCAGTCTAGCCTATTTCATGTTACAAAAACCAAAATCGGATTGTGAAGCCAGCAGCAGAGCTGAGGTGTTTGAAGGGTTTGAGCTGTCTCATTTACTCATTTGGTCATGGCACAAGTGCAGCAGGAGGAATGCCTCTCCCTCCTCATATCTTCCTGTGTGCCTAGGCTGGCTGCAAACACCCCAAGAGGGTTTTCCCTCCCTGTGCTGCTTCCTGTAAATACTTCCCACAGCACTGGTCCAGGGGAATCTCTGTGTTCATTCTCCTGGGCTCTCCAGGCCTTTGGGAGGATGGATAACAGGCCAGAGGCACACAGGTACGGTGGCCACAACACACTGCATTCATTAGCCATGCTGCAGGAATCAGACCGGGCCCGCTCCTCCCTCTGGCACAGCTGGAGAACCTTCTCTCAGCTCTGAGCCAGAAGCTGTAGATTGAGAGATTGTCATTTACTGCATCCAGACAAACCTCCTGTGCCTCTATGCACAGGATAAAGTAGAAATGATGTACGAGACTGCCAGATGAGGGTGTAGGTATGCAATGGGTGTTTTGTACATAAACTTATTTCATGTATTGTTAAAACCCAACTCAGCACCTATTAATGAAACTATTGATATTTTAACTGTCTCTGTAGCCAACAATGACTGCAAGCTGCTCTGCCTGAGTATCATTTCAATACCATGTATGCTGTGCATGAAGTTCATGAAAAAGCCTTAACAGACCACCAAATCCTGTTTCTCTGGAGTACTAGCACCCATTTACATGGCCCTTTTCATGAAGGTATCAACTTCTGATAAGGTTTATTAGACATCTAATCAGTTTCATTCCATCTGCAAGGCTATTCCAAGAGCTCTCCCTTAGGTAGTAAAAGGCTCGGGAATTTTCCAACATATTTTAATTCACAGCAAGCTTAATTTAGGTCCTTTGTCTCCATGAAGTTTATTCCTCTGAAGTAATTATACAATGTAATCTTATTACCTCTAATGGGAAAGAATGGACTAAACCCAAGCTTTTTTAAAAAAGTGTTCAAATCTATATTTTTATTCACTGCGTTGACCCTTGGCTTTGAATAAAATACACACACAAGAAGAGTTCCCACAATTTTTAAGGTTAGCACAACCCAGCCTCATGGGCTGCCAACTGTAGCCACTTGTCTGTGTCAAAGTCATGTGAAATTTGAAGTTACCAAGACATTCTCGCTAAAAATAATCACACCTATATAGACCTTTTCTGGAAAATGTCATCTTTCACTGGTAAAGGCAGCAGTGAGATACTGTTCAGGAATGGCCAATTATTCAAATATTTGAGATAGAAAAAAAAGTAAATCAACTCTTAGCCACAATGAAAATCTGTGTTATTTAGAAACATGCAGGGGTATTTCATTAACAGACAGCAGAAACCCTGTTGTGCAATACCTGCTTTAGAGCTAGAGAATCTGCCATTAGTTCATTAGTGGATTTTTCTGTTGATTAATACTGGTAAATTAGTTCAGAACAAATCAGAATAGCCAAACTGCCTTACTGTTCTAAAAAATATCAAAGCTTAGCCCTTTCCCTCCAGTTAGGCTGGAGGTAGGCTCATGAAAAGAGATGCTCTTGTGATTGTGGTACTCACCAAGAGACAAAGCAGAGTATGAAGCTTTTTTCAGATTTATATCATCCAATAGTCATCCATTTGCATGATGATGGAAAAATGAGAGATCTGTGGAAAGCAATTCAACAGCTTACACCAGAAAATTGTTGTCTGATATTGTGCATCTCACCTTAAGTTGCAGATTTATGCTTCTGGTGGATTGTGTTTTACCTCTGAATCTCCTTCTCTTGGGAGGGGGTAAAAATGGAATTGGATTTATAACCCTGTGTTTTTTGAACCAGACACTGCCTAATAATATAGGAGTCTAGGTACAGAATGACATTAAAGGCTGTGAGTATTTGATGTTAATCAATGGCTGGCTGTCTCAGTGGGAGTTTGCTCATTTCTGCCTTAAGAGAGCTAAATTGCTACATCTAGCTATGCTGGGCAGTATTGAAACAAGCAGTCAATACTTTTCCCCCCAGAATCAATATATAAAAAAGTAACTCAATGGAAGTGACCTGAGAAATGTGCTAGAAGGAAGAAAACCAGAAGCAGTCCACCTTGTGCACTATACCCCACACTGGTTAACCAGACAAAAACAGACACACAACTTTAAGAGGATACAGTATTTCACAGAGACATTGCCTGGCCCAGAACTGGCTATGTAAACTCCCTGACAGTAAGACTGAAGATTAAAAGCAGAGAAGACAAATATTTCTCCTCCCATTGACACCTGATAACAAAAAAGCACTTAATCATTAGCTTAAGTCTACCCCAATTCAGCCAAAGTGTTAAGTTTGAGTGCTAGAAAGTCGATAGGATATAAGAACGTGTTTTACTGCATTGCTGAAAGGGGCAGTTACATCTCAGGATGTAGAAAATGTGACATCAAACAGTGTATTCTGCACTGGCCGTTTCCCAATGCCAAATCCAGCTTTCATGGGTGGCAGCTGAATACTTTTTGGTCTTTAAACTGAGAGAATTGTAAAGATGTTACAAGTTATACTCCCTGAGAAGTGCTGAGCTCTGGGAATCTTCCCAGTGTCTCTGAAGGACTACAATCTCTCCAGTGGAAAGCAAGGGAACAGCTGAAAGTCCCTAAGAGATATGAATAAGTACATTTCTGACCCAAGGTGGAAGGGTGCCTTGCTAAGTCTTGTAACTGCTGCTGATCCTTACCATTAATCCAATATTTGGGGAGCCCTGGAAAGGACTTCAGGCTGTTTGATGGGAGAATAAATGACAGCCTTCCTAACATAGTCTGGTGCATTCCTGTGAAGCAGCTGAAGTACAAGTGAATTCAACAGACTGAGTAACCAAAGACAGGGACAGTGTGCAGTGACATGGGAACACTGAAGGCATGCAGTAAGGGTGTGTGTCTGTGTGCTTGTGCCTGTGTGTTTATGTGTAGGAGGAGAGCTGCACCTGTGCCTCAGTCCCAACATCTGCTGGATTAATGGGTTATATGTGCTCTTTACAGAAACAATTTTATTACGTGATTTGCAAAACGTGAGTCCCAGGAGTGTTTTAGTGCAAGAGTAGAAATACTCTGCTCTGATTTCCTGATCAAAAAGTAAACATGAGTGACAAAAAATTTAAGTACTATATTTCAGAAGTAATATTTTCTTCTTACACAAGCTTAATACTAATTCTATTCATTTTTCATGGTCTCAAAAGAGGCAATTTAATTTGCTGTATCATAGACCTTACAAATTGGGAAGGAAATGGAGGGTTGTCATGATATGCTTTTAAAATCACATCCACTATCTGCTGCTAAAAGCTCTCTTCATATAAATGGAGAAGCAAGACCAAAGCATACTGTAAGAGGCAGCATCCTGGAAATGAAGAGCACCTCAGTCCTTCTGTCAGCCTCTATTGTTGTGATATGTGTCAGAGATCTTTACTGACAGCTAGAATTTGGGGTCAGATTTGCACCTAAACTGATTTTATCTTTTTTTTTTTTTTCCCCTGTAGTTTTTTTCTAGTATACGAGACAAAATAAGAACTTGCTGGAATGTTTTTTTCCCCTTTAAACTTATCAATTATGAAAAGTGTGGGTGCATGGAGCAAATGGTTTGAGTTATTGCTGTTTCTCTGAAAGCGGGCAATCTCTACTGAGCAGTATATTCAAGCAACCCTCCACCTGAACCAACAATCCAAAAATAAACTCAGGACTCCCAGGAGCAGAAATATGTCTCCTCAAACCTTCAAGGACTATTTTGGGTGCTAATACTTTCAGGCATTATGTCCTGGGAGAAAAGCAGTCTTTGGGCATAAACTATTATGCTTCTGACAAGAAGCAGCAACAAAAAGAGCCTCAAAAGTTGCCCATGGCAGCTGAAAAGAGATGAGTGTTATTGAATATGGCATGAAGTGATGGGGAGCTGGTTGCTAACCAGGTGTACATAGGCTGGAAACAGATGATTAAAAACACTGTAAGCCTTAAGTGGTGGATCAAAGGAATAGCTAATTTTTTTTCAATGTCTTCTTGAATAGAGGGGACACAGTTTTTCCACAGTGACAAAAGTAAATTTATTTAAACTTATTTTTATCTCTGGCTCCAGATCATTAATTGTATTGACAGTCTAGTTTGATAGTACTGCTATAAAAAAATCCAGCTTAGCTGTTGTTCCTTATGCTCCTTCTGTAACAGCTGCCTGTCAGTCATCTGGGATACCGGTTGAAAGTAACCGGAGTAAATCATGCTCTGATTGACATGAGCGACCTACCAGTTTAGGAGACACTTTTAAAAAAAATCATCTTTATATGTATTGTTTTTCCCCTGGTCTTTGTTACTTGAGTCTTATGCAGCTTTTTCAATTCAACATCAGTATTTAAAAATTAGCTCAACTTTAGAATCATACTTAGACAATTTAAAAAGTGAAATTTTCACTTATTTTCATATCCAAGCTTACATATAACTACTTCATTCAGATAAAAAATTTTAATACCTTGTAATGAACAAAGTTTGGTTTTCTTTACCTTGGGGAGAAACTCTAGTAAAAAATAAATTTAAAAAGCTGCATTAATAAATCCAGCTATTAATCAAAAGCTGTGATGACATCAGGTTTATGGTGATTTGTGCAGATTTTGTGGAAAATTATGGCAAGTGAGTGTCTAAGAGGACATACAGCCCAGCTTTGTAACAATTTTACTCATAGCTCAATCAATTGAGAGTTGTGTTAAAAAACAAAGCTGCCTTGGTTCAGTTTCATTCCCACAGCAGGAAAATGAGAACCTAGCATTTAACACAAGCTGATGTTTCCACTGCTGATGTCTTGTAAGGTGTTACCTAGAACACACTTGATCCTTATTCCAGGGTCTAGAAATGTGGTCAGTAATGCTTCTTTCATACCTCTAGAGCCCTCTATAAGAATCAATTTAAAAAAAAAATCCACAGCTGAGAAATAAGTTTTTTTCATATGCCTCAGAGCATATAATTGATAGTACTTACCCCAAATGGCACTTATTGCAGAAAAATATAACCAGCTGCACAGCAATGAAAAATCATGATAGGACTTTCTTTTACATACCAGTGCAGCCAGAAACATAACCTGGCAGGTCCCATTGGCCATTAAAAACTGTTCTGACTGTAGGGAGGTCATGTTAGGTCAGCATAGATGCATACATTACTGACATTTGTATTGTAAGTAGACATTAACTTGAAATCAGATGGCTATAACCCACTGGAGATTAAAAATGAACCTGTGCTTTGTACAGCTGGAAAGGAGAACGCAGGGAACTGGTACAAAGGGCTGCAGATCCCATCCAAGAGGTACCAATAGCAAAAGTCAGAAACCAAAAAAGAATAAAAGCAACACCAATCTGGAGACACAAAATGTCTACCAGCCTGCTTCTAGAAAGGTATTGGAAAGACAAGTAAAACAACCCACTAAACTTAAGGGCATCTTTCTTTTTTGACTACACATCTCACCAACGCTACCAGTAATCTCCTCAGTTTCAAAAAGATGTCCAGGCACCACTGGGATGGCTTCAACTAATTTGAGTGCAAATATACTCAGCTGAGAAAATTTTCATACAGAATGATTATATAGTCATAACTTCATTAAATGAGATTAAGTAATGGTTAATAGAGTTAAATTAATCATAGTTAATTGGTTAAAGTATATGAATAATTTTTTTCAGCATGGCACCTTCCTTTGAAAAGCAACTTTGTCTAGGTATGTAGGAGTGGGGAATGGGCAAATTAAAGCAGAGAAATGTATTGAAAAAAAATGGCAAAGCCTGAGAAGTAAATGCTACTAAAATTTGTGGGATTTAATGTTTCAAAAACAAAGTATCATGTAAATCCAAGAGGATGTTCCCAGTCTACAGGTGAGAATGATATAATTTTGGGAGCAGCAAGAATAAACACAGAATATTCCTCAAGCTGTGTCTCACATGTTGCAGTGCACCTGTTATCAGGCTAAATATATTTACTCCTTGAGCATTTAATAATAACTGGAAACTTTCCAAAAACCAAAAGCAATATGAGTATAGTAATATATTGATTTTTGTATTTTATAGTGCCCCAATTGGTTTCATTTTCTTGAAAAAGGAAACACAGATTTAATATCCTAATTCAGCCAAAAATAGAAGCAACCATTTAATGAATTAAAGTTCACGTCACTCAATTAAATTATGAGTTTAGAAACCAGCAGACCATTTCTATAGTTTTACAAAGCTATCAGAAATACTTGCTGCAGGCTGAAATTTTTACAGTTTTTGGGTTAAGTTGTGGTTTGTTTGTTTGTTTGTTTTTAACAAAGAAATCCATTCTGGTGGTATGAATAAAAAAAAGTAAAAAAAACCCTGAACTTTTAAAATGACAGCTTCTGAAAAGAAAAAGTCATAAAAGTGGCTTAGAAATATTAACAGCACACCCGTTCTGTAAAATCCACAGAAGGTTTAATTTATTCATATCTCCAAGAGACCTATCTCATTTTTCACGCAGGCAAGTGACCCTTCCCACATTTTGATTATAGCGTTTATCTATCCCCCTTTTTGGGTGGAAAACATGTCTATAAAAAACAGTAGTGGAAAAGGAGCTACATTCATGTAATACCTGCCAATTACATCTAAACTACAGGGCATCAATGTCCTTCATTGATTCAGAGCCTTTAGCAAGAGCAGGAAGTTTGTGTTGTGTGTACAGCACAGTGCGAGCTGCTTACATCAGTGGTTTGGTCCAGAGCAGCACTACAGTTTTCAAGTCAATATAATGTTATTTCTGTTCTCAGAGTATCTCTGTGTTCATAAATTAGAATCCAGTTGGAGAAAGCTAATCTGAAAGGTCTGTCCCAGGTGCACATCAAATGTGGACCAACACCTTTGGGAATATAAGGGTTTGAACCATTTCATCCTCCATGGATAGCTGGGGTGTTCACTCCAGGGGACCAGACTAAATTTAGTCTAGAGGAAAACACCACAGTGAGTTAGGGTAGACATAAAGGCTTTAGTACCAACTGTTTAGATCTACTGCCAAACTCCTATTGTGCCTAATTACCTGCTAACATACTTACAGCCTAAAACTCTGTTGCTTTAATTTAGGGCCATTACTTCTCATTCTAGGTAGTAAAACCAATTACTCTCTGAGTAACAAATTCCCCTTCTTTTTTAAAATAACATTTACATACCAGAACACAGTATTCACTCAGTCTTCTACAGACATCACAGCCTAATCCTTCACTTTTTCAAGACTTTTCTCCTGATTTTCAGCTGGGACTACTCTAAGTACTCCACCCATTCCCAGAGGTGTGGTGCCAGCCTTTACTGGCACAGTGTGAAAGGCAAGGCTGAATTCATGTATTTTACAGAAGATGCTTCTCTTATATTTTCCAATACAAGAGCTACATTTTTCTAGTAAGGGAAATGGACAAAATGCTGATTCTTACTCACTTAAGCTCTGTTAGAAGTCATCCTATTGTACAAAATTGCCCCACAAGAAGCTGTTCTCTGGTGCATGTCTGTGAAGCTGATTATTGCTGTCTGAGCACACAGCCTCACACTGCGTGGCCTACATAATTCACCAGCAGAACTCTGTGAAATCTGCATTTTCTATTTTATGAGAAATTTTGCTTAGAGTTCCTACAATCATTTATTAGTGCTTCATTTCATTGGAAATGTTGTCCTATATAGACTTAAGAAATAGAAGACAAGTACTGGTGTTGAAAAACTCAATAAATTTCATTCTTGTTTTTACTTGATAAAATTATGTGCTTAGTCCAACCATAAATGATTGAAACACTCATTTCAAAGTGAAATGTGCTTTTTGAAGAGCCTAAATGAAATACTTTTAGTGGTATGTTTACCAGCTTTTAAAGAAATAGCATCAAAATTGATGTGCTTCAGCAAAATGTTTAAATAAGTTGACATTTTTATATACAAAAATGTACTACATCAGAAAATTTTTGATCAGCTACTCTCTGTGTGATATCGTGGATAATTTTGTTCTGGATATTGATTTAAGAAAATATTATGCATTAAGCAAAACCTCAAAGGTTGGTAACCAAGAGAGACTGGCTCTGTAAAATGTGGAGAATAGTATTTCCAACTGAGATAAGTCTGCATTTCACATAAACAGATTAGAGAGTTTAGAGAAAGTACAAGCTGGCCAGTCATTAAATAATGTGATAATGGGCTACAAATTATCAGTGTCTGAAAAATGGAAAAATGTCACTGAAACAGTTCTTCACTGCAGACTGCATTGAACAAACTTTTTCTTTGGACAAAGTCAAAAAATCTCAGAACACACAAATATCTCAGGGTGTTATTAAATAATGTTAAGAAAATTATAATAAAAATGCATGGAATTGATAAAAAAGGGAACTTTTTCCCCCTAAAACCCTTGCTTTGGATTTAATTTTCCTAAAACACATTGAAGATCGATAATTTCATTTGGGTTACTTATAGTTTAAAAATCTCAACAAATGCTCTAAGAGGGCCTGGATGCTACTCCAAGACCTTCAAGTGCTCTCCATATGAAGTAGAGAGGTAAATAGATGTAGAACTAAATCATCTCTGGGTGCTATTCTATTCCAACAGCAGCCAGTTCCAAAGGAAGGATTTCTGTCTTGGTGTTAAGGTAATTCTCATCTGAGGTTTTAAGATGAACCTCTGTTAGTCATTCTTTAGGGTTCTGTGTAGTAATAGAGTATCAAAAAAATTGTAAGCAGAATTCATTCATCTCGTCCTCAAAGCATGATGCAAACATCATAGATTTAAAAACTTTAAACAACTACATAAGCAACCTTCCATTTCATACATGAAGAAAAATAAAATGGGGTGACTTCCTTTTTTTCTTTTTGTGAGAACTACCCCGATAACTTAACCTACTCCTTTTGAAAATAATGATTAGAATGACATATGTTAATTAATGTGTAGATACAATTGGCAGAGAGTTAGTACTATCTATAGTTGCTGGGCATTGCACTTGAGCAGATGGTAATGGTGCACATGCTCTGAAACTGAAGCAGTAACCCCGAACACACAGCATAGAATGAAACATAACTGAATTACTTCACGTATATTTCTCTTTCCACTCTCTGACTGAAAACCTAGCACCACCTTCTCCCCTTTTAAACTCTCTATCCACTTCCCTTTCCATGTCTTACTCTTTCTCAAACACCAAACTGAGCTCTAGATGATGGATTTTGACTGAAATTTTCCTGCCCTAACCTGTGCATGGCTTGCTGGCTGTATATCTTCTTCTGTATATTGTTATCAACTTATTTTACAAGTGCAAGCTCTGTCTCTCTGCTTCTCTCGATGCAGTGCCTAGCACCATCCGGTCTCACTCTTTATCAGCAATGGTGAAAAATCTCTTAAGCAAGCTGTAGCTCCAGTACAATTGTTGGAAGGCAAAGCTGCTGCTGTATGTTAGGCAATGAAACACAGCAAGGTGCTATCCCTTTGGTATTGGTGTTTTTCTGTTCTTTAGCTAGCTGACTATGCATGTACTATGGGTCTGTTTCTCAGTTATGATAATGTTGCTTTGACAGAATGAAGGCTTTAAAAGTAGATGTGGAAAACTCCCTCAAAATCCACCTTCTGCAGTAAGCCCTTATTCTGCAGCCTCTGTGTGGCATCAAAAAGACGAAGGGGTTTTACAGAAGCCCTGCTTCCAGAGCCCAAATATGGGCAAAACTGGGCACTCAAGCAGTTTCAGCCTGTGGACTCTACATTATTTTGGGGAATCTGATGAAGGTATATGAAGAAAATATGCATTTTATCGAGGTTCAATCATCAGCACAAAGGTCATCCCTCTCTAGGAAATTCCTACAAACTGGAAACTAGCAGAAAACTTTGAAATATTGGTGCTGGTTTCTGTATTTGTTCATGGATAGCAGAAAATAAATTCACATATAGAAATCACAAGACCCCACCTATGCCAAGATATAGGTGTTTTAAAGTCTGTCTATTCACCTCCCACTCTGCTAGCTGTATTAACAGGGTATAAATAAAAAATCTGGATTGTGCTAGTGTGTTCTAGTGAATGAAGAAAGCCATCTGCAAAAATAGGTGATTAAAAATATCTGCTTAGAAATATCAATTTGAAATGCTATTACACATTTGTATTTTTTCACTGACAGTTGAATGTGGCAGTTTATGGAATATATATGATTTTCCTCTTCCAGATTCCTCCCACTAAGTAGAGGAGGTCGTCCACCTTTGTTGGTAGCATTTGATCTACAGCAATTCACTGTCCTTCAGCAGCATGAAAAGCCTCTAATCAGCTGGTAATGTGGACCCCAGCTGGAGAATGCTGTATACAGTAGTGAACATGGCACCTGTTCAGAATGAAAATGTACTGCTCTATTTGCTTAAAGCTACAGGCAGCAAAGCACCACTCCTTGCCTGATAGTCAGTTTGGATTTGATCTTTGGAAAACTGGGGTTCTGAGAATTTGCAGCTCTTGGAAGGTGGCAGTGTTTGCAAGAAGATGATTAAAATCACCAAAGATTTGCATGCAACTCTCCTGTCCCCCCATCCCCACACTATTCTTTTGAATAATTCATGAAAATAATTTAAAAAAAACACCTCTGTATAACACCATGTTTGTCTGACAAAGAAAAGAGCAGAAGATGTAAAGCATGCAAACATTTTTTTTGTGTATAATTTTAGCACAACAGTTGTTGGCAGTCTCCCACAAACATCTCTTCCCAGGCAGAAATTAGTCACCAGGAAATACACAGACATGATTGCTTACCAGTAAGGACAGGACCCAAGACATACCCTCTATAAATGTAGTGTACGACAATACTGTTGCCTGAAGATGTCTTTGTAAATGCATTTAGCAGATCTATCAGATGTGATACTTGACACAGTAATTCCTCAAGGCATTGTACAGAAGAATTAATCAACTGTATGCAGAAAGAAGGATACAGACAGCAACTACAAAAAGAAGGCACACACATGCAATTCTTACATTTTGTGGCTTTTAGCAACTCCAATGAATGCCGCCAGAGAACAAAAGTTTCCTCAATAAATGCACCGAGGAAACCAGTGAAGGTAAGTGAAGCTGTGCAGGAGACACTGCAGCAGCCAGCAGAGAGCTGCCAGTGGTCAGAAATGAGGATTTGCATTTATACAGCTGGTACAGCGAAAAAGAAGCTGAGCCAAAAACCAGTCCCAAACCCACCAGCTGTGATTAGACAGCAGCCATGCAGACAGGGAAGCAAGGAAGAAAGGGCAAGGCCCAGTCAATAACTTTCTTTCAGACATGAGGCAGTGCTGTGGGGAACTGGGGCCACAACCTTCTGGCACCAGTCATGTGAAAGCTGGTGAGGAAGCAATGAAACACAAAGGAGAAAACCAGTCATCCCTACCATGTGCTAGGCCTACTCCATATAAATACTGAAATCTCCCTGTGAAAGTAGAGTGAAAATTCTGCTAAGTTCTACTAAGACATCTTGGCCAGAATAAACCAGAGTAATTTTCCATGTGGAGAGGAAATATCTATACAAAATGTTTCCTTTTCGGCAAAGAAGAAGAGAAAGAAAGAAATGTGACAGGGCAACCTGTGTTTTCAACACCTTCCTTATCCATGCCAGCTTTACCTTGACCCTTTTCCTGAATGGTGTTCCAGAATCTCTCAGAATAGATCTTTGGGCTGTATCTCTGGCTCAGAAGCTCATCTGAGTTCCTAAGTGTAAAGCTTTTCTCCTTGGGAAACTTTCAATAGATCAGTATTATTTTTTTTTTAAAGCTGCCTTCTAAAGCATTATTTATTGGTTCATTCAAAGTATGTACAGTCAAATAATGAAACAACATGCAGGACTATAAATATTTTTACTTTACCAAATGCTTGATCTTTCAAGCAGTATTAACCTCTTTTCATTATAGCTACTCCCACCTTTGGCTAGGAGAAACATCTGTATATTGTGAGAGACTACAGAGCCCTGTTAGCATTCACAGATATTTCCAGTGCAGTGCTGGGAAAATACTCAGCCCTCTTTCTCCCTTTCCATCACCAGGGCAGGGCTGGGAACTGTAAAATTTTTCTAGAAAATTGCAACCAGGCTAGCAGTACTCCACCCAAATAATAGCTTTCCCATCATTTCCCTTGAAACTTCAGGTATTTTCTAGATTATCCTTGCTATTACCCTGAGGGAGATTTTCCCAGTAGTCTGTTGCTTTCAACTCTTTACAAGGGGGGAAATGTTAGACAAACTGAGATACATGAGAGAGAGAGAGAGAATAGCTTTCTTGTTCTTTAGTGTCTTCATGCTCCCATTTTCCATGATGTCCATGAATCAGTCAGAGGAAGCTGTCATGGAGTGTTCAAGTAGAGATATTAATGAAAATGTCTTTGACTTAAAAGCAACACAGACAAATGCCTAACAGGGAAGTTCTTGTTCTCTTTTTATTTCCTTTTTTCTTCTTTTTAAATAATGATCCATAAATTCATGTTTGTCTTTAGAATAGAGCTAAACCCTGAGAAAGAATGACACACCACATATTTTAAATAACTACTGTAATAATCAATTTCATGGGTTCTCCAAGGTTGAGAGCAAATTAACCAATCAACCTCCACTTTAATCAACTCTTAGGTGATTAGGGCAAGTGATTTGCAAGGCAGCATGAGCAACACATACCAGCTTGCTGAGTTTTTGCTGACTCGAGAAGCCTTCTGTGTTTGCATAATAGATCTAATAAAGATTGAGAACTACAGCTGTGGAAGGCTGCCCGATATGAAATATTCTGTGAAGGATGATATGATGATTATCTTTCTACTGCTGCCATACAAATAAGTCAAGTTGTATATATGTTTTGTTTGCACACATGTCCAATTACTGGCTTCTACCTCACAGTGCAGGTTTTCAAAACAGTAAAAAAAAAACCCACAAGCTGCTTCTATTTAAATACCTAATATGACTAATAAAGAAATTCTGTTCAATGTCAATTTGCTTCTTCATCAGATAAAGCTCTCCTGACCATCTTAAATGTCCTCCTGAGGAAAAAAAAAAATCACTCCTGGATGTGAAGTGTTAGGATTAAGTCCTTACCTGGTGACATAGAG
Organism: Polioptila caerulea; assembly: GCA_013397295.1. Taxonomy (NCBI): domain Eukaryota; kingdom Metazoa; phylum Chordata; class Aves; order Passeriformes; family Certhiidae; genus Polioptila; species Polioptila caerulea. The sequence continues at coordinate 263,918 of VYXF01012569.1, forward strand.
ACATGAGAGAGATGAAAGTTACCTGGTGATTCTGTAACCAGTAAGTGGTTTCACCATGTACAGCATATTTTCCTGATAGCTTAAGTGCCAGTGTATGCCACATTGTCTCCAAATGCAAGATGGGATGTGGGGGACAACTGTGTCTTCAAATCCTGACAATGTAAAAGCATGAAGCCTAGGATGCAGTCTAAGTTATCCAGAAGCCTACTATGCTGAACACCTGCAGATTCAGGTGTTTCCCCAAGAAAGATGCAGTTGTTCAGGGTTCCTGAGGATTTACTCAAATAGGATTAATATTACTAACAACAACAATTTTCTGGGCACTTTGTCTGATGAGAATATGTGCAGATAAAAAATTATACAACTGAATTTAGATATTTTAAATACCTGAAACTACTTGTATAAATGCAGGGCCTCAGGTACATATATTCAGTTCCTCCTGCCTGCAGGGACAGTTACATGCTGCAGTGTAAGAAACACAACTGACCCTTTTGCTGAAGCCATCTTTTTTCCTCCTGGCTTATTACACCTCCTGCTTCACTGAGTCTCAGCAGGATTTTCTGGTCTCTTCTTCCCACAGATATATTCTCATAGTCATAATCTTGTATAAATCAACAGCCAAGTGCTGGACAGTCCGATCTCTGGTCCACTTGAGGATATGGGAATCTCAGCTACTTTCACAGGCTGCTGTCACTCTGGGACTCGGTGAGAAAAACAGCCTGACAATGTGAGATCATCATGGGGCAGTACTTGTCTGAATTTTCAGACAGTCTCAGGAGAGTCAATTGCTGTAGCTTCTGAAGCTAGACAAGAAATTTTCAGGCCCCAAAGCTGACTAAATCCTTAAGAATAAATTGCATTGGACACTCTGAGGCAGATTTACCACACGATCCTCCCCACAGCTGACACAGGAGACCTTTCAGAAGTTACTGCTGCTTAATGTCCAGCCAAACTTTGCATGTGTTGTGGCAGTTAACATTTTGACCAAACTGACTTTAGTATCTTGTCAGTAGCTTGCAGCCTCTATGGCAGACATAATATACAGCCCAGATCAGCACTCACTGAAATTAATGAGGTCTTCAAATAGCTGAAAATTAATGAAGGGCTGATAAACAATTTTTCAGCCATGTAATGGTTTTTACTCTGTATCCAAGCACCCAAAACATGTTTTAAAAAGTAAAATAAGATTCAGAAAGGTATAATACTTTAAGAACCAAAACTGAAGATAAGCTGTGCAATGTTACAAGGACAGTAATGATTTTTTGTCAGGAACTGATAATCTAAATTAAAAAAGTTAAAATGTGAGCAACTCTATAAAACTATCAACTGAAAAACATCTGCTTTTTCACACAAGAAACCAAAGAAAGACATTCCTTAAGAAGTCACTTTTAAAAAACGTTTATTTATTCCCATATTTATGTGTATTTATGTTCAGAAGAACTTGTTCTCAGCCTTAATCAGATCAACATGCTTGTAAACGTGTATGTATTTCATAAACTTGGGTGGGCTCTTAATCTGTGTAGCCCTAATAAAAAGGACTGTGTAGCAATTAGCTCTAACCCACCCCTCTATATAAGCACTATTACATACTGGCAGCAAATTATCGGGACAAGTCATTAGAGTTAGAATAACAAGATCTGGAATATATTGAATGTCTGGTTACATAAACACACAATCCAGCATACTCTAGGAAATTAAAGGAAATACTATCCTAAGAAAAATAATCACTCTTTATTTCTATTATAATACCTTCATTTTTTCAAATGTTTTCTCATTTTGTCATATAAGACATTTTAAATCAAGCTGTGAAATGAGAAATAATAAGTGGCAAACCTTTTAGTAGACTTTATTCTGAGGAACTCAAAAAACAATCCACTTGCAATGTTTCTCTGTTTGAATTTTGTGGGCAAGACCTAAATTTCCACTTGTGTTTTGAAAGACAGAAAAGAGACCAGAAAAGGTACCAGAGCAAGCCCAAAAGCAGCTGGTGCAATGAAATAGCATAGACTCATTGAAGTCTTCAGACTGCTCATATGAACAGGCTGCTGTATTTTCATACTATCCTCACAGTGGCCTACTACTTGCCACTGGAACAAACCAGATGTATTTGCCATCTCTCCTGCAAATCCCTGCACACAGAGGTAGGAGAGCCCAGGGTGGGAGATCTATGGCCAAGCCACAGCTTTGGCTCTTAACAACAGCACCACTGACCTCCATCCCCAGCTGCCCTCTCAAGGTGCCAGCCCACAGTCAGCCTGCACCGTGGTGGTCACCAGCAGTACAAAATCAAGAGTGGACTGATGTGTCTTTGGGCTGTAGGAAGAACACCAAAGAAATAATGCTCAAGGCACTTGGGAGTGACCCAGAAGACAGAAAGAGCCTACATATCAGCATGAGAAATTACTCATCAGCACAGCAATCCCGCACAGGGCTCTCAGGGTTAATGAATTTATACTTTATGTAAATCATCGATGAACCTGTCGCCCGTTTGCTGGCACCATGGTCTTTAGCAGTCTGTCTGCTACTGGATTATTTGAAAATTCTTTTGAGTCTTGTGACCCCATGAAGTTGCAGTGGTGTTGCTCAGTTTCCACCCACACCTGAGCTCAGGAGCACTGCAGAAGCATGACGAAATGTACAACATCATGTACCACTAACTTTCCAGCTTGTAGTTGTCTTGTACACAAAGAACTGCTCATTTGTTATAGCTCCACTAAAGGCCTATATGAAAACACTAGATTTCCTAAATCAGTCTGTGCAGGTACAGAGAAGTCATTTTAAGATACATCTGGAAAAAAAATTAACACCATAGTTTTACTACTTACTGTATTTTGAATTAAAGCATTGCATCAACTTGTATCAAGCCATTTGCTTTATTTCTACTTATAAGCAATATTTCCTAGTTATTTGAATCTTACATTATTTCGAACTATACAGAAAACATGAAATACTAGTCTGAGTGAAGAGTCTCGATAACAGAGTTGAACTCTGTAGCTAGACAGAGAGAACATGATAATTTGCTCTGCATACAAACTTGCCACTGACTCCCAGTTACCTTCAGAAGCTCCATTAATAAGGCAAGGCCACTAGCCATGGCTCAACACCTAATTGAAAGCTGGCCTTTGATCCCAGTAGAGGAACTTTATTATTTAATTGAGGATGACCAGGTCTTGACTTCTCTCCTGAAGAAGTGTGATTCACCCGAGAATTTTGCTGCTCCTGTATGTTCCCAGTACCTGCTCACATATGTAAAGGTGCCTAGGCATGTGCCTAGTCTCTGCAAGCCTTGAAACTTATTTTATTTGCCACAAGAGAGCAACATTCAGTGCTTATAAAGCAATTGTTCAGGTTTTTTAAATGTAAAATGCTTTTAATTGCATAAGTCTTTTTTTTTTTTTTTTAACATTAACATACATAAAGGAAACTAGCCAGAAGTCTTTTTTTCTCAGACTTAAGGAATAAAGGTCAAACATTTCCTTGAATTTTGGTCTTTGACACATAGACTTTAAAACATGGCCAAGAAACTACACATCTGGCACCTTTGTTCTTACTGTATTAATCTGTTCCCATCCAGTATGAGGCCTGAGTTAATGAATCACTGGTGCTGGATATGATCCTCAGGGAAGTTTTGAATTTACTGTGCTGTGTTTTATATTGATGGCATGGTGCTGCAGAACTAAAACAGACACCTGCCCTGGCTCAAAGGCATGTCTTTCACATGATTCAACTAATAAAGTTATATGAATAGGAATTTATTACTGAATTTTATGAACACTAAAGTCACCATTTATATAGTCCAAGGCTGGCTTGATCCTTAAGACGCTACAGTATATTATGTTGCAGTGTTCTGCCAAATAAACTGAGCTAGCTGTGAATTAGCCTGAGTACCAGAAAGAATACGACCATATTAGCATACTGGCCCAGTAATATATAACACTTTGATCTACCTTTTTCTAAGCTAGTATATCAGCTAAAATTATTTTAATGGAAAATTCCTCTAATCAAATTACTACCGTTTTTGTTTGCTCAGTTGCACTCAGCAATCAGTGATTGGTTTGATCGGGCACCAAGACTAGAGACACCCTTCCAAAACTGTTATTTCTCACCCAGGCCAGGCAGTTTTCTTTCAACTACCCAGAAGAAGGTATTAAATAGGTTAGCTGATCCACTTCTCTTGTGAGCAGCTTCGCATAGGCCTGAGGGAGAGCACCGAGCTCAGGAACGCTGATGAGATTCTACATTTACCTTCCTGATGGAGAGGTTGCTTCTCTAGTCTCCCTTTCACACAGTTTCTGCCTTTTCCATCCTCTTGTACTACTTGCTCTCAGCCGAGGTGCTGGTGAAAACCATGATCTCTTTCTGCTCTCCTCCTGAGGCCTGGGCCCCAGGGCATTCTGTGCTTTTGCCCTGGCTGTGTGAATAAGGGAGCGTGCCCTCCTCTCCCTTTGCAGCGAGCCTGGACATGGGGATAACCCTGCTGCCTGGATTCAAACAGCAAGTGAGTCTGAAGGAGACAGTCTACCTGTAATCCTCATGGGGAACAGGAAGGGTTAAATCATGGAACTCAGCCTTTACTCCCTATTCTCACGGACAATCCCTTCTGTGTCCTTTACAACAGAATACAGAGAGGTACTCAATGCAAGCAGATTTCTAGATAATGATACCAATTCAAATATATTTTAGTAGCATTCCCCCACATATTTAGTCAATAGCTTTGTGAAACCAAAGTTGAAAGATGCTACAATTTTAGAGGGAAAGCAAAAAAGTCAGGAAGATGTATAAACTGGCTTAGCACAAGTGGGAACAACAAACAAAACTCCTTAAAAACTGCTGCTTTACAGCTCCAAATCAGTGTCCATTGAAGTTATTGTTTCCTGCATCAGTCCTTCCTTGCTGAAGACTTTCAAGGCACTTATCCATTCTTGACACTCTCCAAGATCTCACAAATCATTATTGCAGTTACTAACTTAGGAGAGACGATTAGCGACTTACTGTCACTAATCTATGTTTATCTTAACAACTCAACACCATTTCTAGTCTTTATTACAGTCTAAATGGAAAATTAATGAGAAGTGTTCAAATTGCCTCACTGAAATTAACTAAAAAATGAAAATATCTACAATGCCAGAACCACAGACTGGTGCTGTACAAATATGGTTGGGAAACAAGTCAGGCTATTCAGGCGCACCCAGCCTCCAGCAATAGACAAGACTGAAAGCACCAACATGCAAGCTCCAGAGAAAAAGGGCCCAGAGAGGATCTGACAAGGGCTGGAAGCTGAAGTTTAAGAAATAAACCCCTATTTAGAAAAAAATAGACACAATTTAAAAATCTTGATTACTTCTCTATTATATTTATTACAAGAAAACAATTTACACTTATTCATATTTACTGAATACTTTCCTAGGGTTTTTTTTTTGTTCTGTACACATGCATGATGCATTATGTCACACAATAACAACAACAGTAACAAAAATGCCCCAATAAACAATATAAATTTATCACACATATTAAAATACTCATTCTAAATGAATTTTTCAAAGTTTAACCTTCCTTCCTTTTCTCATTCCCCTTTGCTTTTTCATCAGGATAACAGGGAATGTAGGTCAGAATATTAATAATGAGACATGCCTTCACTATAGATTATTATCTAAATATAAATATATATATATATATATAAAAATCGTTGCTTACTCCCTTCAAACTCAAGTGTTATCTAGTAAAGGAAACTATAGTACACAGAAACTCAAAGTTTTACTTTGCTAGTGCCCCTGATGACTTCATCAATTAGTCTCCACGCGAGTAGGATGATTTTATGTTACTAAACTTAAGCAGGAAGGGATGTTTTTTCCAGAGGTGACTATAAAGCAGTCAAAGCATCCAGTCTCAGTTAAAGCCACCAAAGTTTCCCAATTCTAGGACAACTTCTTCAGAAGAATCCTTTTAATTTCTAAAACATATGATGCTCAGCTCTATTTGTATCAGTATTCCTTCTAAAGGCAAATAGTCCTTTTCCTTTTTCCTGCCTTTCCTTCTAGCAGAAAGAACATTATATTAGGCTGAATAAATCAAGGTGGTTTTTTTCCATCTCTTGTGGAACAGTATATAAGTTCCCCTGTTCATTCCAGTAAACTTTTTCTGTTACACACTGGAATCATCTTTCTTTCAAGAGACCAATGTGCTCATCATTCCTAAAAAAATCTTCAACACTATCAGTGTTGCCTTTACAAATTATTTTTCCAGACACATCCTCAGACCACACATTTTCCACAGCTGTGTTCACTGGTGATTCATAACCCTCCTGTGATCAACTAAAAGGCCCAGAATTTTTCCTTCCCCATTGTTTCCATTCGTATTGCTTCTAGATTATAATAGAATATTCTAGAACTGCTGTATTTCAATTTGAATAACTAATGCCACCTCTACAGACCCTAATCCAGTTCTCTTGTGACATTCTTAAACTCCTGTTTTTAGGAATTCCTTATCATCAAGTGTCATTAGCTTGTGTCTATTTTCTGTGTCTGGTCATTAAAAAAAAAAAATTGATTTTAGTCATAGGAGTGGCCCTTGGGGACTTGACTGATTGTGGCCTTCCTTCCCCTTTCAGCATAACCCTCTGTCTCTTCTTTTTAGCCAGTGCCTTACGCACTGACAGTCGTTGCTCTAATCCCCATCTCACCTGCCTTCACCAATGATTTCCCACATGACACCAAATGCTGTACTGAAGGCCAGAAGGATTAGAACTACCACATTTTCCTTGTCTTCAAATAAGCTATTAGACAAATCTGGGAAACAAGGTTTGAAGCTGGACAAAAAACCCAGTAAGAAATAGGCCCTGTACCTAAGGGAATATCAGGAAAGGAAACACTAATGTCAGGGAGGAAAAACATAGACATCAGGATGTCTTTGACCTTCGAACAAAATAGGTGCCATTTAGAATTTCTTGGAATTACGTTGAAAAGACTAGAGTAACAATGCTACTCCTAAATGATTTTTTTGTTTTGTTTTGTTTTTGAGGATAAGTGAAGAGGATTCTGAGGTATAGCGAAATTAGCTGAGATAGAAACTCCCCATGAACAGTCCTGGGTAATCATGCTGCCAAGTCTGATAACAAGTGAAAGTTGAATCACTTGTGTTTCAGGCAGCAGCACTGGCCTTTTTTGATGCAAGGATCACAAATAGTGATGAAGTAATTATCCATGTGTGTGACATGGTTATACTACTAAATTAAGCTAATTGAGGTGCTTCCTCTCTCCTTTGCTCCTCAGCTCCTGAGTCTTCCAAGTGTATCCAACAAATCTTCTGATAGAAGCACAGACTGTGACACACACACGCAGTGCCAGCTACAGTGGAGGGCATGGTTTCCATGCCAGATAACTCATACATGCAACTTAGCTGCATTTTTTTCCTTGCCACTGATTTATTTGCACAAGTATTGGAGAAATTACCCTTGGTTTTCAATGTGGGCTTCTTGATCTCATATGTTTTAGATTAGAAGTAATTTAAATTATCAGAGCAAGTTCTTACACTTGTATATGCCATTGCTGAATAGATTAGTTCTTTGTCAAGTATGACATCAATTACTACACCATAGGCTTTAAAATGGACTTTTGAAAAAAGGAAAAAAACCAAAAGCAACCAAAAAATGTTTGAATTGACACTTTTGTTGCTGCACATTTCAGTCAACATTGTAAATACAAAATAAAATTTAAATTTATAATCTAAATTGTCTTTGAAAAGTAACAGGTAATTTTTAAATTGGACTCAGTCCACTTCCAATCCACACAAAAGCTGACTCGGCCACATACTCAAGTTTAAAAAGAAATGTGCACTTGTTTTCAGCAGCTAAGAGTGTTTTTTCTTTTCAAATAGCAGGTTCAGAGGATTAATATGAAAATAAAGCCTTTCCTATCAGCTTCTGCAGACAATAGAGCAGCATAGAATATTATGATCTGCAAATGATGTGAATTCATGTATTCTGCATGCTGCAAGTGAGAACTTCATTTAAGACCTGAGTAAATTGGCATGGCAGGGGCAGCAGGAAGGCAACTCAAGGAAGGAATCCTAAGCACCAGCCCAGTAACACAGAGTGGCCCCAACCTTTTTTTCTGGCCTCAAGAACAAAATAACAGATGTCAAGATCCTTTGTTATAGTCCTGTTGTGGCCTGCCTATAGATTGGGATATTTGAATTTCATTTCCCTGCCTCCACTAAGAGTTTCTTTGAAAGCCTGGTGACATTGGCTTTGTGTAGGTGAGGTGGATTTCCTCTATAGTTCATGTTGGCACAGTAGCACTTGAAATGCAAAACACAAACATTTTCTTAACAGTGCTAAATGTCCTCATTATTCAAAGGCATGGAAAGAGGCCAGAAACTGTTCAGATTACCAGTGAACCATTCAAGCTAGCTGTACAAAAGTAGGTATTATAACATGTGAGAAGGTACAGAGAAAAGTGACTACTCTGTTGACTGTAGGAACAAAAGCAGCAACAGTATAGATAGTTTATAGTGCTTAATCCCTATAATCAGAAAGGTGAGAAAGGATCAAGAGGACTGTATTACTGAAGTATATCTGATTTTAAGGTTATGGTTGCTGCTGAGAGATAATCAAGGATACATTTTAGAACAGTGTGTAAAATAGAAAGGAATAATTTCATACCTGACATTGGAATTACTTATTCCAGAAAAAATAATGTATCAGATGCTGCCTAAACCAAAAATGGTGCAGAGGCAGGGAGCATAAGGTTCTACTGCATCCTTCAAAAGACAATCACACTATCATTTTAAATAAAATAACATTTAAAAAAAAATGAGCCTCAATGGGCTGAAGAGCCCTTTTTTATTTCAACATTCCTGATGTTCTTCATAATGTGCCTTTTTTTAAACATTACTTCCTCAATTAACTCATAATTGCTGTCCATGCCATATGAATTATGCAGCATTTGATGTAAATTCAGATTCCCTGGCACTGAACAAATCTAAGGGCATTTCAGAACTTGGTGTAATTACAAAAGTAATCCCTTTAGACCAAGAAAGAAAATTAGTATCATCTTTTTTCATCCTGGTTGGTTTGTATGGTACTTGTGTGCTAAGTTCCCCTTGGGCTGCAGTGCAGGTGCATGGATTGGGTCTGGCTGAGGTGGAATTCATTTTCTCTGCTGCAGCCCTTGCAGAGCTGTGTGCCACTGGAGGCTAGAAAGGTGTTTCTAACACCCAGTGTTTTGGTCCCTGCTGAGCAGGGCTGGCACAGTGTCAGGGCTGTCTCTCCAAGAGTTACCCCTTACCAACAGGCTGGGGGTGGGCAGGATCTGGGGAGGAGACAGAGGCAGGAGAGCTGACCCAAAATGACAAAATGCAATAAAAGCTAAGAGAAAGAAGGAGGTGGGGGGCATTTCTTTTTACATTTGTCTTCCAGAGCAACAACTATGCATACTGCAAATCTGCTTTCTGGAAAGGGGGTGTACATTCTGAGAGGTGTCTGCTGAGGGGAAGTAAAGAATAAATCTTTTGTTTTCCTTTGCTTCTGCTAAGGAAGGGAGTGATAGAGAGGCTTGCTGTACGCCTGACATCCAGCCAAGGTCAGCCCTTCCAATAGCAAGGAAGATCCTAAACTGAGGTAAAGGTCAGGTGAAATTAAGGGATCTACCTTAGTTTACACCAGTGATACCTGTGGCTCCAATTTCTCCTCAAATTTTATCCTTGGTGAGTTCTTCACTGAAACTCTAACTGAACTAGAGTCTGAGTGGAAAATATTACTGGGAAAAGAAAAAAACCAAACCAAACCAGAACACACCTTGCAATATACTATGTTCTGAATTATTCAACTGTTGAAAGATTCAAGGTTTATCCAAACTAAGAGGAACAGGGGCAGTAAATAAGTGCATTTAAACATGTGTCAACTTGTAGAACAAAGGAGTAGGACAAGAGGCAGTGGGAAAAACTGATGTATAGGAAGTTCCACCAGAATATGAGAAAGAATTTTACTTTGTGAGTTACTGTGCACTGGAAGTGATAGTGGAGAGAAGGTGTAAAGTCAAACTGCCTGGATGAAATCCTGTGCAATGTGTTCTAGGATGACCCCACCTGAGCAGGGAGGTTGGGCCAAATGACCCCTGGTAGTCCTGACTTTCTCCTTCAGTCTCTGTAATTCTATGAATAGTTCTCTAACTTGTTATGTTTGTTTCTGGAATCAGGCTTATAAGAGAATAAATGAAATAAGCTAGGAGGGAGTGTGGATTCTAAGTGATTGCTAATGCTCTTGGAAACAGACTCTCAACAAATGTCAAAAATACAATAAGCTTTATGTGCCTCAAAATTTTTCAGCGTACCTAGCACAGAAAAAAAAATTTCTGAAACTGTTCTTAGGCTGGGAATAGATCTGATCAGCAAAAATCCAGATGTTTACTATATTGGCCAGACATAAAAAAACTCAGCATACTGATAGCCTTTCTATTAAGGTGATTGGTGAGAATTTTCACAAATACAAGATGAGACAAAGCAAACTAAGGTGCTCAAGGTTGACTTCCGCATACATTTCTTAGCTAATGTGGTATTTCCAATTTAGAGAGAAGCAAATCTGCCCCTCTAAATCTGCAGACAGGGGTAGGGTGTGTTGCCAGTCTTGAGGAGATCCTAGTGAAGCATCAATAAGAAATGCCTGGAGGAGCTGAAAAAGCAGGAATAGAGAAGAAGACAAAAAGCAAGGATGGGAGACAAGATAACAAGAAGGTACTGTGACAAGTAGCACAGGTCGATTGCACACCAAATCTACAGTTCTTAAAGCCTACAGATTTTCAGTCCGAATTTTCTCCAGTTCAAGGGAATTTGGGCTAATGCAAAGCTTTGCATTTAAACAAATTTTACACTCAGCTCAACTGAATTCAACCTTGAGCTTTCATGATTTATTTTTCTTCAATACCAAGAGACATAAAATGGCAAGATAACACTGAAAAGAGTTTTGGCCAGAAAGCCTCAAATACAGAGATGCCTAAAGAGTCAGGTGAATGAAAGTCTATTAAGAATCTCTCCAAAGGTGTTATTCTCTTAGATTAATTAAATAACACTACCATCAACATATATAAATATAATTAATTTTTTAACTACTCCAACCTAACCTAGCTCAGATTCAGTGATAAAACGACATTTTTTTCTTCTTAACTATCTATTTGACAAAGATGTGCTGTAATCAGTACAATTAGAAGAATTTTTGAAGTACATAAATTAAAACAATTTTTGAAATACACCAATACAACTGATAAGACTGTGTTTTTCAGCAATTTTGCTATTGTGCTTGCTGCCCCTGATTACTCTAAGAAATTTCTGAAGCTGCCCAAGCAGGAGTGAAGATGGGCTATAAGCCTGTGTTTAACATCCTGCTATTGACCCTGCTGTCAGGGATGTTTATGCAGTCCATCTGATGGATTACCTGAGTATATTATGATCTTTATTGCAAGGAATGTATGAAATACAAAAGTGGGACTATTCCTCCTTTAGAGAAGAAAGGTGAGAGTCAAGAAAGATGATAGGATTTTCCTGAGACAACTTAAAAAAAAAAAAAAAAATCAGCATAGTCAAACTTAGGCTTCCTCTTCTACAACAGGAGATAAGTAAAATTCTGCATCCAGTTTTAACCTGGCAATCACATTCATTAATCTTAGTGTGTGTGGGAAGAATCCAGCTCCTTCCTCGATATATTGTAAACACAGAACTTTTTGCTGAAATGAAGAGCTGAAGAATCAAACTGAATAGATATTAAGTTCCACACAATATTAAAATCATTGCTACCACCATCCCTCACCTTTAGTATTTCTGGCTTCTGGTCGTATTTCCTGACTGTCTATAAAGGGAATCATTAATATTATCCCTGCTTTGCTGCCTCTTTGTCTCCCCCTCCCCCTCCTTTCTCTCTTTATATGGAGACAAGTGCCTTAGTCTCTACTGAAAACTGAAGTATAATCATCTAATTGTTAATCAGTCAGTGGAGAGTGGCTGATAAAGAAAAATGCCATGATGACTTCCACTTGAGAGTGTAAAAAATTAGGTAAAATTGATCTTTGGTGTACTTTTACCATAACTTTTCTTTCTGGATACTTAGAGTCCTAAATCCACATTCTTAAACTGAAATGTCCTTCTTTTTCAACAAGCATTATTACAGATTTGAAGTCAATTGATGGTTTGCAATGACTTGAACAGGACAACAGTTAAATGATGTGCCCAAGGTCATGCACAGAGTCTGTATGAGGATGAGGAAGATTTTATTAGCTGTGTACATTAACATTTTTACTCTCTGGCTATGATAGCTCTAAAATTTATTGTCATTTCCCTAGGTAGTGCCCTGTGCTGCTAGCCTGAAATCATTTGAAGCAAAAATATTTGCTTTCAGAGATTTTTAAGTATCCTAAAATGATTATGGAGTCTGACTTCATTTTCTGACATTTGGAAATAAAGTTGCATTGCTACTGAAACAAAATTCAAGAGTAATTATGTTTCTGTCTAAATATTTATCAGTAAAGCTTTTTATTCCACCTCCCCTTCAAAGTCTGCTACATTCAAAATAGTTAGTCACACCACAGAGCACAGAGATTCCTTTCTGAACATTAGCCATCCAATCCAGCTTTTTTTAGAAGCCACCAAGAAAACGGTGACCCTTTCCACACACACATAATACAGACAGTCACTCATGCATTAACAGCCATAAACCCCCAAAGGTCGTTTCCATGACAACCCCAGGGTCCTTAATGACCCTGACAGTTCAATGATTTTGTTTTGTTTGAGAGTGAAGGAATAATAAGTCTTCTCCCATCACCCCCTACCCCCTCCACTGCACTGATATGCTGTTCATTATCTGATCCCAGGCTCAGCCCTGGAGACAGAGTGGCAGCCAGCTCTGAAAGACAAGAGCCTTGCTGCAGACAAAGAGCATCGAAGGAGCTGAGCGTGCTCAGCATACTGCAGCAGCGCCAGCCTCATTAATTCCATCACTAGCCCAATGAGTTTAAGCAAGTGCCAGGGGTATTACAATAGTTTGTAGCAATATGTTGCATAAGTGAGCCCCAAATCACTGTACAGTTATTTAGAAAGTACATTTTGCATACCACTAGCAGGAGTGCTTCTATTTATGATGTGTACCAGAAACACAATAAGACTGCAGCTAGTCTGCAGCAAGACCTATAATTTTAATGACATGATGAATAAGGCAATTAATGTACTTCAATCTATTTCCCATAGGTATCATATTTAACTTCAGAGAACTAAAGAGATATCCAAGAGAAAGAAGTGTAATAATGCATTACTAAATGGGTAGGCTACTCCTAATTCTTTGAATGCACATTTCTTAGTACTGCTCTTCAGCTGAACCATCTATTCTTTAATTAGAAATCAGCTACAGGCGTATGCAGACTTCCATTCCCAATATTAAATAGAGTCTTCATTAAATGCTATAGAAACTGGCTCGTTGATCCAATGTCGTTCTTTATGAAATTCCACTAAAAGCTGCTTCCATTGTTTACATGGAACTATATCCATTCATTTGATCCCAGTCCAACATTACCTTGTCGTGACCATGGTTTTACTAGTGCCATATTAAACCAGCTCCTTGGTGACCTATTTTATGGATGGATTAATTTAAATTGCCTTTGTTTTCTTTCACTTCATAGATTAACTGTGCATTGAACACTGGTATAAATTGCAGCTTCCAAAAGGTTTCTCTAAGTTGTATCAATGGCCAGTGGCCTTACAGCTTTCAGAGTCACAGCAAGCTGCAACTGTGTGGGGAGACCACAGTTGTGTCTTCCTCTTCCTACTTATACAGAGACCTCAGGGCAGTATCCTAGGACTAGTACACTCAGTACAGCTGAAAGGGCCCTGTCTTTACAGGTAGATATGCTACTGTTTTGCACCTGTAGCATAAGAGGTGGCTCAGCCTTTCTAAGGAGAGTAAGAAGTCTTTAATGTGTTTCAGATAAAATTATTACAATTTTACTGTATTCAACTTTACTGTATAACATCCAGTCCTTTGATCTAGAGAAGTGCTTAACTTCAGATGATTTTAGGAGAAACATGCTATGACACAGTCCCTCGGGGTAGAAGCATCCTTAGAACACAGGCCCCATAAAGCAACCATCCAGGACTGTTCCTAACTCTTCAGTTCAATACCTCAGCATTTATATATAAAAAAAATATTTTGGATAAATGAATATTCCCAGAGAAACCATCTCCCTCAGTACTTGAACTCAATTAGTTGCTTGAATTTTTGCTGCTATTTGTATATTACACTCAGTCAATATTTGGGGAAAGTTACTCAGTATCTTCTGGGATAAAAAAATAATTTTTTTCTTTATTCTGAGTAGTAGTCTAATATGAATCAAACTACTTACAGAGGAAGTCAGAGATAGGACTGGAGCACAGGCACTAGACCCTTCTGCTCTTTCCTAGCACTTAATTTCCACTCCCTCAAATATAATTATATGCTTTTTAATCTTGCCTACACTTGGTTTATTCCTCTTCACTGCAACCTAAAGCAAGGTCACCGGAAAGTCAGAGACAACACAGCAAGTCCAAGTCTCATGCAGGAAAGAAGAGAGATTTAAAGAAAAAAATTAGCATCTTGCTTCTCCAGTTAATCGTTCCCAGCAGCAAGTCTTGATTGTACACTGCGAAGGTAATCCAAACTATCAGTTACAGCCACACTGCTGCCTGTGTGCTCCCCAAACATGACATTTCCTCCCGCGTGCCATCCGTGTTTCTCTCCATGTTGGCAGAGTTTCCCAAGTGCTGCAGAGCTTCCCCACAGAGCACTAGACATGCCTTCCTAAGCAAGCCCTTTGCTCTCAGTCCCATTACCGTGTTCTATGCATACCCCGTGTCATGCAGTAGTAGTCTTGGTCTGATAGCAATTAAATATACCCAGAGGCCTGGATTCTCTCTTCGAGTGCACATGCAGCTCTCATTAATGTTAATGTTGGCTATGCACCTTATCACTAGGAGAAGCAGGGAGATCCCTAAAAGTACCTAACCTGGGGAAAATCTGGCTGGGAAGCAAAATGATGTTGTGTGCATGCACATAGGGTGTAATTCTCCATTTCAATCTCGTTTTCATAAATACTGGAAGGTCTCCAATCTCATAAGGCAAAGAAATTAAGCAACTAATGTGTCAGGATTCTTATACAGCCTCCAAGTGCTATGAAACACTGTGTGTTCCTGTATCAATTTTAAGTCTTTTTTATTATTTTTGCCACAACCAGAGACACTCAGTCTGAATGGGATTAGGATCCTACTGAAGTCTCTCCTCAGAAAATGTGTAAATTTCTCTTCCCTAGTAAATTCAGACATAACACAGGCAAGACAAACAAAAGAAGTGATCTCCATTTCACACACTAGCAGAAGAGGCACAAAGATGAAGTTACTTTCCTGAGTTTACAGCAACAGGAAGCAGAAACAGACGGCAGATTTCCTGAAATCTATCCCAGCTCTTTCACTACAATGTCTTTCCCCATATCTGAAAGCTTCATCTCCTATCTCATTCACTTCAACAGTTCATGAAACAAAAATGCATCCAACAGGATTTTTTATGGGATTCCCTCTGTCTTAAATTTCATCTTGTTAAAGGCATGTAGCACGTAGTAAAAGACAACACTTCAAATTCCTTTTGCAACAGGGGACAAAAGACTCTCCCGGGACCAGGTTCTACTACATTTAGGAGAGATGTTCCACTTAGAAACATTGACACAACATACAGGATGTCCCCCAAATTTTACTTCTGTTTATAACCCAAATTTGCCAGGGAAAATTTTAAAAGTTGCTATTGTACACAGTTATGTACAAACCTAGCATGGTGCAGAAAGAAGAGAAGAAAAAAATGTAGTTTAAATTGAATGAACATATGGGATTTGGGAACAGATCATCCTGATTACCATCACAGGGCATGTACACAGCAACCAGGGTATCAGGCCCAACCTGCATGAGTTCATGAATGACAGGTCCCTCTTGATTAACCTGATCTCCTTCTGTGACAAAATAGCTCACTTTGTGGATGAGGGAAAAGCTGTGAATGTTGTCTACCTGAACTTAAGTAAGGCTTTTGATACCTTCTCCCCCAGCTTTCTCCTGGAGAAACTGGCTGCGTACTCATGGCTTGGACAGATATTCTGTTCCCTGGATAAAAGACTGCCTGTGTGGCTGAGCCGAGAGGGTGGAGGGAATGGAATTACATCCAGCTCGTGGTTCGTGTTCCCAAAGGCTCAGTGTTGGTGCCAGTCCTGTTTAACATCTATTTCTATGCCTGGATGAGGGGGTTGAGTTTGCAGACAACAGTGAGTTGGGTGGGAATGCTGATCTGACTCTCCCTACAATTATGGTAAAGGAGGGTGTACCAAGGTGAGTATCGGTCTCTTCTTCCACATAACAGCAATAGAAAAAGAGAAACCAGCCTCACATTGTGCTGCAGAGGCTTAGATTGGATATTCTGAAAGGATTGTCAGGAATTGGAACAGGCTGCCCAGGAAAATGGTGAAGTCACCGTCCCCACTGGTATTTAAAAGTTGTGTAGATGCAGCACTTAGAGACACGATTTAGTGGTGGACTTAGAAGGGTTAGGTTTATGGTTAGGCTTGAGGATCTGAAAGGTATTTCCCAACCCTGACGATTCTATGGTTCTCTGAGGCATCTCTGAATATTCATGAGGCAAGCCTTTCCCATGAGAGCACTAGTAATGAGGGGAAAAACTTGAGCAATGCAGTATCTGCACACCATGATTCATCCCTCCAAACACCACAGCTGTTAAGTACAATTTCATTAATTTATTTTGAAAACTTAGAATTTCAGGTTTTCCCATATATACTGAGTTGTGAAATAAAATTGCTATGAAGTAAAGCTTTTAATGACTAGAACAAGTCACTTCAACTGAGCTTCTATAAAGCATGTCCTAAATGTCTGAGGTGATATGAGATGTACTTAGGATTAAAAAACATTTTAAGACAGCCATATGGACAATGATTCAACATAAGGATAAGGCAGTAGGGGAGTGTTAACTAAGCATAGGTAATTATTTACATTAATGTAGTATCTCTCTTTGCATATATAAAATAAATGTGTGTTGAACGAGAGAGAGAAATTTCTTGAATTAGTATAATTTAAGAGCCATTTGAAACTCAGAAATATGCATTACCTTTCTTTTTCCCCAATGGCACTGCTCATAGCTATAATTTCCATGGCAATGAAAAGAAAGGCATCTGAAATGGAAGTGTTAGAATAACAAGCTTTTTCCATTTCACTGTTAAGAGCAGGACAATAACTGCTAAAGTTCAGAAACAGTAGACCTGAAAAAACATTATTTTTGTCACCTGCATTGCTAAAATGTAATCTGTGGCAATTTGCCCAGGCCTCCTAAGGTTGAATCAGAAGATACTACGGTTATTCCTCCCAGTACTCGTTGTTTGTGCTAGTCTGGGCACAGTTTGATGTCAAAAAACAGGCTTCTACAGCCAAGAGGACAGGTATTGAATGCTGGAATAAAGTACACTGAACCACAGTAACCCCACACTTTGATGCTCTACTTCTTCATATTGGAATTATCATGAAACTTGGACATATAAATTGTACGTTTTTTACCAGCTAAAGTTGTTTTACATTATTTGTAGAATCATTATTAAGTTAGATGATTTCTTCAGGTTCTGAAACTAATGACAAGCAAGTGTTCTTTTCCCCATACAATAAAATTATTCACAATCAAATCCTAGTGCTCATGCACAGCAAAAAGAAAGTACCAATGGAAGAATAAGTGCTTAGAAAAGGTAAAGCAGAAGGCGTTGTGTGCTGCAAATTCCAGGAATCTGCTTTACCAAAGCCATCTTTGGATTCTGGAGAATGGGTTTTCAGAGGTTCTAGGTGTTGTTTTCAAAGGATGTAAGCATATACATGCCTTCTTTCTACAAAGGTCAATAGCTGAATTACATGAAAATCCCAGTTGAAGGCAAAGCATTCCCAAGGTGACACAGATAAGTCAATAATGTGTTAGAATCTCCAGTTCTCATCTGTATTAAACAAGTTGTTTTGAGACCTTTACTTTCTTCTGAGTCTGACAAAATAAGATGTTGACCTGCTTTCTTAAACCAATTTATGGAAAGCATAAGACCTTACCTGGAAGGTAAAAAAAAGCATGGAAGTTTCTCAGATGTAAGGGATCATGCTTGATACAGATATCTTGTCCTAAGCAACCCTTCCGAAGCTTCAGTAGCTTGGAGTGTACACTGCACCAGGGATGAGGAATGACATGTGATAGACACAGCTGCACTGATACCCACTGACTAACCAGAACACAGAGACCCAGCTCTGCTTTTGCTTTGGCAAACCAGAGCCAGAAACACTAATAAGAATTTTGCAATTGGTTTCAGCAAGAATGGTTTTCATTGTGTGAACATTTGTAAGCTTTTCTGATCAAGCTATTTGTGGCTACCTTACTGATTCATCCCCAGGGAAGTAACTTAGATTTTCATCTTTCCACATCCATATCAGGCAAGGAAAACTGTATATTTTATGAATTTATTTTCTTTCCATTTTCTAGTGGATATCTTGGGCTGCTTCTTTTGAGAGCAGTAATGGTAACCCTAAATGTCAAGTAACAAAATACCAAGAGGTGAGTTCTAAAAAGCAAGAGTTCTAAAAAGTAATTGTTTTCAATTTTTGAGGTTTATCTGACAGAAACTTTGCTAACTTGCCACACAGAATTAGTTTGAACACAACAAACCTTTTCTTCACTTTGCAAATAGTTGTAAGACAGCACTCACCACAGCATAACACTGGAAATTAAGAGGCAGATAGCAAGCCAAAGGAGCACTAAGAAATTGGACTTAGATGCAGAATTTTCTGTACTGAATTTTTTTCTTCTTTACTTTCTTCTCACTCTGATGCTTCAGAGCACAACTGAACCTTTTCGTCTCTTACTGTGTTTCCTGAACAGGTATGCTAAAATACCTTAGCTTTTAAAGAAGAACATCAGGATTTCAGATAATATGATCAACCTTTTAAGATTTTTTTAATAAAATGCATAAAAATACCCTTTCTAGTGCAGAAGAGCCTGTGCCTGCATTTATTTCCGTATCTATTCATCCATACGTTCCCACAGGAACGTTAATTTCAGTAGAAAACATTTTGGTTAAAAGAATCTCAGATTAGTCACCTACTCTGCCATACCAGGACTAAATTTACTGTTTCCATTAGCCCATGAACACTGCAGTGTCCTGCTACCAATTGCCATCCTGACTGTGCTCTGTAACAAGGCCACGCTACACTTGTGGACCAAATGGTGTATGCCAAATGATTATGCAAGCCTTGAGGCACTCTGAGTGTATAAACATTTGCACTACAACAGATCTTTGGCCAAGTGGTCCAGTAATTGATTACAGGGCTATGAATGTCACTGGATTTTATTTGTAAAAATCCCATGACATTGGCTCTACTCTGTGCAGAACTAGTACTGGCAGCTTTTAAAAGTAGGATACTCTTAGGTGAATTCAGGAGCAAGCAGGCCTTGCAGAAAATCGTGGAGAACAAATAGGAGCAAGTCTCACCCTGGCTACCACTTCTGAATTCGGAATATCTGACAATTAGGCAAACACATTAGGAAGGTTCCCTGTTTTGCTATAACATAAGTGAACAGGAAGAGGTCTTTCCTATTGAGAATACTATGTAAAAACCACAACAACACTGACTTATGTCTAAAAAAAACCAACAATCAACCCAAAAACCAAAATAATAAAATGCATCAGAAATATTTTAAAAGAAAATCAGTTGAATTTTAGCGTTAAATACTGGACAGTTGATAAATTATTACAGGAAATATTTTTTTCAGTTTTAACTGCTTTTCCCATCAGATCTTAATTAACTATTTTGAAAGGTAAGGAAAAATTCTGTGGAAATTCAGAAGATCTAGTGATAGTCAGCTGTATAATATTAAAAGTCAGAGGCAACATTTTTATCTTTAGATGTGGCACTCTTAGACATATATGACAATAAGGAGCCATGCAGAAGCATATTGGCCTTTAGTTTTAACATCTGCAGAGCACAAAGTCTCCCACCCATAAAATCATATGGACAGTTAACTTTGCACACTGTGTTAAGCCTCTTAGAGAGCATCTCATTCAAATATGCACATAAGGGCACATTCAAGTGTGTTTCTCTGGAGCTGAATTTGCTGTCCTGATTTCTTCTCAATTCAAATATTTTTTTTTGCCTTTCTTTTGCTGCTTAACTGGAAGAAAAGAATGTGTGAATGCACCCTAATTTGATTCTCTGCATCAGACACAAAGGATAAACACACCTAAAGTGTCTGATAGACAAAAGTGAGCTGCCGGTTAGAGACAATGATTTTAATCTTTCCCCTTGTTTGTAAAATTACTATCTGTCTAAAAGCTATGTCTTTGCAGAACTGATGAAGAATGTGCTGCATCCACAGCATTTGTCACAAGTCTGCTCAGTGTGTTGCTCTCAGAAGTACGAACATATGCACTCTAAATGTGGTTTACAGACACTGACCCCCACATGCCAGGTGATTATAGGTCCTCCTCCTTCTAATTTACTCAAATATCTGCATTATTGGTGTAGTTTCCTTTCAAGAGATAAACAATTCTGCAAGCAAGTGTGGGGAACTGCCAGCATCACCACATCCACGATGACAGCAGTGGCACAGGAAGCTCATTCCTGAGTTCTGAGTTCGCCATGTGCCACCATGGCACTGGCTGTCTCCAAACCCAGATACAGTCATAATACAAAATGGTCTGCTGTTCAGAGTAAGGAAACAGTGTGTAAACCTGGAGTTGAACAGCTCTAGCTCTGTTTGTAAAGGGTTTGTAAATAGAGACAGAGAAAAACAGTGAACAGTGAGAGTGAACAGGTAATAATTCTGTCCCTCAGTTCTGGTTGTTTCTTTAAACTTCTGAGCAAAACCACCCAAGAAGGGTGAAGTTCTGTCTCTAAGATCCAAAACTGTTTTCTAGAACACCAATACTAAATGTGCTACTGATATCGAAAGCTGCAATCCAAAATGCAACACATGAATTGAACTTCTCCTTGATATAATTAGAAAATAATTAGACAGATATGTGGCATGTAATATTTGCATTAGAATAGCACCCAGAATTAAACACTGTTTAAGTACTTTGTGACTGTTGGGAACAATGCCAAGCTGCTTCCTGGCAAGTCAACAGACCCAAAGAATATGAAGGTGGTTTGGGGTTTGCTTTGCTTCCTTTGAAGTCCTGCCCTGCACAAAGGTTAGCCAGACTACCCTGAAGGTCTCAGAACAACTAATATGTTTTTCTTTGTGCAGGATCTGTAATTGGAAAGCAGTTTGAGCAGCAGGAGTGAAACCATGCAGTTCTGAGAAAAAAGTGGTGCATTTCCTCTGTCACAAACAAGAAATAAATCACTTTCAGTAGTAAGAGAAGCCAACAGCAGCATCTCTAGAATACATGTGGAACAGAGTTGCTGCTATTACAAATGAAAGAGACCTATTGATCTGCTAGTCCAGCTACCTGCAAATTTAAGACTGTACTCTACAGGATGTCTGCTATTATTTATTTTCTAGACTGGTTTCAGAAGACTACATATTGGTGATCTCACCACTTTCCTGTTAGGTTTTATTCCAATTTTCACATAACTCCCTGTCAAGAGGAGGAGAAGAGGAGAAGATTGTTTTTTATCCAGATTATTTTTTTGAGTTCTTTAGACTGTATCTGGATGTCCCTCTAAATAATTTTTTTTTGCATCTGCCCACCTAGAAAAAGCCTGTCATCTTTATTTAGCCAGCTTTGATATTACATCAGAAACCAGCAGTCCTCTGAATGCTCATTCTGGTCAAATGACCACCACTGGATATTTTCTAGTTGCCCTTTGTAGCTTATTTCTTCATTAGGAAATTTAATTCTTTCTTTCCAGGCTCTGTGGGCAGCATAATTTTAGCAATGAGCTGTCCAGGATGACAAGCACAGCAAATAAGAGTAATCCAAGAGTGTAAGGACCTAATTAATAAACTAGTAAAAGCATGTAAATGCAGAGTGTCAGAGCTTAAAATGAAAACGAGGACAAACATGTTGGTTTCTTGGAACCTTTGTAATTGTTTCATGTCAAAAGTGCCCAAGGCTAACCAGCCTTTAGTGGATTGATAAAGGACCAATGCGTCGGGTCTTATTTAGTGGAAGAACCCAATTAATTATTATACAGAACTGGATGCCATTTAGCATTGCTTATATTACTGATGACTTGCTAATTTGGCTGGCTCTGATGTAATTACAATTAATTTACGTCCTTAATCCTAATGCTCTAACCTGGCTTTGATTTAATCAGGTGATGTGGAGGTATCACAATCAAAGCAGCATTGAGGAGCTCACTGCTAAAAAGAGATAATTACACATTTTAAAACATATCCTTCCTACCACTCACAAGTCTTGAAAAACTGAATTAGAACAATGAAATTCTCAGTCAGAAAATCTCCAGTGGCAAAGTTCAGAGAAGATCTGAGAACACTGCCGAGAATTCTTTTCCTTCTCCCAGAGTATACAACAGTTCTAGCTATTTAGCTGCGACCTAAAGATCTTTGGATAACCCCAAAGAAAAGCAAATCTTCATGCCATGTCATCAAGACACAAGAGGCAACAGCCAGTAAAGCTGAACTGCCTGTAACATCTGGAAGAACATACAAGTGTAAATGAAAATAACAGCAACCCAGAGCTAAGCTTCAGCTTGTCTTGATAAGTCAAAGCAAGAGAAAGAAAAAAATCCCTTTCTCCTGGGGATTCTGGTCTTTTGAATCCATTTTGCATCCCTAAATGTCAGCTCCCCTTGACCCTTCCACACTGTTACAGCTTAGAGATAGCTATGCCCTCCATCTTATCCCAGAAAGCAGGGGATTTCTTTATAAGGAGTCCTAAAAGTGGGAAGAGACAGACAGGTCTCTCAGAGTCATTCCTGCAGCTTTTAGAGAGGGCCTTTGCAGTTGGTTTGTTCTCTGGAGCCAGGGAGAAAAGCAGTTTCCAGGAATCCGTCTTCAGAAGCTTTTTAAGAAACTAGATATAAGGCAAGGCTTGAACCACAGAGTTTTGCTGTGGATTTTCTTACCTTGCTTCCTGATTTCCCCTTGGGTTGTAGATCTGTCCCCAGACCCCAACAATACAATGTGGCCTCTGCCTTAATTTTTCTTTAAAGCTTCAGTTTTGAATGGGTCTGAGAAATTTAATTTCCTGATTGTTATTTGTCTACAATGCTAAACTATTAATCCGTAAGTCATTAAGTTAATTTAATAATTCTTGAGGAAATATTTTAGCTACTCATTCATTCTTTATCATATAATTTAAATGTGCTCCACTGTGAAAAGCTTCTTTGCTGTTGCAGAATTGAATGGCACAGAAAGTCTCCCTCTGTTCCCTGTCTGGGAGGCCAGCCTGACAAAAAAGACTTGAGCTGAAAAAAGACTGCCATAGTAGAATGCACACGGGGGCAATGCAAATCTGCTTATTCTTTTGCAAACAGCACATCTTCTTTCAGCCCAGAATAGCACATGTTAGTGAGGTTATCATAACACTGGATGTTAAGACAGCTCACAGGCTGGACTGCAGGAAACTGTTCAGTGTGGGGAATTCACTTTCAGTTACTCTGGTTATGTTGCTTTGCAGCCATCAAACTGCTCTTTTTTCTTATAACTTTGCTGCTGTGTAGTGCTATAGCACAGTTCAAAACTACTGGGCTTACCATTGCTGATGGCAGCCTAAGGAACTGCTGTAACTTACTGTCTTGTGTTAACTAAAAGCAGGACATTTTTATGAGAAAGAACATTAGCTTCCACTTTTGCTTGCTATGACACCTTCTGACTAAATGCAGAGTGAAAGCTTTACAAGATCCACATCTTCCCATTTCTCCTTTTATCAGTTCATAGCAAACAACCTGTGCCCATAGGTAACTGGAAGAGAGGAGGACTCACCTCTCATTTCCTCTCCCCTTGTCTTGTTCATATCATTGTGTTTGGGCTCCTGCACACTCAAGTTATCCCAGCTCAGTATAGCACTTAATCTTATCAAATATATGCTTAAGCCTCTCTACAGTCCCTGAGAGGTAAGCATAGGTTTGTATGCTTTGTTGCAAAGCAGACTGTCAGAGACCTGCCTGCGTGCTCTTCATAAGACAGATTGGCTCCAAATTGTTGCAAGCACTTTCATTAGTCAGTCTTCTAAGACAAGCCTGCTTTTATCAAGTTGTCAGATTCTGCACAGAGGAGAAAGAAGAGAGGGTAGTTTTGAGAGGGAAGGAGAGCTGTTCCTTCCCTGTGCAAGCAAACATCTCCCCAACAGCTGACAGAACTGCAGATGTGTTGTTTTGAGATGCCTGCTCCCTCTACAGCAGGCATGCTCCAGAGGAGATAATGGCTGCTGTCCCACCGAGAGTGCTGTTATATGATCCTCTTTCAGTTATTTGAAATATGGACTTCACTCAGAGGATTCTAGGAATAGCTGCTCCAGCTGTTCTGGAGAGATAGAAAGCTGTCACAGGAGACATTGTTAGACTCTGCTAGAATCAGCGGCTGCACTAAAGATCTCACATAAACTCCTTAATGGTTTGTACCATTCAGTCAGGAGTCAAGGAGAAGTGAAATGTGGTCTGTGACTATAAGGCAGTTTGTATTCCATGCATCGAGGCTATGCTTGGATTTGGCAGACAGAATAGGAAAGATGCTAAACGGATCCTTTTATCAAGTGTCTGAGCAGTTACTTGATCTAAGAGGTTTGTATACCTGCAACCAGCAAAGTAAATGTCTGAGACAAATTACAAGGCAGCGGTAGTGTTACAGTGAAGGATGAAAGTGCAAACAGAAAGGCAAACAAGCAAAGCATTGCAACAGCAACTTAATGGCAAACACATTTATTAACATCAAGTGCGATGTTTGTAGGTTTTCCCTGCCACAACCAGCTGCAGATGCCAGCTACTTAAAAAGATGAAACAGTGCAGTGAATAAAATCGAGAGTTTGGTTTTTTTTTTTTCGATGCAGCCTGCCTGCATTCTTGGCAGAGGAAGCAAACTCCTAGCTCTGCCTCCGAAGGAACAAAAGGCATGCTGGCACTCAGCAAGCAACTCGATTTCACAAGGCCTCCTGGGAAGGCAGTACGGGAGCATGGCTCTGTGTCTGGCAGCTGCATCCTTGAATAAAAAGAGGAGGAAAAGGGCAGGAAGGAAAGAGCACACAAGGTCTCCATACCACACATGAGAAGCTTTTGCACACAATCAGACATCCTTGCCCCAAAGTATTCAATAAAAGAAGTGTTCAAGGTGAACCACTATGCTTACTGCACACCACAGCAGCACATTTCACAGGCTACTGTTCTTTTATTAGAAACATATCTCAAAGATTTTATTGCTACTCATAGATTGTAAGAGTTCAGGTTTTTTAAGTATAGGGAATATAGTGAAGTAGAAGAACTAAATAAAAATTTGAAAATTCCAGATATTTTATAAAGCAAAAATAACATTCTTTTGTTTTACTTTTTGCTCTTACTCAGGAGAAATACATAGTCAAAATACAAGTGGGAAACTGTCCTATTGCAGCTGAGTAAATCAGTTTATTTCAGTTAGAGATTGACTCAAAGTAGGTATTTTCTCATGCTAGTAGTATGACATGGAGAGAAAACAGCTACCAAAATTAATGCATGACTCGGCAGGAATTCAGACAGAGATAGAGATACTCATATTAGTACTGGATTATGTCTGAAATGTAAGAGTGTGAGATAAAACCTCCATATCTATCACTGATTCTCATCAAGACCTTAATCTGGGTAAGCAAGGTAGCAGTAAAGGATTGCTCACTTCAGAACCTTAAAAATCTTATGAAGTTCAATGTAGTTAGGAGACTTCTCTTAAAAGGCAGAGTCAAGGTTCTTCTGTGTTTCAAAGTCCTAGAAAATTTCTAGACAAACCAGAAAAAAAGGAGGGCAAAATTAGTATTACCACAATAATATTGGTGTCTCAGCACATCTCCAGGATTGGTTTTTCATTTAACTCCAGTGTATTTAGACTCATGCAGAGAATTAAATTAATCATTATGCAATGGAAATCAGGACAAATTTCCTTAAGGGCATATTGACATTTTATCTCTTGTACATTGACACAGATGTAAACAGGAGCTGCGAAAGAATGAGAATCTCTTCTCTCGCCTATTTCACGTTCATAAATCATAGTAGGGTTTCATCTGACACTCCCGTTGTTCCAGCAGGAAAGAATGAGAGAGGGCATCCACTCCCTGAAAATAAACTTCTGGCAGTGAGGCCAAAGAAAAACAAGTGTTCAGTTTTTTAAGGAAGATGGTGATCCTAAAAAAATAAACATCTTGTAACCACTGTCAGAGAAAGCGTTTGTTTTAACTAATAGCTGGACCTGGTGGATCAGATCAATTCTTCCTCCTACCCTGAATATTTTTTTTTAATCATAAATAATTCTACTGACTGCAGAAGGATTTCTGGCATAAGCAAGATTGTTGTGGTTATAAATTTTAGACAAGAGAGCCTTTAAATAAAAAACCCTGAGCAAACAAACCAAAAACTCCCTAACCCAACCTTCATCATGACCGGTTACTTGCATGCCAAATTCTTGCTAATGAGGAATTGCTTTCTGTGTCAAATAGAATTTGCTCCTATATTGCAAATGTTGCTGGGAGTTTATGATAATTATGTACTTCAAACAAAACTGTGCCGGATAGTCCACAATGGTCACCTCGTTTCCTTGTTGGCTGATCACCTTGGGTTAGTAGTTTAAGTAGCTTACTCTCAGCAGAATCAAGTAATCCTATCTGATCATCCACTTTACATCTTAGTAGTGTTTCCTTATTCATCTGCAGTGCAGTTGATCTGAATAGTGGGGAACTCGATTCTCTTGGCCTCTATAAATGTTTCCCAGAGTTTGGGCGCAGTATCCTATTGCAGCTTGAGTGTCACTGGTGGTCCACTCTTTGGTCCCTCTTGGCAAGCCACACACACCACACACTGCAGCTCTGGAGCCAGGCTCGTTCTCACAGACAAACTGAACAACCATCTTTTATAACAGACATAGGATCCAGAGCAATTGGCATATTTATTTCTGATCAACTTTTAAAATGGCATCATTCAGCTGTGCTTAACCACATTACTCTATTTGCAGTCTGTTTTGCTATCGATTTCTAATATCCTCTACAGATATAGGACATCACAGTGCGGCATTTTCTTTATCTAACACATTTATCTGCCAGCCAAAAAGCTGAGAAATTTAGTAAATATGCTTGTAAATTTAAGATTACAACTCTCTTATAAATTAGTTGATAAGGCTATTTACTGGAAATATGCAGAATTATACAGACAGTATTTTTTAAAAAATCTCTGAAATTAAAATTAACATAAGGTACTAGAAAAAATAACTTTGGTTTTAAAAAAAGAAAAAGCCAAAACTAACTAGCATCTTTTTCCTTAAGGCAGACACTAGCTCTATGTCCAAATTCCTCTTATTTTCTATTCAGATCAGAGGCTTTTTAGGGTTCATTGTTTGTGTGAAAAATGTTAATTCTTGATGACTTGTGAGCAAAATAAAGGAAGATGCATCTGGAAAATTGCAGAAGTAGGAAATATTATATTTCCACTTAATTATAGTTATGGGACAGAAAGAATTATAGATTTCTCCAGTGAGGAAAGAAGAAACCAGAAAGAACACAGAATGCCTTTAGATATTTATCAGCTGAAACCCTGAAAAAGCATGAAAAGAGGTTGCTGTGAAACATTTTCTATAGAAAGTTCTGAGCCTACTCTTTCCAAGGTATGTTTGCAGTGGACCTCACAAGTGGTACACAGGGTTTTCAGCTCTATCAATTCCCAACATCCCATATTGAGTAATTACATGGGAACCTCATTTGACTCTGAAATCTGAGCACCTTTCTATCTCTCTTTGCTAGGAGGGACATCAAGAATGTGGCTTGACTATTTGAACTCAAGAGCTCAAATAGCAAAATCAAATTTAAATAAACCAGTTAATGATAAGAGTCCTGTAAAGATATTTTTTAAAATTGCACATATTTTGGTACAAAAAATTCTTCATATTTGAATGCCTGGTTTTCTCAAAATTGAACTGTTTTAAGAAAATTCTAGAAAAATAATTCTTATGCTGCAACAGTAATGAATATTTCTTGCTTTAAAATAAAATTCTTATTTTGCAAAAAGTAGCTTAGTTCAACGAATTTAAACTGTTTGTGAACTCATTACCCACAAGTCATTGAGAACTCAAGGGCTGGTAAAAAGAGACCCCTATGCATTTGGTAGAAAATATGCACATTCATACAGTAAGTATTGAAATAGTCATTTAGTGTGTGCATTCTACCCATCCTGACTGTCGTGTTAGTGCACAGTTTCCATATTCCCACTTTAGACATGTAGAAAGTCTTAGTCTGAACAAAAACAGAGGCTCCAAGTCAGAACAGGCTGTGATCAAACTCTACATTTCATCAAAATTAATCTTAACCCTTTGGTTAAGAAAAATGTCATATGACATATTAACCTCTTCAAAGAAGGCTATAACACAAATTTCATGGGTGTAAACTGCTTGTTTACATCACTGATAAGAAGAGTTGAGTGAACAAAACCTTTGCCTATAGGGACTAAGCTGTAGATAAATATGTTTGTTTTAGAATTCACTTCTGTGCCAACTTCAGCCAAGTTGCTTCTGTTTGAAGAAAATGATGGCTGTGAATGAAGTTAACAATATTTTCACAAAAGATGAAATTTGAAAGAGCCAATGTGGAAATTTGCTCTTATGAACAACTATACTCAATCAGGGGATTGTGTGTGCAGTCAGTATAATTCAAATTACAAATATAAACAATGAATATCAAGCACTCAAAGGATCACTGACAGAAAACATGTTGTCAGCAGTTCACTGCCTGAAATATCTTAACAACAAACATTTGCTGAGTAATTGCAATCAACAAATTTGTTGAAACATATCCAGTTGACAGACAATTTATCAACAGGAAAAAAAAAAGATAAACATGTGAGAAATCTTTGTAGTTCATGCATTAAGATTTGTGGCACAACATTGCAGATTTGGAATTCAGAAAATTACCACTGGCCCTCCTGCCTCTGCTGTGATAACACTACTTTTAACGCTATTTATAACACTGTTACAAGTTACACCCATACAAGGTAAATAGCCTGAGTCTTCAGATAAGACTTTGCACCGTAAGATTATCACAGACAACACTTGCTTTGTGTGCTTATTCTCAAACTGTGTAGGTACTTTAAAAGAGCAGTTGGGTCAGGTGAAACACTGGTGAGGGAGACTGCACTTTTCCTGGAAAAGAACAGCATGCTCAAGCTTGGAAAGCCAAAATAGCCTATGAGAGGTAGTACAGAAAAAAGAACAGGATCATTACAGAGCACAGGGATCCTGATGCTTACATGTAGAAGTAAAGAGTTTGCTGGAAGTCCCAAAGAGCAGATAGTAACGCATCAGAGGACAGTAGTTTCCAGGGGTAATTGGAATATGTGTTGCCTTTCAGGAAGTCACCATTGTATATCTGCAGTAGCCTTTAAACAGCTCAAAAATGCACTTTTTAAAAGCAAATTTCCCAATTTTTTGCTATTTCACTCTATGCCTTGATTCACACCACAAAACTCTTCTGGAACAAGAAATCTGGATTCCTTTTATGTGGAACTAAACAGAAAATAGTTTTAGAGGAGTAAACCTTGTGTGCTCTGGGCACATCTAATCTAATGGGCATTCAGTCTTGAAAGGTATGTGGGTGGATTTCACTGTCTCACCATCAAATATTTCACTCTACAAAAACACTCCTACAATACCTGTTAACATGGATGTAGCTTAGGGTGATGGAAACCAAGCCAGAATGTAAAGGCACATATACACAGTCTTGATGAGATTAGTTTATAAACCCTGTATTCTGTCTCACATGTCCATTTCAAGGTTTTCTTAGTGTCCCCTTCTAAAGTATAGTACAATTTGGACTTTTTGAATTTACAGGTCTTTTGAACTATCTTGTGCTTTGACATAACAAAAATCTATAGGCAGATTTCAAGGTTTGCTTGACCACCTTTTGGTCATCTGAATGTCATCCTTTGAATGTACTTGCAATTTGGAAAGCAATTGTAACTGGAAATAATGTCCTGCACAAACATTAGTAACAATAATGTTAATATTTCCTACTGACTGAAAAAGGAGAAACATAACTCCCCACATGTAAAAAGGCAAATAAACAAGACCCAGGGAACTACAGGCCAGCCAGTCTCACCTGAATGCATGGAGAAGTGATGGTGCATGTCATAATTTCCACCTGGAAACTGTGCTAAGGCACGTGTTAAGTAAGGAGGTCATCGATGAAAGTCAGCATGACTTCACTAAGAGCAAATTGTGCCTGACAGATTTTTTGGCCTTTTATGACTGAGTTACAGTTGTGGTGGATGATAGAAGAGTGACCAGTATGTATCTGGACTCGTGCAAGGTATTTGACATACACTACATAACATCCTTGTGTCTACATTGGATTTGATGGATGGACTACTCAAGAGATAAGGAACTGGCTGGATGGTCACATTCAGAGCGAGGAAGCTTGAGAGCAAGGCCAGGCTGAGTGGTGCAGTTGGCACACCTGAGGGATGGAATGCCTTGCAGAGGAACAGCGGCTGAAGAAATGGGCCCATGCAAATCTCATGAAGTTCAATGAGCCCGAAGTCCGGCACCTGGGTTAGAGCAATCCTGAGCGCAGGCTGGGCAGTGGGAAAAGCCCTGCTGAGAAGGACTTGGAGTACTGGCTGGAGGTGACTTGGCAGTTTTGACTTGCAGCCCAGAAAGCCAATCATATCCTGAGCTGCATCAAAATCTGTGGGGCCAGCAGGGCATGGGAGGGGATTCCCCTCCTCTACTCCACTCTCATGAGATCCTCCCTGGAGCACTGCACCAGCTCTGGGGTTCCCAACAAAAGAGGTACACAGACTTGTTGGAGTGAGTCCAGAGGAGGTCACAAAGATGATCAGAGGGTTGAAGCATCTCCCCTATGAAGACAANGTACTGGCTGGAGATGACTTGGCAGTTTTGACTTGTAACCCAGAAAGCCAATCATATCCTGAGCTGCATCAAAATCTGTGGGGCCAGCAGGGCATGGGAGGGGATTCCCCTCCTCTACTCCACTCTCATGATATCCTCCCTGGAGCACTGCACCAGCTCTGGGGTTCCCAACAAAAGAGGTACACAGACTTGTTGGAGTGAGTCCAGAGGAGGTCACAAAGATGATCAGAGGGTTGAAGCATCTCCCCTATGAAGACAAACTGAGAGACTTTAAGCTACTCAGATCTGGAAAGAGAAGGCTGCAGGAAAATCTTTTAGTATCCTTCTAGTACTAAAGGAGGCCTACAGGATGGCTGAAAAGCAACTTTTGACAAGGCCCTGTAGTGACAGGACAAGGGAGAATGCCTTTAAACTGGAAGAGGACATGTTTTGATTAGATATTGGGAAGAAAATCTTCATCATGAGGGTGGTGAGCCATAGGAGCAGGTTACCCAGAGAAGTGGCAGATACCCCATCCCCATAAGTGTTCCAGGGTAGGTTGGAAGATAACCCTGCCCATAGCAGCAGGGTTGGAAATAGGTGACCCTGGAGGTCCTTGTGACCCAAACCAATCCATGGCATTTGCTATTGTAGAAACATTCTAACTCTTTTGTCATGCTGAGTCTGGTGTTTGTGCTTGCACCTATCTGTTTGCAGATGTAGTCCTGGTCAGATGCATAAACTGGTAGGTGACAAGCAGGTTTATTTTGTCCATGATTTTGAAGGTAATCCCAGCATTTAAGGAATGCAGAGTAAGCTGCATGCCATAGGGAAATAATACAATGGGATTAAAATCTTTCTAACGTATTAATGTATAAACTAAATTCCCATAGACTTAATTCATTGCTGTACCCAGAAGAGGTATTTTGTTTTATTTCCAAAATAGAGAATATTTATGTAGGAGAGAATAGGTATGCTTGGGAACAAGAAACAAATATAAATAAAACTAAAGAAATCAGAGAAGACTTGGCATAAATAAGCCAATTACATAGGCTCTTGAACTGAAATCTTTAATAATGCATAAAATAAAACACAGACATGCAGCAGAGCTAATGCTTGCAAATGAGAAGGTCTGCGATGCAGAAGCATTTTCCCAAAGCAAGGCTAACATAAAGAATACAGTATCTAAAAAGATGACTCCAAAATCTACCCCAAACAAAATCATGAACTGAAAAAAAAATAATAAAATAAAAATATATAAAGAAGAAAATCTATTCAAATTACATTTAGAAAAATTTCAACTGAAAAGAAGTTGAAGCCCAGTGGAGACCAATATATCATAATAAACCTTTGGTAAATAAATTATCATGTTTCCTTCACAGACCCCTTTGTCAACTTAAGATCTTTGCAGCCCGTTGTCTCTATTGTAATC